>CM077179.1:32492422-32572422 GCA_039654105.1 Coreius guichenoti | reverse complement strand
TTTTATTTTATTTTGTACATACAAAATCTAAAGGGGTCCGATGTTGTTTTAGGCCCCACTGACTTTCATTGTATGCAAATAATACATTCTTCAAAATATCTTTTGCATTTTGTAGAATAAAGTTACACAGGTTTTTGAATGACATGAGGGTGAGTAAATGATAGAATTTACATTTTTGGGTGAACTATTCCTTTAAGTCATGAGATACTGAAGAATAATACCTCAAAAACAATTCAGAACTGCTGCACATTCCAACACTCAAAAGATAGACGTGCATTCACGCATCTTGCGTTTGTGCTGATGAGTGCACGTTTAAGGTTAAGAGGTGAAATGTTAGTGCATCTCGGCTCTAATTTTCCTCGTCTCTGGTCATTGGCACTGGGACTGGTGACTGTTAGTTAACACACAGAAGGACAGAAGCAGCTAGCGCTCTCTGACCCAGGACCAGCTATTATAGAGTCGTATTCCCCAATCCCCAGACCAGTTCTGGCTGCCAGATTTCCCACTCTCTAACTGCACTGTCTCTACATCTGTTCAGGCTGCCTAATGTGACCTGTCTCTTTAGCCAGTCTCTGCAGGCTGGCAAACCGGGGGGAAACATATTCCTGTTGTTTCAATTCATCAATCATTTTTAGACAAATACTGTAAAGAATTAGAGGTCATTGAATAGTTGATGTGAATATCTTTTATGATATTAAAGTACCTTTTGAGACAATCAAAACATTGCCTGTTTGTTTAAATAGCCCAACATGTCAACTTCTGGCTTGACCAATGGCGCGAGTCTGAGGCAGGACTAGCAGTTTATGTGAGCGACCCTAAACCAAAGTACTGGCATGTAACTTGTTTGGCACTATGGTTGCAACGCATATGAAATATTCCTCAAATCGTGCAGCTTGTATAACTTTGTGAAAGAAAATTGATTTAAAACAATCCCAATAGGCTAGCATTGTAAGAGGAACCCAAGCCATATCTAGAAACCAGGGCCTAGTTGCAACAAAGCACTTAAAGGGATAGTTCACACACAAATCATCATTTACTCACCTTCAAGCTGTTCCAAACCTGTATGAATTTCTTTCTTCTGCTGAACACAAAAGAAGACATTTTAAAGACTATGGGAAACCAAACAGTTGATGGGCCCCATGGACTTCCATAGTGCCCATCAACTGTTTGGTTACCAACATTCTTCAAAATATCTTCTTTTGTGTTCAGTGTTTGGTTTGGTACTGCAAGCAAACAGAAATGACACACTGCAGTTTTAGAGTATATGCTATGGCACCAAACAGTTCTTTTGTTCTGTATTACACATAAGTACTAGTCATTTGAAAATCTATACTAGCAAAAAATACGCTTTGGAATAATCTATTATAAGATAGACGAGGTGAAATGTGTTTACACTGATTAAAACACTCACGACCGTGTCTCTTCCCACCAACTGCTGATTGAGCAGGCTTCTCTCCTCGGACCCTGTGTTTCCAGTGAGTATTGATTATTGCATCATTCACTGAGTCCACACAAGAGCGAGCTGAGGTTATCAAGGGTTCAGCAAACAGCCAGTGGACAGGAGCAACACCAGAAACCGCTCTCCTAAGATTGCGGAGCGTGGCCTGTACCCTGCTCTTCTCGAAGAGAGCCACAGCGGACCTTCTTCTGCCCAGCAAACAGCCACAGGCTCAGCGCACTTGGCTACAAACGGCACAAGTGGTTGCCAGTATGCCAGAGGCTCCTTACCACCCACGCTTTAGCACAGACCCCAATGCTGACCATACACACAGTGCAGCACAGCCGCCCATTCTAAGAAACAGACCACACACTAATGGAATAAAGCTTCTCTGGGCAAGATCTGCCAGCATATACTTTTCAACTGGTAAGATTTCAATAAAAACATATCTGGCACTGGATGGAAAAAGCATCTTTCAATAACTATATTTAAGGAACATCAACAAATATAATTCAGTCTTTAACCGGAGAAAATAAGTGCCATAGTCCGCACAGATGGTGACATTCTCAAAATTTCCTCCAATTTACATGTGGAAGACTTTTATGGAGCAATATCAAGCATGAAGGGAGTCCTTCAGTGATTTCTGACAATTTAACTGCTCCCCGTGACACATTAAATGGCGGCAATGACAACTTAACTGCCCTGCCAATCAATATCTTCTATTACTCTCATTGTCACAGGCAAAATATAATGCAGGTTCAAATGAGATTGGCGGCACTTTTCTTCAAACTGAATCGCCTGTCAGGGATAAAATGAGGATTCATTGCATTGTTGGTAAATAATTACACATTTCTGTACAGATGAAAAACTATATGTTTTTTGTAATATCTTCAAGGTATATCTGGTCATTGTTCCATTTTTAAATAAAAAGGAAATATTTAAGAAAATCTAATCGTGCAATTAAAGCTGAAGTGTGTCATTTTCTAAATTATAAAATATTTTTCTTCTAGCCCAGTTATCAAGAAATAATAGTTAGAAAGATTCTCAGAACATACGGCAATTTTCATAAGAACGAATCCAATCTGATTTCAGATTCTGAAATTTCTCCTTATAAGAACGCTAAACTTTGCAATATGATTCACATATTTATTTACATGTGCATTGCATGTATTCTGAATAAAAATTCAGCATATGCGCAGTTCCCAGTCGACATGTTCAAAACAGGAGAAAGCCACCACGATAATGTTACTGGCATTAATGCGAGTATAATTGTTGTTTTTGCCTTGATGACATATATAAAATTAAAGGTAACATACATCTCAGAAAAGTTTTTTTTAGCAAATATTTAGTAAATATTCAGTCTCCTCCAC
Source organism: Coreius guichenoti (assembly GCA_039654105.1). Classification (NCBI taxonomy): domain Eukaryota; kingdom Metazoa; phylum Chordata; class Actinopteri; order Cypriniformes; family Gobionidae; genus Coreius; species Coreius guichenoti. The sequence goes on along the minus strand of CM077179.1, from coordinate 32,569,614 downwards.
TAACCAGTTCATTAGACATAAATAAACGTACATACGTGCACAAGGCATTTTTGAATCCGATTGAGAAAATAGTCAGATTGAAGCATTTACATGCTCAGTTTGTTCCTTTTATTTTGTTTCTGATTGACTGAGGTATTTGCATTAATGTTTTTAGTCCAATTGTGCCATCATTCTGATAACTAACAAATTATTTGGTTGCAAATAAATTAGCTTTAAAACCAAACATGAAATGACATGTGTAACCCATTTATTTCCATAATGTGACAGTATGAAGAAAAAAAAATGGAGAAAAATCAATCAATTAAATAAAAATAAAAAAAAAACATTGGGGGTGGAGTTTGATTTTATCTAGCAGAAATTGATTGGATAGTGAAAAGTAGGTGTTACCAGAATAAATATATTTTGTACTTTTTCTTTTAATAGCAAGCACTGATGAACTAAGTATAGTAAAAAAGTAAACAAGATCAAAGCGTCAGTTTTCATGCCATCTAAGCAGTCCCTGAAAAGCTTCCACACACAGCCAAAAGCAATGTCTTTGTCTAGTTGTGTTTTTAACCTCCGCTGTTACAAGCTGTTGAAATGTAAGGAGGGGTGGACAATTAAATGGAGGCTTAACCTGTCAATCACTCTCCTTTCGGCCCATCACATCACAGGCTCTGTTCCGCCTCTTCTTTAACTCCTCCTGTGATATGCCGCTGGCAGCTCGGACAGCTGATTGACAACCATCCTGATCCGAGCACAAGATGGTATCCTTAGCTCAGATGGGCCGGTTAGGAAAGACAGGTGAAGGTCTGCTGTATAGAGAACTGGGGGATGAAGCAGTGAAATAGGGCCAGTAATTTAGGCGTTTTAGCCGAATTAAGGCTAGAGGTGAGAGCAGGGGCTGTCTTGGATGTCCTACCACTTGTCTTTCCGAGGGGTAATTTAGGATTTAATCTCCACTGCGACCATTGGCCTATTAAGAGTCTCATTCATCCTGGAAGGAGGCGAGGTTAAGCAGGTAATATTGCAGAGAAAGAGGCTTTTTCAGAGAGCTCGTGAAAAGCCATAGTGTATTTCCTATTACTCGCTCCCAAACCCTTTGGATTCCACACAGTTCTGTTAACCATCAGCAATTATCTCCCTGTCAAAGCGAAAGGTAACAAATTTCCCCATATCCAGCCAGGCAGCAGCTTCAGCTGGACATGAGCATCATCTGACAGAAAGTAAATCACTGTGCCAGCCAGCACTTCTGACAGACAAATGCACTACCTTGGAAAACCTGGGCCTATCACTCTGAACAGCACAGAGAAAAAAAATGGATGAGCTTCTCCCTGTTGACCTTACTTTTTTCTCCTATCTCCCTGGTCCTCGTATTTTTTTTTCTTCAAATAAGATTAAATGCCTCTGGTTCTGTAAGCACTGAGCAGTTCCAAAATATGAGCATTATTAATGGTCTCTACAGCGAGCTGTTTAATCTTGTGCCAGGCCGCAGCCATCATCTTACCTCACCTTCCCTTTCCCCTCCTAGACAGACACAGGAAGCAGGAAGTAAGCTGCGCAGACATGCTTGATCTTACTAGCCGCGTCCTCCTGTGAAGTTTTAAACAGTTTGATGTGTACACAGTTTGAAGTGGAACACGAGCAGTTAACAAAAGCTGAGTCAGCGCATGGGAAAATATGTTTTGCAACGGTTATTAGCCTAGACAATGCCAAAGTTCATCAGGGGTTGGGTTAAAATGATAGCTTATTGTGAGAGGGATTCAAAAGAAAATATCCACCATGACAGTAACCAAGGGGGTCGAAATTTGGATGGTTAGCATTGCCCCTGCTGGAAAATTTCATAATTACACCATATATAACATTCAAATGCTAATATTTCGTTATAACCTGAACATTATATCAAAAACTTTCATGGTTGTCTTAGGCAAAGACTGTGCACATTCAGGAGATCCTGCACCAGGTCGGCCTTGAGAAGAAAATGCTAACAAGCATTTAGCATCATGACAAATGTTGCAGCAAGGATTCTTTTTTCTAAACTAAATAAAACAACAAAAGAAGAATTTGAAACAAGCTCTTTCTATCCAGACAAGTTATCAAGATGTAATATCTGGTTTAAACCAAGCAGATTAGATACTATGTTTGCTTGACATTAGCGGTATATGGCTAGCTTGTATAACGTGTGTCCAAAGAATGTGATGATGAGTGCATGGGACAGACAGGTGGGGAGGAGAAGACCAGGTGACTGAGACTGAAACAGACATGACCTTTTCTATTTGTCAAACACGCTCAGGCTTCATTTCCTCAGGACGTCACAGCAGCTTTCCAAATTACTCCTCAAACCATTTCCCTCATGAAATAGGCACACAGAGGCCTCAGTCAAGGAGAGAGGGCTAAGTTTCCATCTAATGAAAAGCTACATCCCGTCGCATTAACATATTCATTCTGGAACAGGACGTGGGCTGTCACTGATGCCCAACACCACTGGTTGCTGTGAAGGCAGGGAGCACTTCCTGCCACTAGCTTGTCAAGCCAGATAGGAAATATGCGACGATAAGCTGTCTGACTAGATCACACATAGTCCGACTGGACATGAGAGTAACAAAGTCTGAAATTTAGTTTAAAAGCAAAAGTTCATATGTATAGGGTGTGCTTTGATATGTGATTGAGCCATGGTTTATCCCGTCACACAGTTACAGTAGAATATTTGCAAACTGAATTACAAGAATAGGGTTCTGGGTACCTGTCATTCATTGGTTGCACAAACAAACTGTCCCGCCCCAAACTAATACCACTGGTTGAGCCAATGTTGCTGTTTTGGCCTGATCTACGTAGGAAATAGTCTCGCGTAGACAGATCTTCAGACTGACGGCAGAAGGTTTGGACTCTATCGCAGCTTTCATTGGCCAAGGACCGCCCAAGAGGACATTTGACTGACATGTAATGCAACCAATCACAGTTCGTTTTTGTTCTGCGTCGTGTTTTGGGGCGTGAAAACGTAAAGTCGATGTCCCTGCAATAACAGACCAGCGTGCATCTATAAATTATTCATTTAAAAACATGCAAATTTACTGCAACAATGGAGCCACGAACTTCACATACTTTTGAAAATCCAGCGTTTAGTTGATCCTGGTAAGCGCTCATTGTCACAGTTGTAACCACGACAACGTTCTTCTTCGACTAGGGAGTTTGGCGTCAGGGCATTTGTTTCCAAGCGGACCGTTAAAGAACGCAACACACACGTCTCACGGACATCCTGTAGAATTCAACCAATCAGATGACGACTTCGAAACTCCTGAAGTCTTTCCAGAAAAGTATGCCATATGCATCAGACGTTTGGCCAATGGTCCGTGGGTGTGACGTCTGAGGCTGAGACTACGTAGGAAATAGCTTTCCAGGGAGTTTCCAAGATGGCCACAGAATGAAGGGATTTTGTTTTAAAGGGATAGTTCCCATCAAAAATAATTTTCTTTTGTGTTCCACAGAAGAGTCAGTCATACATGTTTGGGACAACATGAGGGTGAGTATATGATCAGAGAATTTTTGGGTAAACCCTTCTTTTAAAACAGGGTGTCCAGTCCTGCTCCTGAAGGGCCACTGTTCTGCACAGTTTAGCTCCAACCCCAATTAAACACACCTAAACTAAGGTAATCAAGGTCTCCAGGATTACTAGAAATTTCCAGGCAGGTATGTTGGGACACCCTTTCTGGACCTAAACTAGAAAGCATTTTAACACAGGAAAAAATAACATGCATCACTTTTACTCTGAAATAATCCAACTTGTGGCCTTCCTCGACCAAACCACCACCAGCAAATGATCTTCAGGATACCAGACAGGGACTGAGACAGTGGGTGGCAGGACGACCCACTTGATGTCATGACGACAGGGCACCACGCAGCATGCTACTTTGACTAAAGTAATTGAAGCTACGCGGGTAACGACATCTCCCTCCACTCCTCCAGCCGCTGGGCTGGATCAATATTTGTTGGGATTGCACCTTGTTCCAACAATGCCAGATTTACAGCAACCGTTTGGATTTACACTTTGTCTTCCAGCGCAACTCATCAGCGCAACCCAATTACTAACCCCAGACAGACAGCATTAACATGAGCCCTGCTGCTGCTTTATTGCCCTTCAACCACCCCGTCTCATTTCAGGGTCTTCAGGCAATGCCACCGTAACGGATACTACACTTAAAATGTGCTCGCAGGAATAAATTCTCAGTCTTTCATTACTCCTACCTTGATTTACTTCATATCATCTGGCCGCTATAGACAAAGATAACACGTTGTAAATTACCCCCATCCAGTCAGCTTGTTTCAGTGCTGGGCAGGGGGGAGGCAGGGAGGTGCGTGAGTGCAGAGCTCCAAGTCACATTAGCTTGTTTTCTCAAAACTGCTGTGCCACAGGTGCATGGTTCACACTCCTGTGTGAGATTGTTGGCTTACTTTGTCATTGTGGTGCCAACTTTCCCCATTTGTGCACTGGGTGTAAATTACTAAACGAAATATCAAAGAACAAAACACTGTGACCCTTGGAGCATCCTCTGAAAGACATATCGACAAAACATAGATGTTTAATCGCCAGAAAGACATAACGTCTGTCCTGCACTGTCGAGGCCATAAACGGTCAATAATTTCAAGAGCATTAATCATCGTCCGTTATGATAAACCCCATGACTCAAGTGTGTGCGGTGTAATGACAACGGAACATGTGGGCCTTGATTTGTTTTGGTCAGTCACTGCCAGTTTGTGCCCTGGGGCGGTTGTCACTGCGCTGTGATTAATATTGCGTCCAGCGCTGTCAGTCTGGTGTGACTTTGGAAGGAAGATGCTAGCAGCACGTGTCCTTTTAACACGCACAGTCACGGCCAAGTGCTGTATTTCATACCCACAGCCTTCTGACGACTGTCAATCATCCTTTCTGATGAAGCACTGGCGCTCTGACCTTGAAATCGAAGCATAAACCGCATAAGCTAGATATTCCAACATATGATCCCACGAGCGCACCCTCTCACCTCTTTTTCTGGAAAGCAAAAAGAGCTGATAGCATCTATCAAGTTAAATGTAGCCTGGCCGTTTACAGAAAAAAAAGTAAAAAATAATGTTAGACTAAACATGTAAACAAGTAGAGGTGCACTTGCGATAATCCATTTGCCACTTAAACATTTAAACAAAATTGTTACAGGATTGCAGGGAAGTCCAGAATATCAATATAGCAAGGCTAAAAATGTTGAAATTGAAACTGTCTGGACTTACGTACCAGCAACCACCTGCAGTTTATTTCAAAAGCTGCAAAATATTTACAACAAACCCAGTTTTGAAATGAACATTATCTCCATTTGAACCTCATTTAGTTAACAACTTCAACAATGTGGATTGTAATGTTACAGTCATGCATAAATACTTTAAACATTTCCCCAAAAAACAGTTCCTTTTTGCACGAACACAACGCAGTCCACTCCAGGAGAGCAACTAGTATTAGTCTGTTATCATCATGACAACATCAAAACTATCTGAAAGTGTAAAGGGTACAACTCGGAAAATGCAGAGAGAAGATGGAAAAACCACTGATGATGTCTACGCAAATGTTGAAGTTATAAGAGGTACATTTGGAAGAGGCTCCAGCACAATGAGTGATTCTGTCAAGATCAGAAGCTACAGTGTAGCTACAGGGTTTTTGGTGCTGCTGTGTGTTCTTCTGCTGACTGCAGTCATAGTTCTGTGTGTCCACATGAATACACAGAGCAAAAACTACACAGAAGAGAGACACCAGCTAGGAACCAAGATTACAGACCTCACAGAAGAGAGACACCAGATGCTAACCAACAACACCAACCTAATTAAACTAAACGAACAGTTAAAGCAAGAGAAGAATGAACTGTGGAACTTTACCCAAGATGGATGGATTTTCTATCAATTTAGTTTTTACTATATTTCCACTGAGATGAAGAGCTGGAATGAGAGCAGAAGAAACTGTAGCAGATCTGCTGAAGATAAATAGCACAGAGGAACAAGATTTTGCTAGGAAAATGTCCCCCGCTATCAATTCTGGATTGGTCTGACTGACAATGATGAAGAGGGCACATGGAAATGGGTTGACGGCAGCATACTCACATCTGGGTTCTGGACCGTAGGACAACCCAATGGAAAAAGAGTACAGAACTGTGTTGTGGCTTATTTAACATGGGCTGATGCTCCATGTAATACCAGTTATATAAATGGATCTGTTTACCCGTTGCACTGCCCTAGGAACATCCCACACCTTTTGTTTTGTTGACCCATATTTAACATTACAAAAATGTCATGCATCACTAATTAGCATCTAAAATCATGGTTTAGATTTAAATGGATTTAATTTGTAAATACTTCTGTAGGCCCATTTAGTACTTTAAAAACTTTGCCTGTTAAAGACTTTTGTTCATTTTTGAAGCATTTCTGATTATTTAAACAGCTCTTTGTTAATTTATAATAAATGTATCACAAATCTTTTCTCAGCTTGACCGTGTGAACAGTGCTATGCTGCATTAGTCAGGATACTCGGTCGCTGAAAATGTCCCCCGCTGTAGGCTGTGCGCAGCCCCCTCGTCCTCTGTGTAATTTCCTCTACCTTCCATTCTATTTCAGTGGCTGATAACTAAGAACATTAGTTTTATGCCACTTGCCAGGCTCAAATGAAAAGAGAGCTAACTTTAATGACACCGCAATTAATCGCCCCAATAGACAGACAGCTAAAAGACAAGATATTGACTTCATTAAGGATAATGTATTATGCCATTAAGTCAGCGGGGTCACCTTGTGTATCATACACGCTGGGCTAATATATTGGCATTTTCCTCAAATAAGATAAATTCTGATATGAGTGATAAAGCTGATTAGAAAATGCCTCATCCAGTGAGGCAGAGAGGAGGAGGCAGTCCTCCTCCAGCAAGAACACACAGCCCCATTACTGATCACTGCTTATCACACAGGCACATTGATTTGCACAGGCAATTTAATCATTATTGTTTCAGTCCAATCTACAAAGAGAAATGTTTCTCCTTCAATGGGTGTGCTGAGAGCTACGAAATGTATGGTGTTAGATATTTTTTTGCCTGTTCAGAGTATTTTATGTACCATTTAGAAAACATATACAGTGTGTACTGTAAAATGTGTGCCACACCTGAACTTGACAAACTAAAACAGTTTCGCTATTTTATTTTACATTGTAATTTATTCCTGTTGGTGGCAAAGTGGTCATAAGATTCTTCAGAAATCATCCTAATATGCTGATTTGGCACTCAAGAAACATGTATTTGCTGTTACTTTTGAATTTAATGCTTCCTTGCAAAACAAAAGTATTAATTTCTAAAAAAAAAAAAAAAAAATACTGACCACAAACTTTTCCATATTTTCTACATGGAAGGTATTTTTTTTCTTCTATGCCAAACTAATCCAGGTATAAATATAAACAATATAATATAATAATATAATATACATATATCACACAAACCACATAAATGATTTAGCAAAAGATTAGCTGTGTCAAAGTAAACTTTGTAGAGAAATATTATGAACTACATTCAAATATTCTGAATATTTAACTGGCATTTTTTTCTGGCTGGTTTAAAAAGGTTACAATATTCACACTGGCCAAATAACAATAGTGTTGTGTATTTTGCCACACACTTGAAAATGCACTTTAAACCAATTTATCAAAATAATAAAATAAATAAATAATAAAATAAATAATGAAGTGAACAAGTCATCCATTGTTTTAAAAGTTCTGTCTTTGATGCAAGTTCCACATGCAACAGGAACACAAACACAAACACTTTCTGTTACTGAGTGAATTTAGACAATGTAAGCAGTATATAGCTGCACTTTAAAAGTTCAGTTCAAAATTAATTTCCATTTGTATGTAAATGGCTCCCTGCTCATGTAAAAAAATAAATAAATAAATAAATAAATAAATAAATAAAACGACAATCAAGCTTGTAAAAATTCTCAATGGCCCACTCTCGATAACCTTGTTTAGGAGCAGATTTTTCCAAGACAAGTACAAAACAAACTGTGATAGAAACATGCAAACAGATGAAGAACACATTCACTTCTCTGACGTAAAGGTCAATGGAGACTTGAGATAACAGGCCAAGTAACATTTGAGCGAGATCACTGATTGAACAGCCATTCATTTGACAGGTTTTCTTTTCTGTCTCTCTGTGCAGTCCAGAGCACACAGACACAATGTGCCCTATTCCTGCGACCTTGGGCTTCCTTTTTGGGCTGGAATTATTGACATTTTCCCCCACCATCCTGTGGCCCTTCCTCTCATTTGTCATGATTATTGCTGAATTCTCAGCTGTCATTTGCGGCTGTAGATCAATGGCTGTCCACTCCCCCTGTGTTGTATTGGCAGAGCAAACAGCCTTCCTCTTCTAAATGAGGCCCTCTCTCTCTCTCTCTCTCTCTCTCTCTCTCTCCCCATCCATTAGAGCCGTCCGGCTCCTGTGAGCACTCAGTCCTTTGTTAGGTCAGTCTATACATCACAGCACACATCAGAAGTGCGCTCACTTTCCCTGCTAGCTTCCCAGCACAGAGATGTGCGTGTCAAAAAGCACCGTGCTCTATTATCATTCCAGAAATGTGTGGAGAAACCTTGATCCGCAAGAATATTACACTTCTCATTCTCATTACAGTTGTGTTATGTTAGTCTCGCAGAGACGGTATGTGTGTGAGTGTGGTGGGTGTGAGGTTTTGTCTGTGTGTGTGAGCTAGAGATAAGGCCTTGCTTGTCATCAGAATCAGTCACATCCTCTGTGCAGGAATCACCTTGTCGATGTACTTGAAAGTGGCAAGACACAGTAACAACACAATGTTTTAAACAAGACAGTGCCCATAATATTCTCATTAGGAGCAGTTTCCATAGCAATTGCTTTTTAAGTATGCTGTGCCAGCAATGAACAAAAAAAGTTCATGAGCGTACATGTCATTATATTATCATTTGTAATGACAACTCTTCTGAATAGCTAATTTTCATGATGTGAATGTTTAGTGGCCCCTTAAATCTCAGGGTTTATATTTGTGGGAAATGAAAAGATAATTCAACTTTCAAAGAAACTACAGAGGACTTTAATTATCCTTTTTTTTAATGGAGAATGAATTATGCCAGGCCTAATTGCTTATGAATGTGAGGACACAGATCATGGGTTTTGATCCATCACACATAAAGCAGACAGAGAAAATGATTTCATGGAGGTTTTGAAAGAATACACTCCAATTAGTGTGAAGAACTCATCAATTAAGTTCACATTCTATATTGGCTTATGATTTACTGGAATATAACTGACTAAACCAAACAATAAATGTATGCCAGATTATATAATAATAATAATAATAATAATAATAATAATAATAATAATAATAATAATAAATACACACTCATTCATGTACATATTTAAGAAATATTTGCATGTATATACTGTATATATATTTATATAATTTATATATATATATATATATATATATATATATATATATATATATACAAACATTCTTAAATATATACATGCATGTGTGTGTATTTATATATACATAATAATTATACACAGTACACACACATATATTATGTAAACACAAACTTTTATTTTGGATGCGATTAATCACGATAAATCAATTTGACAGCACTATAATAAATTAATATTACAAATTTAACTCTTTATTTTTATTATTTTGCTATTGATTTATGTCCCAGATCTCACCTTACCCTGGTGAAAATCACAGTAACACATCCTTGAGTGGTGTAGGGCTTTATTAGACAGCTATTCTCAGGTGACGTCATGCTGTAGGTAATATTTATGGTGATATTGTTGAATATTTTAATTTAAAGTGAAGTTTGCAATGTCTGTCACACTAACGTCACTACAAAAAATAGCAAACATAATGATAGTCTTTCAAAAACTCCTGTCTGCCATCTTTTGGGCATCATGTAGACCAGTTCTAAACTCGTCCCATTGTTTGAGCCAATGCTGTCATATCTGGTCTGGTCGGGCAGCTAAAACTAATAGATTGCAATTGCATTTGGTGAAATTACACACTTCACCTGATCTAATGAGCACACAAAGAACAACAGTCGGAATGTTGTAACAATTTTAATACTTATATTTGTATGTGGATTATGAGAGAGGCTACCTTTTGTATCCTCTTTCCTGTTTTCATTATAATGGTTAATAGGGGCACAATCGATGCATTACAAATGGCACAGCTGTAAAAATAAGAAGGGCGAGGTGCATTTATCATCTGCTATCCATCTCACACTCAATGCTTAATCTATTATTTCTTACGATAACACTATACCTATTTGATGCTGCCAGTCCATTATATCAGACTTCTTAAAAGATTTAATACATTACCCATAATGCATTATTATAAATGAAACTTCAAAGGCTTGTGATTTGAAACCACATTAGGTTTGTACATCCAATTAAACTCATTTTGAGGGCAACTAAATGAGTCACAATACTGTAACACAATACCTCCGTAACCCCACCCACTTTGAATTTTTGGCATGATGACACAGCTGCAGTAATAAGGGCTAGTTTTAATACGAGCATGTCGGCGTGGCCTTGTGTACCGGAGAGCGCATATTCCGCTCAGGTACAATCAACACATCAGCCCTTCAGCAGCGGCACCCTGATGAATTAGTCTGGAGTGCCTTTCACCCAAGGTCAAGGCTATGTAGACAAGCATTATTGAATTTATTCCGCCAATTCATGTAAATGCCTTAGGAAGCTCAGCTATATAATTGTAAAGCTGTCCCCTGCTGTAATGAGCCGTCCTGCGGGATCAGAAAATTCAAAATGACACTCCTTGGCGTCGTCCTGCATTCTCCTTTCATCACGGGACACCGAAGAAAAGGACGAGGGGTAAGAAGGATACAGGAGGAGTACAGTCGTGCTGCCTGTCTCATCAGCGACTTCTCAACATCCACTTAAAAGTCCACAAGGACCGGACAGGCTGTTGAATCCGACATAATGGAGGGTCTCATCCCCCGACCGGGACCGCGTCCTATGCAACGCACGCCCTTGCTTTTCTTCTCGAAGTGCTCGCTTGCACGCCCAGCTACTCCGTTTTTCTTGACACGCACACCTACGCTCCCTGCAGTAGTACTGTTGCCTGTTTTTTTCAGTCTACCTTTTCCCGCCGTTTTTCCTCTCCCTGTTTCGGCTCGGCTGAGCAGGGCTGACAGGCGGATTCCTTTGCTTTTCGCCGTATTAAAGCCACTTTCCCGCCCTGACAGCCTGTTCTATTCTGCCACCTTATAGCTAGGGCTTCACACTTCTCTGGGCAGCCACTGCTTCTTGACAGACCACTGTCACTTCCCATCATCCTCTCTGTATATTCGGCGCTCCCCCCTCCCCGGCACGCAGCCCCACTTTCCTACCAGTGCAATTATTTTTTTTGACAAGCCATCCATCAGCCTTAACTTTAAAAGCACTTTCCGCTGATATCCATTGTTAAAGCCCCAGCCTTTTTTTCCCAGCTTCCCCGAGAGCTCGCATGAGAGAATATGATATCAGACATCCAACCTACCAAACCATGTAAATTTACTTTGTTCTCGGCTATGTTTCCAATTTCACGTCCAATTTTTCGGTACATTATGCGGAGTTGTTGTGCCTAATATGATGTTGTCAAATCCCATTAAAGTTCACTGTCTTGCATGGCTTTAAAAACAGGTTACAATTTGTATTCCATAAAGTGGGGAAGGAGAGCAGTCGAAAGTCAAGCTGAATCTTATTAAAATTATCTGTTCAATTGTGACGTCTGTGGAGGGAGTAATTTAGAGGCATTAGCGCAGGCACATATGAATATGTCAGCGCGGCCAATAACGACAGCCAAAGCGAAGGCGGCGCATCTCTGCGAGTCAATAAAGCTCTTCTGCTGGTGACACAAATGTGATGATAATCTAAGGAAATGAATAAGGAACCTTCCTGTTTGAGGATGAATTCTGCTGTGCCACTGAATAATTTGGAGCATCTCCAATTGGCCTACATCTGTGCATCGTGCGGGAAAAGCAGGGCACATCATCTTGGCATCCTCCAATCATGTCTGTCTGGTGCGCTCAAATTGCACGAATTACATGAGCGTAACAAACTATTTACCTTACGCCGCCCAAATGACATTGTCTCCAATTTGACCACTGAATCCATTAGAACAATATGCAGCTAAGAGCGCTCTGAGCTGTCACTGAAAGCCCTCGTAAACTACACGCTTCCATACTACACTACATACATATTACTAGAGAGTCATATATGAACATGCTGATGATTCATGCACAAAGGTTCAGTGATACACTCAACTCTCTACAGACAGCTATAAACCACAAACATTGAGTACAGATACTATACAGGGCCTCAACAGTATATAAATGGCAGTTATGTAGCATCATAAATTGTGTAATCACATAACTGCATGGTGGTCTAATACACTAATGTAGAGGAATGCTTTCATTTCTAATAATAATTCATAATAATTCTAATATCATAATCCGTTTTATAACAGCTGTTTAAAAGGCACAATATGTGAGATTTTTGGATTAAAATATCCAAAAACCACTAGAACAATGTTATATATTTTGTTGACTTGTGTACTTACATTATCCCAAATGTTTCCAAGAATGTTTAAATCCAGAGAAATAAGCAACTTAAACCAGGACATGGACCGTGTCAATGACATCATACCCGTGTTACCCTCGATTTCCAGTTTTATTTTGTAGAAACCATGGAAACACGAAAGACACTTTAATATATTATGTGTTTTATTAGACAGGTGAGCAACTGTTTGGATACATTCGACAGAAAGCCAATCATTGTTATATAGCTCAACACAGTCTTATTGTTTAAATCTTGTTTTCTTGATTTACCGCGAGTAGCATGTTTTACCATGCCTAATATCGATCTAGCTTCCTGCAGTGTGCAACAAGTGTCTCATAGTCGCCACCGAGCGAACGCACAGAGTAGCATTATAACATAACTTTCAACACACTCAAATGTATCTAATATGATAAAACAGCGCTGCGTTACCCCATATACGCATGACCGGAAGCAGTCGTCTGCGGTATAATAAAAGCTCCACTGCTCTCGAGCCGTGTGTCGCGCTTGTTTCTCATTAGCAATCGCTCCAGGGGCCTCGTTCGGCTCCAACGGTTTTCAGCCCCACCCTGCTTCATGCTACTGTAATGTTAATAAATCTTTAATAGATTAGCTCACCCATGAATATGATTTCAGCCTGAGTCCCGTCAGATTCTAATCCACCGGCTGTAGAGGTGAAGACAACAACTCCCATGATTCCGTGAAATCAAGGCTTCATCAAGCTACGCCTTTGTTTTGAATAAGCGACCTCTAGTGGCGAAAATTACATATTGTGCCTTTAACTATAACTTTTGTTTAAAACTTATAACCCAATTCAAGTGCAAGTCACTTTTGTTTACAGAATCAAAAATCTCTTTAAAATGCCGTTTTCCTGCACAGCAACATGCCAGTATTATCAAATGTGTTCCACAGCTTCAAGCCCTTCAAGAAAAGGAAGCACAATTAACAAGCTGATATCACCATGTGTCTGGCTGAGCTAATGAATATCAAATTACACTCAAATCTTTATAAATCATCATTACTGAGGATTCTAATTGATCCAGCAATTAAACATGACAAATGTTATATGCACCAAAACTTAATTTTAGTCTTCCAAATAACAAACTATTCATCTTGGTGTTGTGGCTTCTTAGTTAATTTCATATTGTGTATACAGCAAATTAACAAGGACAGACAGGCATTATAGCGAGGATCATTTCTTTTGTGCACCACAGGGTTCCGTATGTTTGATTTGTCTTGTTCAGGCTCTGTGGTACTCTGCTGTCTCTAGTGTCTTCTAACCTTTCAACAAAGATGCAGTTTAAAGTTTGAACCAGCCATGAATATGAATAGGATTATTTTCCCATGCTGTTGTAATAGAGTGCAAGGTATTACTCCGAAGAGTGCTTTTCATGCAAATACAGTACAAAAGCCATAGAAAGGTGTTTGCATGCGTGTGTTTACTCGTGAATCTGTCGAAGGCGGGGATCACACAGTGAAGACACCTGCCTGTCTCTGGGCCTCTGACAGCTCAACCAGGAGCTAAGTGTCAACATATGGTTATCAATGATCCAGATGGCTTCTTCATGTCTGGAGACTGACAACTTTGCTCCTCTATTATCAAACAGTAGTAATTAACCATAATCAAGTAGGTGTTAATTAAGCATAATGAAACAATTTCTACCCAGCCCGAGCCTACTATCAGCAACTTACGGCTAATTATAAGCACTAAGCACTCTGGGTAATCTCTAGACTGCGGACCGGTAGGGGTGCGGTATTTGTTCAGCTGATGATGACTATGTTTTGTCTGTGAGTTTGGCAGATTTAAGCCTGGAAAACTCCTGATTTGCCAGGCTGTCACAGCTGTTGAGGAGGAACAAAAGGGACCGGACTCCTGATGACAACGTTTCAGGGGTTTGTCATTCCCTGTGAAAGGACGGCCATTAATCAGAGTGACCCCTGCCTACAGCCACCCCACCACAACACCTGCAGCCTGGGCATGTTTCAGGGGAAATTAAAGCCGTAAATTTCCTAACACCACGTGTGCGTGCACATGGGCACCGAGGACCCCACCCCAACCGCTCAGAGCCATTTTAAGAGGCCGCAGGAAATATCTGTATTCATGACGCTTTTATATGGTTCTGAAAAAAACTTTATATTTTCAACAAAAGGTTAAATGACTCTAAAAGGGTCATGTTGTATAACCATCAAGTAAAAATGAAGTACTTATTATACTTACGCCATGAATACATGAGTATACAATCATTATTTTTAAATATATTTGAGCAATTAATCAAAATAAAACTGAAAGAGCGATATGGCGTAGTGCAATCATTAAATCACAAAGGCTGTGGTTTTATTATATAAATGCTGTGTGTTTCAGCTCATGTTTTCTGTGTCTCGGTTCAATGCTGCTCCACACGAATTGGGTGCTTATAACATGCATTTGGAAACACAACATACAATCAACCATCTCTCCAAACTTGTAATGAGAATGACATAAACGCTTGGATTAACATTTGAAAATGAAGAAATATTGACAGCCATAAATTGGCAATGTTGGGAAAAGTTGCTTTTGCAACTAATGCATTGCAATATTGTGTTACTCCCTAAAAACGAAACTAATTGCGTTAGTTACTTTTCATGGAAAGTAATGCGTTAGTTACTTTTCATGGAAAGTAATGCGTTACTTTACTTTTGCGTTACTTTTTCTCATCTGGGCTGGGCTTGCGTGTTTGTTTTTTTAATAATAAAAAAAGTTATTCTATTTTTGGTGAATGTAAAGGCCCTTTCACACCATAAGTGAAATGAGTAAGCCTCAGGCTGAAGTAAATACAATTTAAACCTGTACAGTAGAGGGTGCAAATCAGACAAGAAAGTTCAGCACTCTTCAACAATAAAAAAAAATTAAACACAAATGTGATGTTTATCTAAAGTCATTTTTGCTTATGATGAACTGGATCAGGACTGAAAAGGTCAGCAGCAAAGAAACTGGTTAATAAAGTGAGATTAAATACATAAAGTATATTTTTGTTATTTAAGATGCATAATATTGGATATTGGATATTCTGAGTTTGCATTTCACTGTTTTTATTCATACTGAGGAATACTAAATCTGTTTTTGTGCAAGCGAGATGAGTAAATGCATGCTCACATTTAGTCTAGAACTACAATAACGCTCAACTCCTCTGCACTTACTCCTGATTTCTCTGAACATGGGAACAGGAGAGCTGTCAGTCAATACATGGGAAAACAAAGTAACGTGTGTTACTTATTTGAAAAAGTAACTCAGATATTTTGTTGTAAATTTAAAAGTAATGCGTTACTTTACTAGTTACTTGGGAAAAAGTAATCTGATTACGTAACTCACATTTTTTGGAAAACCATAATTTTTGGTGACTCTAGTGAGGCATAAATTACACACTTCAGCTTTAAGGACAGTCACCATACATTCGCTCAAAGAGCCTAGCAAATAATATTGAGCATTGTATTAGCATGTCAGAATATTTTCCGTACGTTAGCAGATGTTGCGCCGAGACTGGCAGCTTCATTAGAAAGAGAGCAAGGAAAATGTCAGTTCGCATCGCGTTTAAACTACAAAATCTCAACTCAAAGACAAGCCATGCCATGATACTACGGGACAGCGCTTTGTAATTCTATATCAGATAAAACCACATCTACGCAGACAGGATATGACACTCCTGTTATTATTTGCCTGATAAAGGAACATGGTCTTTCTCCTCTCCTCATCAAATGGTAAAATAATTGCATTTCCCCCGAGGCTAGCGTCAGGAGGTTCTGTAGTTTCTCACAGTGTCAGCTTCTGAGTCAAACTTCTGTGAGAGAGACGCTATCTCACGCCGAGACAAGATGAATTAGAAAAATCAATGCTTCAACTCTTATTTGACAAACCCGGAGATATTGCACGGCGCACCTCTTCTCTCACACATATTTTCCGCGCCGTGACAGGGTGAGACTGCCAGCACAGATTCATCAGGAAACAAATAGGACAGCAGAAATAATTGGTTCATGTGCACTTTTTTAATGACTACAGCCTGTGAAAATAAGGAAGAGAAATGGGGGACGAGAATATAGCCTTTAAAGTCACGTTTTTTTGGACTTCCTGTGAATTGTTTACAATCTGTACCCTGCCTCGATGTTAACAACAGTCAAATCTGTTTACTGTCAGGGCATGTGTGTGTGTGTGTGTAAAGTCTTTATAAGGTGTATTGTTTATTTCACACTCCCCATTGACACTTTGACACCTTATATGTGAAACTTACCACTCATCCTTACTGGCTGTGCCACCTATTGTGACATTTGGTGACGGTGACATTTTTCGCTCAGATGCATGAGTGACCATTCTCTTCTTCTGCACTTCATCACTGGCTGACGCAGAAGGCTAAATGCAGTCAGACTGGCCGTGTCACTCTGGATGAGAGAGCGTGCTGACAATGTGTAAATGTAAATGAGTGGCCCGGGCTCGGCCCCGACTCTGAGTGCAGTTGTGAGTAACGCTGGCCGTGTCATCCATCCACTCTCACTGTAAATCAGGGTGTCACCCGAATGGGCCCAATTAAAAGGGGTCAGTACGGAAAATTAGGGGCTTTATGTACAGTCAGTAATTTCTGCAGGAAGATGCATCAAGCAGCCAAAGGAGTAAATCACTGTGAGAGCGAGGCGATAATTACAAGGATCACGGTCCTTCCCTGGCCCTCGGCTGGGTTAGATCAGCCTGGTATAATCAACACCACATCATCTACACTTAGCTGGGAAACTATTCATTCAGCCTTTAAAACAACAGCGCCGGACGCCAGGGCCGTGAGTTACGATTTCCTCGGAGGATATTTAAATGACTCATGCAACTGGCAGCAAGCAGGATCGGTGTTGGGGAGTGACTAACTAAATGTAGCAGCACAACTAACTCAACTACATTTTTCAGTAGCGTGACAGCAGCTCAGATGTTTTCAAAAGAGCAGTTTAAGTACAACTGAGGAAATAATCACATGCTTTCCTAAAACGTCACCCTCCTCTCATTTGTAGTGCTGGAAAGTCCACTGATTCGTGTAAAGCGAGAAAAAAAAAAAGTTTAATTTGAGATTCATTTGAGTTGCTGCACAGAATCAACATATACAACATATACATATACAACATATAAACAAATAAAACAACATCTTATTTTTGCCAGCGTTGCCAGTATAAAGCAGTGATCAACAGTACAGAAACCTGGCGTCCTCAGACAATAAAATTGTTTTTTTTCTGCCAGATTAATACTCTGATTGTAGAAATCTGTTTTTAAAGTGCCCCTATTATGCTTTTTCGAATATTCAAACGTATTGAATATAAAAGGTCTGCACAGTTTTAAAGATGAAAGTGCCTGACAAATAAAGTTATTGTCTCCTAAAAGAAAGAATCGACTCTGAACTGCGGAAACGAGTCGTCAGCAATTCCAGTTTGACTTCCTGTTACATACCTATGTAACAATGTAACACATTTGCATAATCTACTTATCAAACTAACTATTTTCAGACTTTTTGAAAAATTATGTGATGTGCAATGTATATTAGGAGAAAATAAAAGTGTTTTTTTGACGTTGAATGCATGTTAAAGGATTAGTTCACTTTAAAATGAAAATTACCCCATGATTTACTCACCCTCAAGCGATGCGTTTGTGTAAGAAAAATATCCATATTTAACACGCTATAAAGTAAAATATCTAGCTTCTGCCAGACCGCCTTCCATATTCAACTTACACAGAAAGTGTAACGCCTCTCGCAGTTCAAAGCGCTTACACTACGTTCTAGTGATACGTCGTGACATGTATTTCATAAGTTGAATACAGAAGGCGGTCTGGTGGAAGCTAGATATTTTACTTTACAAAGTTTTAAATATGGATATTTTTCTTATAAAACCCCATCGATTTGCTTCAGAAGGCCTTTATTAACCCCCCGGAGCCGTGTGGAGTACGTTTATGATGGATGGATGCACTTTTTTGAGATTCAAACTCAATGGACCCCGTCACTGCCATTATAAAGCTTGGAAGAGCCAGGATATTTATTAATATAACTCTGATTGTGTTCGTCTAAAAGAAGAAAGTCATATACACATAGGATGGCTTGAGGGTGAGTAAATCATGGGGTAATTTTCATTTTAAAGTGAACTAATCCTTTAACATATTGTAGGAGACTTCCAAACTAAAAAAAAAAAAAAAAAAAACCTTTAAAATAGCATAATAGGGGCATTTGAAAAGAATTTATATATATATAAGAATATATATAAAAGAATATATATATATATATATATATATATATATATATATATATATATATATAAATGAATATAAAAGTAACATGATACAGCACACTGTATTTGGTGAATGTAATATGGCATGGAGTGAGTGTCAGTACTGTGTGTGCGCTTCTGTCAGGATGTGAGATGCTGTTGACTATGAGCCCTGAGAGGATATTTTAAGTGAAACTGCAGGTGGAGATGAAGACACACCAGTGTCAGCGCTGTGATCCAGAGGAAAGCCCATCAGTGCCCTGGATGTGTATTGACAAGGCTGAGAGGGAGAGGAAGTGGCCTGGAGTCAGTCACCTTGGCCGAGGCACAATGTCAGCCTGGCCCTGGCCATCACTCTTTACCACTGTCCAGGGTATTATTTAAAGGCAAACAAATATCAGGCCCGAATGTCACGGCAAGGACGCGGAGTCTGCCTCTCATCTCAACTAATCAGTGTCCAGGTTTAAAATCACCCTTTCCCCTGCCCTCCCCTCCGAATCCATCTTCACCTGTCCACCCCTCTGACAACAACATCAGAGTTACACCCCCTAAAGCCTCCACACCAGATTTACTGTCACCTCTCGCTGCTGCTGCACAATTTATCGACATTACTTGTCAGCTTTCTTTTCAGAAAAGAGCACAACGGATAAATTTTAACTGCATCCTAATGGTAAATATTCTGGAAACTCTAAATTTCATGCTATGAGATGCCCTGAGATATATTCACATACAATATCACGTTCTTTGAGGAAAAAAAAAAAAATTTCCCTCCTTTTTATGGCTAGAGATTATAATTTAATAACCAGGAGCTTGTAACGACTTCATCACACCCATTAATTACTGATGCTTTATACTGAAGAATGATCTCCGGCCATTATGTAATGCATCAAAAGTTTAAGTAATTTAATTTGATTGTTTTTATTACCTAATTACATCCAAGAAATTGAGTCTTGCAAAAGACAGATCTCAGGATGATATATCTCAATATGCAATTTTATGAACTTGATCATTTACCAAATTGCATCATTCTAACATGAAATCAAGAACTGCTTAGTCCCAGTTATGCGGGTATATAGATAAACATATACATCAAAATCAGTTAACAGCGAGAAATATATATTTGTAAGTGTTATTTCTGCACTACCAGCATCATCAAACACTGCCCCATCTGCCATTGGCTGGTCAAACAGATAGTCCCGCCCCAAACTCACACCATTGGTTGCACTAATGTCAGGCTGGTCAGGATGCTCAACCAAACAGTTTCACAGTGTTCACTCTTATTGGGTGAATAAAGCTGCAAATTGTTTACATATACAGTCAAACCCAAATTTATTCAGACACCTTCAACATTTTCTCACATTATCACAGTTTATTCGCTATAGTTTAGAAAATGGTAATAAAATATGACAAGAACTCAGAGTTAAACTGTGTCAGAACATATTCATCTTGATAATGTCAGATAACTTTGATAGAAAGGTATGTAATGGATTACAATCAACCAATCAGCTGTTAAATTTAAGTACACAATTAGATAATACCAATTTAGGTCAACCAATTACCAAGCAATGCTTAATTTTGTTCAGTCTGTGGTGTAAAAGGTCGCATTAGCAATTAAAGAAAAAACATTTAAGCAAAACATGGACAGGTCAAAGTGTCTGAATAATTTTGGTCCCACATTTCAATCAATTTCACTGGTGGTCCACTGTATGAAGAATGTTTGGGTATAATATGTCACAGTTTATTTTGCTATCCTCACTTACATAAATGAACTATAGTGTCCTGCACCCACTAGTAAAAAAATATCTGGTGTCTGAATAATTTTTGGTTTGACAGTTGTTGTTCCTGCAAAAACACTGTAAAAAATAAATCCGTAAAATAGCAGAAAAAGTACTGGCAGCTTATTACCCGGACATTATCCAGTAATTTTACGGACATTTCCGTTAACCCTAAAACACAATGAAGTTCAAAATTCAAAATACAGGTAAAACACCTGGAAAAAATAAAATACAGAAAATGTCATCAAATACAGTACATTTTGCCCTATTTTTACGGATCTTTAGTACTAAGCATACGTTTCTTTTTCAATATCCTGTCACTTAGAAATAAATCATATTTGGATGGATGGATGGATGGATGGATGGATGGATGGATGGATGGATGGATGGATGGATGGATGGATGGATGGATGGATGGATGGATGGATGGATGGATGGATGGATGGATGGATGGATGGATGGATGGATGGATGGATGGATGGATGGATGGATGGATGGATGGATGGATGGATGGATGGATGGATGGATGGATGGATGGATGGATGGAAATTATGTAAAGTGTTTTACATCGACCTAAAGCTACTGCATTGTGGCATTTCAGAAAATGGGCCTCTACTATCCAGCCACATTCCACACAATTACATATAACTGAACACCAGCTACTATGGAGTCTTCCATCATCTTCAAAGCAAGGTGATTTGATGGGCTAATATCCTTTGCTATGTGATTACCAGCAGTGGACAAATGGGTCCAGTGAACACAGCATCTGTCTTAGTGGTGGTGTTGTTGCTTCGGACCACATTCGCTCAACCAAGTTCAAATAAATCATTATCCCGGCTATAAACACGTACATTTCAATCGATATGCACTCGCCTTTTTTCCCTTTCTCAAAAACGGCTGTAATAAAGCCCCAGCAGGCACGTGTGGCCATAAAAGTATGTAAAATAAATTAGAAGAGCATAATGAGAGGCTCTAGCAATTCTCCCATAAATATAACATAACAGCCACAACTAAAATGTCATAGAATCAAATAAATCAATTTTGCTGGGACAAGCCTGTCTTTATGTTCACTGCACACAGCCATGTTTATAGGCTTTTTATTGGAGGATCTCATTTTTTTGGCCAGAGTGCGGACGGAGTGTGGAGCTACAAACACAGGTTGTACACATCACGGGTTTAATATGTTTTCCCTGCGATTCATCACCACGACACTGACACCTGAGGCCAGGACTGCCGCCATATTTCCCTTAAATGGTTTCTCTGGGACCCTGGATGAAGGTGATTGGTTAGAGAAGAACCTGCGTTTGGATTAATTCACTCTCGATGTAAAATGAGGGAGTAAACCTCCTGTAAAATGAGATGATTGAATCCAGATATAAAGATCTGATGGATGGCATTTGGATTAACCACTGGGCTTGAGAAATAGTCTGTGTTTAAAAATGATGTAGCAGATATATTATTAGAGAAAGAACATCTTTAATCACAGGCAAAGATCTGTTTGCAATAAAGACGGATCTTCACCCAGAATGCCATTTCAGCTCTATAAGAACTCTCAGTTTTATAATAATAAAGCAAGCACTGACTAGTGATACACTTTCTCAAGTTTCAGTTTCATAATAAATATATTCAAGGGCCTCACATATCACAAAAAAATGGGAATCATAAGATATTTAATAATTTTGGTTCCGTAGCAATTACGTTAACAATTATTACCTGAAGAATATATATAAAAAAAAAAAAGATAACATTTTAATCTAAAAATGTTATTTTTAATTTAGGTACCATTTATTATTACAACAACAAAAAAATTCAGTCTTTTTGAGTGATTCATTACAATCACTTTCACATAAAGGAAGTTCTGTTTATATAGCCATGGTACCACTGGTTCAAGCCCACAGTTTAACCCCCCCCATTAGAACTTCTTATATGTTATAAAACAACTAAATCTAGCATAAAACACGGGGATGCAATTATTGTAATAGCTGCCCTCTAAAATGGCTCCCTTCAGCAAGAGGACAACCTAATAAGCAGTGTGTGATTGATGAGGCTGTGGATCCTGCAGCCAAAAAGCACATGGCTGCCCTGAAGAAGCACCCAATCAGAAAACAACGCCTTTTTATCCCCCTGGGTTGGATACCAACACTTGGCTTCTCTTCGGAGGGAAAGGTGATATTTTGAGGTTGTAAGTAACACGCACAGGCTGAGGTGGCAGACGTATCAAGGCTAGACTCGAAATCAGAAGCAGCTATGCAAACACACAACATTAAAAGTCTGAAAGAATTCTAGTTTACTAGGCTAAAAGCACTGTAATACCTTTAAGCAGAAAATGTTAGACAGATAGCATTTTTCATAAATTATAAAGAAACTGTCACAAATACCAAATGTCATGGCATCCAAAGCAAGCATGATTAATCATTTAAACCTATATAACCTGATGGTTTTGGCAGTATTGCTACCACTAGTGTGTGTTGGCAAGAGAAAATAAATAAACAAAATATCTGGTCAAATTTGTTCTTAAACGTAAGTCATTAAATAAACTTTTTCTCACTAACATACACATGTACACATTGTTTTTACTTTTGCCTATATTTTTGTCTACTTCTGGGTTAGGTTTTTGCTTACTACTAAATGTTCACCTTTTGATTATAACTGTTGCCTCTGTTGTTACTGTAGTAACTCTGTGAGTGATTTAAATTTCCAACCTATTTTGGGTTCATTCTCTTTCCCCACCAGCATTTTTGATCATTTTCACAAAAGTTTCATGGCGCCCAGAATATTTTGTTGTATGAATATCTAAACATGCTATATATTAAAAGAAAGAACAGACCATCTGCTTTTAAACAAAAAAAAAACAATTTATTCTAGCTTCATGCATTCTTTTTGTATCAACACTTGTGGGTAAGTTTCATAAAAAAAAACAAAAAAAAAAACATTTTGAGCAAAATGGGGGGAAAAAAAAACACGGTTTTGTCAGACTATATCTGGATCGGATTCAGAACGATGATCAAAACACAGATGGAGTAAATCGAGTTCATCAACACCAAAGCTTGTGCAGTCCTATAGCTCGTCCTGGGTCAACACTTCATTCAGTAACATTAGGTAGTTTTGATTTATATGCTGTTTAATGTTGATCGCGTTATTTTACATATGCATCTGCTTACATATGCTATCGCTTGTTTCTACTTCTTCTTCACGTCTTTTTATCAGGAGATTTTGTACTCGTTCAGAAGATGCGTATTAGCGCCCCCTACGGTATAACAGTGAAAACACGGAAAGCCGGAAAATTCCGTCAATGTTGGGGGAGCGTTGTCTCATAAATGACGAAAAATTACATCAATGGCGGGGAAAAACTTAAGTCACGTAAAGTCACCTTTATTTATATAGGGATGTGCCTGAAGCCAAATACTATGTTCGGAAAGGAAATGACAGATTCTACAGAGCCCCAAAAAAAGGACATGATAATGGAAAAAAATGACGAGATGGGAGGAAAAAAAATATATTTCAATGCTTTTGCGTTTTCTTACAATTATACAGTTGGGTAATTATATTGCATTTAATTTGTGGTTATCAGGGAGTCGCTATCAATATGCGGGGTATTTCGCTTTTGAATGCACGCTCGCTTTTCACTTTCGCGATCACGGCTACTCTGTGTATAGGGAGCGGTGGTACTGACCACACATTTTACAAGATAAGATATTTGTCAACGACAGTCAGGATCTGTTGCGCACCAACTCCTCCTCAGTCATCTCTCCGTACCATCTTCATGTGATAAGTGAAATCTGAATACTATAATGTAACCTACTACTGCAGCAAGCCTAACCATGTTTTTTTGGGGCTCCGTAGAATGCGTTACTCATTTTCTGTGCCTTTCCGAATTCAGATTTAGGCTTCGGGTACATCCTTATAGCACAATACAGATTGTTTCAAAGCAGCCTTACAATGATGCAAACATAATTCTGTCATGACAACTCTCGGGAGATTAGCATGTTAATGGATATGGCAATGTTAATGTATTTGGTCTTGGCGGAATAGATCTGCTATGCTGCTGCTGCTGTAGAGCAAGTACGAGACTTGCTACTGCCAATACATTCACAGACATTGCTGTGAGCATGTAAGACATGCTGCTGCTGCTGCACATGTAACATAACTTAAAACCCTCGTAGCAGATCTATACAGATGGAGCTGGGGAAGGTGGAGGGTTTTCTGAAAGCGCGCTGCAGACTGCTAACAGCAACACTACCGTTATTTGTTTGAATGTTGCGCCGCAGCTCACTGGCCGCTCGATTTCAATTCAATTCCATACCGATTATTGTGGATGTATATCAGATACAGCACATGGCAAATTTTCTTTTGGAAAAAGAATCTCTCAACTAATGCTGTAAACTATACATGGTAGTCAGTTGGTACTACATTACTGTAATATTGAAGGTTAAAATTAATGATTTGAATACAAACAAATTACATTCAAGGCTGTTTTTTTTATAATAATAAAGTTATAATACTAACTTTACAATTACATAATCATATTTCTACTCCAATTTGTTTTTTGAAATATAAACATTTAAATGGTGGCTGTCAAAAAAAATTTGACGGATTTATTCAAACATGCATTAATATTGAAAAACATTAAACATTATAATGAATATGTAATGTGGTGCATATATTTATCAAAATGCTCCTCTCTAGAGTTTATTTTTCTAGCTGACTAACGAGTTTATGGACACTGAATGGTTTTTCTGAGGTAAATGTGACGTTACGTGACATTGTTTACAAGCTGTTTACTGACGTCTTTCTGCGGTTGAAACACTGATTGAGCGATTACATGAGACATGATACAGATTTCGGTAAGTTGTACTCTATCTTTCAGCATACTTTCAGATGTTCATTCATGTTTATTTCACGCTGTAACTGATATTAAAGCGGAGGAGATGATCAGTTCACGTGAGCTCCACGCTGCCGCTTCTGTTGAACTGAGGCACTACAGCGATCTGTCACACCACATTAAACAGCACCAAAACAGTATTTATTTTTTTAATTTCGTAATAAAATGGACGTAATTTGAAATCTGAGATTTTGTTTCATATCAAAAGTAACAAAGCACAAAGATTATTGCAATTTATTGGATGGGAATGGCTCTACAAAGTTCCGTTCATCAACTGAAAACAGGATGACTAATCGATTCTTGGGATTAAAGAATCGATATCGGTTCATAAAAATGAGAATCGATTAAAATCGAGAAATCAATATTTTTTACCCAGCCCTAGTGTATATTCAGATATCCCTATCTGTATAAACTATTCAGATGCAATTACTGTCAACTGTGAAACAGAAAAAAAGTGCTCCTAAAAATAATAAAATGTCCCTGAAAAAAAAATCTAACACTGGTCCACCTGCATGTAGGCCTCCTCAATACTGTGAGCCCTTCTCCAAAGCATGGCTATCAGATATGCCTCTAGAGGTGGGTTGTTTAAGAAACAATTAGGAGGGTATACAAAGCCATTTGCAGGCAGTCTCGCTTCCTCAACTCCCTAACTGGAGTACCTTTCAGGGCTGATTTATCACTCTGTCGCCTTCAGAAGGCAACATAATTAATAGGAGCATGGACTTCTAATTTCAATGACTTCCACAGCAAGTGGATTTCATTTGATTTATGATGGCCGGCAAGTTTGCATTTTATCAGTACATTCAGTCATTATTTATGCTGATGACCAATTTCAATGGGTCAGTATCATCTAACTCACTACTAATCAAAGAGAATTAGGGTTCACTGCATTATTCAACAGCTACTAATTTATCTTTGGAACAAGGCTAAGGAATAGATGATGCCCTGCCTGAAATACGCCAATGACTCCACAGTTTAAAGGCATGATTGCTATTAATGGGGTCGAAGTACACTGAATGACACACTCGCGGAAACTCAACTCCATACAAATCAAGTGCACACGGCTATGTAGCACTTGGCTTTAAATGCACACAATGACATTTCCATAACTAGAATTAATTGCCTTTTAAACTGAGATGTGGAACACAAAGTCCTTTCCTGCACGACGTTAGAACTGAGATTTTGTGCAAAGTCTGGAGTAAATCAAACAAAGTCCACCAAAACAAATCATTAAGCTCAGGGAATGTCTGTGAATGAAATTAAATTTAAAAAAAAAACATCGATGGAGCAAAAAAAATTTCAAACTCGTATGAAAACATAAAAGGCACACACCACACTAATGATATTACGTCAGACCTAGTCAAAAATGCACCAATAAAAGCTGATTATAGCCTACACTACTAATCATTTAAAAGGTGGTTCACACACACGCAGATGGTTTACACACACACACACACACACACACACACACATCTCCGGTGAAACTGCAAAAACCACATCTAATTAGACTTTAATTAGTCTGATTAAAGGACAGCATAATAGAGCTCATCACTTGCATATTCGCTTGTATTGATTGGGTGTCAAGCCAATCATTTTCAACATCAATTTAAGAGCAATCCCTGCTTTTAAACGAGACATGCCATATGATCATTCAAACGACATGTTACAAATAAAAAAGCAAATAACCCCTGAACAATGACGTGTAGAAGCACCTCATCACATGCATTTCACACTATTACGACAAGTTAATCTGGAGTGTGTATTGAGCATGATAGCTTTCATTATTTCTCTGTATTATTAGTTGTTTACTTTACATTTTATAGTCATTAATTCATCACTCACTATTTGGCACTGTGTCTAATGCAACATCACACTCTTTGATAAATAAACATCTGATGTGCTCATTCATCTGAGCAATGAATACATTTTCTGGTTATATTATTTATTAATAACAGAAAATAGCAAATAAAAAGTGTCATCAGAATTGTCATCAGTGTCATCAGGGTGTACTGTTAAAAGCATTTATATCCACCAGAGTGAGTGACACAGTAGCAATTTTCAGCATGGCCAGAACAAACATGACAGTTTATGACTTGGATCAATCTCATGCCTCAGCTGGTCAGAAAAATACAAACAACAACCGAAATACATTCAGATTGAATCTTAAGAAGGCCAAAAAAGACAGTGTGAAATATCCCCCATGGTGCAGAAATCCCCAGCAGTATATAATAACCTGGAACTGCTATATTTCTTTGACGCCGTGCATCTGAATGAGTACAATTTACAGTAAAGAGATGAAAAATGCCATCTTCAGGAATTTGGAAACACGTCCAGCACTGATGATCAGACTCCATTTGTAACCTGTTCCCTTTTGTTGATTTGCCGTGTGATAAATTGCATTTAGCAAAGCAGGACAGGCTAAACGGTCCTGACAACTTTTATTGATTTGCATGAGATATATGCATGTAATCCTGTTTGTAGGTAAACTGTGGTGCTAGCAAAATCAAGTCACAGTGGTTTTGCAGAAAGAAAATTGCAGGCACCGCATGGGAAGGTGGAATAGAGAGAGAGGCGTGGGCCGCCCATTGGAATCTAAGAACTTGTATTAAGATATATTGGTTGCAGAATTCTTCAGGGCTTAAGCATTATTCATAGCAGACCCTCTCCGTCTGAGACTGTTTATAAAACGAGACAACTTCAGCCGTGATAGAGCTTCAACAACAGGGCCAGTGCCACTTAACATGAGCCAAGTTTGCCAACAGCCTTCCCAACACCTTGATTTGCAAGCCCTCCGCAGATCCTTGATGAATGACTTTGTCAGGTAGGACAGCACGCAGCCTTTACTCAAGCCGTTCACATTTACATAGAGTGGCCCCGTTTCCCGCTCTCCAACACATCAGTTTATTATGACCTGCTGTTTTTCATGTTGCAGTATAAAGAGATCATTTGTGCTTATTCCAGATCAACTGCAAAACGGGAAGACAAATGAGTTTGGGATGAAGCGTACAGCGTGTACGATCCAACACCGATTCATATAGCTCTGGGCTGATGGTGACGTATTTCCATAAAACATCTCACCCTGATGTGGGGGAAGGGGGGGAATACTGGTCTAGCAAGGAACGTGGCCATACAAATGAGACGAACTGTCTGTTGCCAGCCTGTGTTTGCGTAAGACATGCAGACAGTGACTTAAAAAGCCCTGTAAGATTGTTTATTCAGCATTTTCCGCAGCCTCTCATACTTTACTTGCTCTTATTAAATGGAAACAAGAGAATCACCTTCAAGTTTATTAATGATGGTCCTCCGGATGAAAGATGCCTGCAAAAATTCCCAACATCTGTTTGCTGCGCTCACTTCTCAGCGGGGCTGCACCTATTTCTCATGCTTAATGATGCTCATCCACTCTGCAAGTTTTACGGACAAATGTGTATTTGGCCACATTCATCATTCTGAATGAGTGTTCTTGATGAGGCATCTGGTGGCCTGCTCCACTCCTTCTACTGCACTTTAACAAATGACATCTCTCTCCATATGCTTTTCATTTATGAGAAATGTGTTGATGCACACACATATATATACATATGTATACATATGGAGATACACATATATGTATGTATGTGTGTATGTGAGATATTGTATGTGTGATATATATATATATGGACACTTAAAGTGTATGAATGTTTTTTAGCATTAAATGTAAAAAAGTATAACAAACATTTTTTTTCACAAGATGAAATATTAGGATAGATAGATAGATAGATAGATAGATAGATAGATAGATAGATAGATAGATAGATAGATAGATAGATAGATAGATAGATAGATAGATAGATAGATAGATAGATAGATAGATAGATAGATAGATAGATAGATAGATAGATAGATAGATAGATAGATAGATAGATAGATAGATGCTATGTTCAGGAAAAGGAGTTATTAGCTATATCAGTCAAGAGCAGTGAGTGATTTCTTTGTCATTTGTTGTTTGAGTAACATTAAAACACAGACAGCAGGAATAGGCTTCTTTCCCTTTAAGACATAATGCACGGATCTAGTACATATCGTTACACATGAACATGTCTTTCTCGACTGTTTACATTTTACTTAAGACATAACCTACTATGTTTGCTAGGATACTCGCCAAGACAGGCATGTTGACATAATTTTTGTGTGAATTTGTCCGTTCAAGCACAAGACGTGAAAGAGAACTCAATATTTGCGCGCTATCTGCAACGCGCCGTGTGAGCTTCAGATGAGTGCACACACACACAAATTCTCTTGCTCTTGAATGTTTGCAAGGCTTAAATTAGTTAGTTTAAACACAAATAGCTACGTGTGGTGTTCAGGTCTCACCTGCGCTCGTGCGCTATCAACTCCCGGGTGAAGACGGCGTATATGACTGAGTCACGTTCGAGCATACAGCACTCGCATACAAGAGTGACTGTTTTGTCCACGCTTTTTGATCATCCCTGTTGTAATGTATTGAGAAGCCAGAATGTGTATCCATCAACATAAACATACATTAGCCTAACTCTGTTGAAAATAACAACGCGTAAAACAGACAGACAAACCATATTATGGATGGATGGATGGATGGATGGATGGATGGATGGATGGATGGATGGATGGATGGATGGATGGATGGATGGATGGATGGATGGATGGATGGATGGATGGATGGATGGATGGATGGATGGATGGATGGATGGCAGACAGAATGATAGACAGACAGAACAATAGAACAAGCAACAGAACCAAAAATTGCCCTCTGATTTTTAAGATTTTCTTTGTAAATAAACTAACCAACAAACAAAAAACTTCTCTGCCTTTTGGACAACAAAACAAAACAAAAAAGAAAAAACAGAACAAAAAACAAAAAACAAAACGCCATCAGTGAACCAAAAGTGGCCACAGTGCCATTCCACCACTCAAACATCCATTATGTAATGTCTTTAGGAGAGCGATCCAGAATCATGAGAGTTCAATGGCAGACTTCCAAAGCCTGGATGACAGATACTGTCTAAAAACGGCTTTTTCCATTGAGTTAAGACTCGTCACTAGCAGACAACAGGCATGTCCCTGTGGACTAACATGAAAGGCCTGTGTATGTGACTATGTGTATGGACCAAGAGCATGTTGACATAAACAACACATTAGTCATACATATCATCTCTGCAGTTAAGCCTAATAAATCGGGGCTGTGTTTGATCTCCAGCTGGTTCTGAATTCAGAGAGTGAATGGCTCAAACAGGCACAAGTTAAAATGCCACGCCGTCTGCTTTTTCCACGAGTTTGAGAATCAAAGCTTTCGCATCAGCTCAAGGGAAAACTGAAAATAGCAAATAAGTCATAAATATGGTCATTACAGTAAAAAGCAGAATCAGAGGCAGCAGGTAGGATACCGCCACAGAGAAAGAGTGTGGTAAGTGCTGTGGTAACACTGTTCAGAACAATGAAGAGGATACTGACATCCAACACTATAATTATAGGCTGCAGTTAAAGGGCCAGATCATAGTAGTGAGTGTTTGATCTGCACTGTGTGCATGTTTTGTGTTAAAATAAGCCACTCTATCTAGAAGCATTATAAAATATAATTTATGCTTTGTGTTGCTCATTTTAAGCCATTTTCAAAATAAGTTATTTCTCAAGCTATTTCTATCTGATGTTGTTTGAAGCTGGTTAGTGCTGGTTTAGTGCTGCCGTGTATAACTGGTTAAGTAGCATAACCATGCTATTCATCAGCCAAACTCTTCTGGTGAAGCTAGTTGACCCACTGTACGTGGCCTTGTAAACCTGCCTTATCATGTAGCCTTGCTAGTTAAGCTAACTACAAGCTGGTAGAAATACTAGAAGACCAACATTTGGCGGCCTAACAACATATGCTGGTATAAACAGGAAGAGACAGAGCACAGACAGACAGACAGACAGATAGACAGATAGATAGATAGATAGATAGATAGATAGATAGATAGATAGATAGATAGATAGATAGATAGATAGATAGATAGATAGATAGATAGATAGATAGACAGACAGACAGACAGACGGATAGATAGATGGACAGACAGACAGACGGACGGACGAACGGATAGATAGATAGATGGACAGACAGACAGGCGATAGTACGATAGATAGATAGACGGACAGACGATAGCACGATAGATAGGTAGATAGATAGATAGATAGATAGATAGATAGATAGATAGATAGATAGATAGATAGATAGATAGATAGATAGATAGATAGATAGATAGATAGATAGATAGATAGATAGATAGATAGATAGATAGATAGAACGATAGATAGTACGATAGATAGATAGAACGAGAGATAGAACGATAGATAGTACAATAGATAGAACGATAGACAGATAGACAGATAGATAGATAGATAGATAGAACGAGAGATAGAACGATAGATAGTACGATAGATAGAACGCTAGATAGATAGTACGATAGTATGATAGTATGATAGACGGACAGACGATAGTACGATAGATAGATAGTATGATAGATAAATAGATAGATAGTACGATAGATAGATAGATAGACGGACAGACAATAGCACGACAGATAGATAGTATGATAGAGCGATAGATAAAACGATAGATAGATAGATAGATAGATAGATAGATAGATAGATAGATAGATAGATAGATAGATAGACGGACAGACAATAGCACGACAGATAGATAGTACGATAGATAGAGCGATAGATAGAGCGATAGATAGATAGATAGATAGATAGATAGATAGATAGATAGATAGATAGATAGATAGATAGATAGATAGATAGATAGATAGATAGATAGATAGATAGATAGATAGATAGATAGATAGATAGATAGATAGATAGATAGATTAGGGTGCTGCCAATATGACCACCAAACTGACTTGTCTTAAGAAAGACTTTCATAAAATATATTTGATGCAATATGGATCTAATGACTTCGAGTGTGCATGTTGACATACATACCCTAACACTTTTGTCTCATAGTATAACAGTTTGGCTGTATTTCCTAAGAAGGTTCCCTCTGAACTCCGGGCCAAGCAGACAGAGCTTTGTACTCAAGAGTTTGTTTTTAGGGATCATACTAAGCAGTTCTTTCTTGTGGCTGATCTGTGAGGGTGGGAATGGACGTGTCAGTGAGCCAGGCTTATTCAATGTAAATCTGTCTAATAAACAGCTGCAGCACCTCAGCTGGACCAAGACGACTAAATCATCTCTCACAAGGCAAAACAGACACAGTGTGAAGTCTGGCCCTCAGCTAAAACTCCTGACAAGCATAAATGAGGAACAGCTATTTATTCACGGCTTTAGAAGCCCCCACACTCCTCCCACCCCATCCAGACCTGGAGCAGGTCAACTGACGTCATGTGTCTACAGTAATTTATTATAACACACACTGAACTCCAAGGGCATGTTGGGATTGACTGGGATTGTGAAGGAAAATCAAATAAAGAGAGGTGTTTATTATTCCCATTGCATATAGAGTGATTTTAGCTGTTTGTCAGGATTTTACAATGTGTCATGTCCGTCTTAAAGGAATAGTTCACCCAAAAATGTAAATTCTGCTATTACTCAGACTCATGTCTCATTGGTTTTTTGGACAGTCACACCACCTGAACTAATATCATCTTGTCATAAAAAGGTCTTATTATCTGTAACTTTAAGAGACTTGACACACAGTCATGGGGGTCTCTATGTATATTAACTTTGATAGACAAAAGTTTCAAATATGAATTTAATAATAATTTTCTAAGTAATAATGCCAAATTACTTAATGTTTTCTTTTAAAGAATTTGATCATTCTAATGAGGCTTTCTTCTTTATTATATTAGGACAATTGTATCACTATGACTTTATGCCCCCAAAATGAATTAATTAAATTAAAAAAAAAAAAAAAAAAAAAACACACTCATATTACCTGTTCCTGGTCTAAATAATACTAATACTAATAATAACAACAGTGAAGGGGTTAATTGAGTAAAGGACATGTTCCTTTTTTTACCTTTTTGGATGAACTGTTCCTTTAAGAGTCATACAAATCCATCTGTCAGAACTCTTTTAGTCTGTAGAAGCTGTATATGCTCACATAATGAAATGATATTAAATGTATTATAGCAAGCATGTTTCCACCAAGGGAGGCCCTGAAACACTTACACCGGGCATGCCATATCCATTAACCTTCTAATGGCTGACATAACAGCTGTTGATAATAGAGTGATAACAATGTGTGTTATGGAAACAGAAAGAAATGTTTGGACACGGATTGTAGTGGGGACTCGTCTAGTCTTCTGGTCTTTCAAATATGATTCATAAAGATATAATTCATTTGTGCAGCTATCACGTCATATTGACAAATCCAACCTAAAACCGTTGTCATCAACAGACTGATTCCACTAAGAAACAGCCTTAAGTTTCCATTAAAGAACGAAGACTTGGTTCTCTTTCAATGCTCGTCCAAGACTTTTGTTTACTAACTCTGGTTTTATGTCATTAGTCTCTGTTTGCCTGCATTTCCATTACTCTGTTTCCATTTGGAGATTTAGAAAAATTGCTCTTTTGCTCAAATGACTTAGAGCAACCCTAAACTGACAAGTGTGTTACTTATGATTATGTGTAAATATTCCTGCAGAGGACAGATCGCTACAAAATCGCTTCCCAACATTAATATTACATTAGTAAATTCGATAACTGAAACAACATACACAATTTCAAAGTAGACCACGAGGTTGGAGATGTTTATTAGTTTTCATTTAGCGCTATGCAATGTGAATGATAAAAGATGGAGAAGCACATTACTCCAATTTTACTTGGCCTGTCTAACAAAGTTCACACACACAAGCACATGTACTCACAAACATTCACACTTACTCAGACAGGAGCAGTTATCAAGGAACCCGGGGGCTACAACTGCAAAACTGCTATGTGAAACATTTATAATTTATGATGTATTTGATGTGGTGATATGTATAAACTTCAGAGGAATTTTAATAAGCCTCAAGCAATTAAAAAAAAAAAAACGTTGTTTTCAATTTTTAAGGAATTATTTCTGCCGAAAGAGAAAGTTGCAATGCAGAGTGTGGACTTACAACTTCTTTTCATTGAGGAAAGAAAAAAGTAATTTCATCTTTTTTTTTTATTTCAATGCCTTATTGATCTTGGTACCGTGGTCTCACAGAGGCTATTTAATGGCCCAACTAGTGACTGTTCCACAATGTCCAATACAGTCAGCAAAGGAAAGCATTTTCATTGATCAATGTCTTTGCAAAGCATACAGATAAAGATTGATAATGTACTTCAACAAATCCTAATATTAATTAGAGCTTAATGAAAAAAAAAAACCCGCATCAGTATAAAACGGCATTACATACACTTTTATGCTCAATGAAAGCAAGCCTCTCACCTTCAAAACAACACACGAGGCAGAACTGCTCTAAAACGAGATATTAATCTTTAAGACAAAAGGGATTGTGTCTGTATGAGCCACTGATAAGCAGTAACCTTTCATAATTGGTTTTCCTTAAGGAAAAATTAAAACAAATGGCAGTTAATCCTGCTTTCTACATCTCCCAGCGCCTTGAGAAACAAGTAATAGAAATAATTGCATAGAGAAGGGTCTGGATGCTAATTTGTTTCCCTATTAGAAAATCCTTCTCCTTTGTGATTCAATTTACTGCAGTCTTATTTGAATCAAGCCTCTGTCAAGACTAATAAAACAGAAGGAGCAAGAGTGTGGATTAAGAAACAGACATACAGAAAACTGGAAGGAGAGATGGAGTGGTGTTAAGAGGCGAAGACAGGCCAGATCACCATTTCTCGGGCCTTCATCCATCCTAACAGCGAGTCCAGAACAATGTCACAGAGAAATTTCTCTTAACAAAGCCATCAGATTTGACTAGCCTGCTGGAAAATCCAGCTTTAAAGGAAGTGCTCATCCAAAAATGACTTCAAGCTGCTCTTTTCCATACAATGAAAGTGCATGTGGACCAAAGACAGCTGTGGTCAGCATTCATTTTTATTGCACGGAAAAGCAGCTTGGACATTCTGCTAAACATCTTTTCACGTTCAACGCAAGAAGTCATCCAGGTTTAGAATGACATGAAGGTGAGTAAATAAAGACATTACTATTATTTTAAGACATTATCTGTTTTTGGCACATGGTAGCTGGTTTCTAGTTGGTTCATGCTGTTAAACTGCTCAATCATGTTCCCAAAACCATCTTGACCACCTTAAACTTGTTGATAGTCCATGATTGTCTATACAAGAGTTGCCAAATCCTGCTCCTGGAGGGCCAACCTCCTTGAGAGTTTAGCTCTAACTTGCTCCAACAAATTTGCCTGGTAGTTTCTAGTCATCCTGAAGAACTTGATTAGCTGTTCAGTTGTGTTTAACTGGAGTCGGAGCTAAACTCCGGCCCTCTAGGAGCAGGATTGGATACCCCTGGTCTTCCAGCTTGGACCAGCTAAATAAGAAGCCTGGACCAGCAATTAACAAGCGTGCACCATCTACACTGGGTTCACACAAAGCCCCTATCTTAAGTTGGATTTTCCAGCAGGGTACAGGAAGGCGGCTCTTGACATTTCTGAGCGTCCCATCAAAAGCGATGAAAAGTCTTTCACCCACACTGCACCACGATATCCCATTCAACAGCTAAACCCAATGTGATTCTGCTTTGTAACTGTTGCTAAGAACCCGAGTGCATGTAACATAGCAGATTGCGGACGATACGAAATAAAGCGAGCACGTTACAGACACTTCACCTTCACGTCACATCACTCATTCCCAAACTCTTAGCAATTCTTCACCCATCGCACCTATTTTCTAGCCTGTCTCGCTGATAGAGGCTTTGATCTCTCACACCTCTCAAGTGTCAATCAGATCTGACTGACAGCCTGACCCTGCCTCCCCATGGGAGGGCCTGACAGCCTAACAGCACTCTGACAGTCATCTCAATGGAAACTGCTCTGTATTATTCTTTACATTATTGTCCACACTTTTCTTACTATAAAAGCTGGGCTCAAAGGAACACTATAACCACTGCTCAGAAATATGGCAGGCTCTGATTATGCCATGTGGGATGAAAGGCATATTTCTTCCTGACGGTTCTCCCGTTTTTCACTGACACAATACACTTTCCATTCATTACTGCTCGCTATGGGCGCGCCCGGACCGGGGAACATTGCTTGGAAGTGGTTTAGCTTGTCCTTGGCATCCAATTCCTAGGGACCATTTATCTGATGATATATTTTCCTTTTGGAAAGGCAAGTTGGGAATCTTTCCCCAACAGGAAGGACATTGATAAGCCATCAGGGATTTGTTTATTTTGATCTATGGCCATTGCATTTACACTAGTATATTCTTTATAGCGAACTGTGACCGCAAATATGTCTCATAGCAAAATAAATCACAACTTGCCAGAAAGCCATATATTTAAGGCATTAAACAGAAAACGGCTTGGAAATGCCATGAAATGAGGTCACAGCATGCAGCAAAACTTTAATTTGATCCCTCTTCCAAGGATATTTTTTCATGCAGAAATATTCATTGCACTTTGCTCACTTGACCAACATTACAATGAGAGCATAATATAACACAAGCTTTTCCATAATTCCTACTAATGGTAAAAAGAAAAGGTCACTTGACAGAATACAGAATATATTACAATTATTTTAAAAAAGGACTCAGAAGATGAAGATGTAAAAGCAATGTGAGGCTTTTAGGATCTTAACTTCTGACAGCAGCGTGATTTAAAATTCCATTCAAAATTATTCCTACCCATTGGGATACACTAGTCAACATTAGACCTGCTGACAGCACTAACCCAGTCAAAACCACAATTATTCATCTGCAGGCTGATTAATGAAGTTGTTCTGACAGTGTCACCTTATATACAGTAGCGAGCCAGCCAGCACAGAAACAGGCACTTTTATTATTATTATTACCTTTTTTTTTTTTTTTTTTTGCTAAGCCTGTTGAACTCAACATCCCACTAGAGCAACCCCTGTGACAAAGCTGCCTTTTTCACAACACACATAGAAAAGCCTATGAGCACAACTCAACAGCCTGTGTGGAAACAGAGTTGAAGGGTCATGTAAACTCACAGACGAGGCAAAGACTCGAAAGAGAAAGGAGAAACAATCGGCTCCTCAACCCGGGGGCCGCGATTTGTTGCCGAAACTGCAGAGCCGTCTGGGCATGGCAAACACCTCTGCGTCCGCTCTCGGCTTGTTCCTTTTCCTGACAGAGCAGAAAGGGAGGGTGGGAGAAAGAGGCCTTTTCAGCGTGACACTCAGATCAACCGTGCCAGATCGGGCTCACATCGCAGTGCGACTTACTGCACCAGATGAGGCTGGTAATGGCACTACAAGGCTACCGCAGCATACATGAGCCGGGCGTTTCTCGCCTTGTCACTAACGCACTATCATGCACCATATCAGGGCCCATGGCTCACTCGAAAGTAAGATCTGATCCTTTGCGGGTGAAACGAGCAACTGCGCATCTGCCTCGGGTCTTCTGGAATATTCCACCTGGCACTAACAGCAGCTCCTATTTTCCCTCCACAACGCTGCAACCTGGAGCCTCGCTGGAGGTTTGAGAGGAAGCCCATGCAATCAAAAGACAGACATGGGGGGGGGGGTATAAAAGATGTTAAATATTGGAAAGCACCATGCTGGTAACCTGGAGCAGTTTCCTCACATAAGACTTGTACTGGGTAAAATAAAAGCTTTGGTGGGTAGACTAGCATGAAAGAGTGTCAGAATGGATTCAATTACTAAAGTGGATTTCTGGCTGTGCCTACTTATAGTCCAAAATTCCAATGCGGCGAATATCTGAGAAAGATAAAGGAAATCACTGCATCAGTGTCAGCTTATATGTTGCTTAAACAGTTGGTCTTAATAAATATACCAGGCTAAGACCTTCACAAACATCTCTCTTTGACATGCATCGACACAAACACCTTTTCAAAATTTCTTGCATCTCTGAGAATTATTGCACTAACCCACGCCTGCTAAAGGTTGTTCTGTCAGTAAACAGCACAGTTGTTGTGCACAGCAATGACCCATTTCCAACTGAACTTTGAGTGACCCTCTTTGCCTTTATGACCTCAGTGAAGGTAAAGACAGAGAAAGAGAGAGAGGGAGTAAGAAAATCCTGATATATGAACCCGTCCGCCCACTCCTGTCTTCCTGAACCGAACGCATTCAGTGTCCACCGAGACAGCAGCCGCGCAGCCAATCAAACCCTTCTGGCCATTGAGCAATTATCTGTGCTCCGTGACATAGGTGGACTCTGAACCAGTGACCCCAGCAACCCTCTTCCATTGCCTCTTAAAATAACCTATGGCAACACATAAGCACTGCTCATACATAAAACGGAGAAGGAAAAGTAGATTTATTTTTCCCTGACAGGTCCAGGATCACATTACATGCCATTCAAAGTGCAAAGCCTGAAATCATAGGGCTAGATTTTCACATCGTACAACAGCGAGGCATAAACTTGTGTCATTATATCAATTTATTTCAATGTCATTGGTGTGGGCTTGAGTTTGTCTAATTCAATGAGCGCCAACATGAACTAGATTTGGATCTGACTTTATGACATTTTCCAACCACCTAGCAAAATGGAAAAAGAGAGAAATCATGATTGAGTGACACATACCCCTTTCAAAAAGCAGATGAAGTAAACAAACAATTTGAGCTGCGGAAACAACAAAAACCTTGATAATTTGTCACTTATGAAATGGAAAAGTGCCTGTAGAAGGCGGGGGGGGGGGGGGGGGGGGGGGGTTGGGTTCTCATTTTTCCCATACACAAGGCGATTTGCCAAGCTACACCTCAGAAGACAAGTCTCCCCTAGGCACTCAGCTCACAAATACAGTTTGATCTGATGTAGTTTTGGATTTGTGTCTGGAGGGCTGCTCCTCGTGGTGACAGTCCCGGAGGGGAGACGGCAGTATCACATTCTGTTCAGTGTGCTGTGTCACGCCATCCAGGCCATATGCTCTCTGCTCGCCTAGTGCCACATTGCTGCCATCTCACCAGTCTGCCCTGAGTACTACGTACAACAGCTGGTGCTGCTGTTGTGGGCACATAAAAACCCACATAAATAAGACAGGTTATAGTGAGAGTGTAGAGATAAGACACTGATATAGTTTGCTTGGGTAAAACAGCACATACACTAGGTTCTAAAACCTAGTGAGCTGCCTAGGCATTGTAAGGCATCAGAAGAATGTTCCTGACACCTTCTTCTAAAGCAGTATGACATTTTAGGGTCACTGTTTCGGTAGAGTTTGGTATGTGCTATGTTCAGGGAAAAATGACTACTGTCAAATACAAATAAGGAAAATAAGAACAAATAATCAAACTACAAGCAATAGCACAAATAAATACAATACCGCAAAGATATAAATAAAACAAACAGTGCTTTTCAGGTTTTTCAGGCGGGTCGAACAGTAGTTTTCAGCTACAGAAATTGAATAAAGTAATAATCCCAATTAAACTTACACAATTTATTCAGTCAGGAGCAGTAAGTGTTTTTTTTTGTCTTTTTTGTTTGATTAAAAACACAGGCAGCAGCAGGAATATTAGGCTGCTGTCACTTTAAGACGTAATGCACGGATCAAATATACTGATATGCACATGATGCCTTTCTTGACTGTTTTTCGACTATGTGTACTAGGATATTTGCCAAGATAGGCATGTTGACAATTTTTGTCTGAATTTGTCTAAGCGCAAGAAGACTTGAAAAGAGAACTCAATTTAGTATTCACGCGCTGTCTGAGATGCGGCTTTCTGTGCACACACGAAACTTCTCACAACGCGCAAGAGTTTTCGTTCCAGTCTTCTTGCGCTTGAATGTTAAAATAGGCAGGGTGTTAAAAAGGCACATGATGAACTGTGATGTCAACAACAAATTTACATACTAACAGTTGATTGGACAGCTTTACTTTCATATGAAAGTAAACCTCGTGTCCATCGACAGAAACATACAGTAGCCTACATTAGAGGAATTCTGTCTGTCTGTTTTACGCATTGTACCATTGCACCAAGTAGTCAGTAGTCCATATTCGTCATTCAAAAAGGAAAACCGTAACTAAGACTGCGCGGATATACAAACCGTAAACAAAGCAGGGCTTGCGTACCATTTTGAATGTGAATCATGCTGATCAATTTCTTTATTCCAGACGGCCACGTTGTTTATGTTTGCGCATTGGAATGCTTTAGAACAGCCTTCTGTCTGTGCCGTCTTGACTTCTTTACTGGTTTTCATCGCTTTTCTTCTCGTGCACTGACTGGATTCTCTAAGCCAAACAGCCGATCAGAGTTCACTCTCTCATCGACGCAGCTTCAACATGCTCAAAAAGCCGCAGATGTGCAGAACACACCACAAAAATTGTGTCCAATATTTGTGCTATGTATTTTATTTTTTGCTTATCAACATAGCGCATCATTAGCTTTAGACATCACTGTTTACTGCAGAGCTTTATAGCTGAATTGAATTCCATAATTGATTAACTTAACATAGCTATTGAACAGAATTGAATCAACATTGAACTGACTTTAGCTGAACAATGACAATACTTTACAGCGCAATTGAATTTTGTTTTGATCATTCCTGTTTATCACTGTGAAGCTATTTTGAAACAATCTGTATTGTATAAAGCCCTATATAAATAAAGGTGATGTGACTTGACTTTAGCAATAAGCAGCATTAGCAAGATTCTCTGGAAATTGAGTCTCCTGTGGGCTTCATTTATATAGCGCCATTTGTCTAACGAGTTGCTGCCTACGTTCCAAATCGGTCACTTATGAGGTTCTATTCATTTAGGACACTAGGTTTTGGTACATGCATCGCATATGCACTAGCTTGCATTCTTGTTCCACACTTTGTAGCGGGTTCTCACCTCCTGACAGGGCTGACCAGACACAGTGAGGTAGGGGCAGTGATAGTTATGTGATCCTGTGGCATGTCTTCTTGGGAACGGCACACATAGAGGACCTTCAGTGAGGACGGACATGCACATCAATGTCGGTGTGAAATTCAAACAGACTGATCCAGGGCACGTTCAGGATTACACTATACCCCCCTCCCTCTGTGCTCGCTTCACAGCACAATAGGCTGCCTGTGAAAGGGCTGGAGTGAGCCATTAGCTCTGCTAAAGTGTCGATTCATAGCTGCTGTGGGAAAAGGAAGGCTGCTTTAGAGTTGAATTACATAGCTCACCTGGAAAGCCCTGTCCCACCTCGACTCCTTCAGCAGGTGCTATTTCCTGGCATCTAACACCCAAGGTCAATGACGTGCGTCAGTCAAAGAGTATGTTAGCTGTAAGCTTTCAGACTAAAACTAAAAGTGGTATTTATTTGTAGAGTCATAAGATCATGTTGAACAAATCTACACAAAGTGGAGGCAAAAATTATTTTCAGATTCAGCATTCGGTTTAATTACACAATAGTTGCTACACTGTAAAAAAAAAAAAAAAAATACATTTTGAAAAATTGTGGAAATTGATAATTACATATTGGCCCAATAAATGACTTCCAAATAATTATCCCCATGCAAAAAGATGCATTGTACTAATTACAGCTTAAGGTCTTCACTCAAAATTAAAAATTTATATATTCACCAAACATATTTAATTGTGCTCAGTCAATCTATGAAGTCGAAGTGAAAAATCCATGTTGGATGAACAAGTCCTACGTCCAAAAAACTGTATATGCATGGGCAAAATTTGCCTGAGGAAAACCGTTGGTATGGAGATTTCAAATGCGGATACACAAGAGAGCGAGCAGAGCCAAACCACCCGTGCTGAAGACCGAAACAAACATTCCCAAGAGAATAGAGATATTCATCGTCATAAGACGTTGGTGAGTACTGAGCACTGAAATTATTCTCCAAAGTTTTGCTTTATGACCCGGTATGAAGTTTAAAAGACATTTTGTAGAATTCATGCATTCATTGGTTTCATGATTGTGTTCCCAGTTACCACATAATTATCTGATGGTAGCCAATAGTTTTATTTTCCTCATGTCATATAAGTCTAAAATAATAAGTAATAAGTAAATTAAGTCATTTGTGTGATATGTGCACCATGCGACCGCTGAACAGTGCCGTTAAATTGCAGGCGGCCTATTTCAGGACTTATTGCCTTTTAATGTCGAGATTTTCTTATTCATCCATTCATTCGTCTCATCCTC
This sequence comes from Coreius guichenoti, assembly GCA_039654105.1. Taxonomy (NCBI): domain Eukaryota; kingdom Metazoa; phylum Chordata; class Actinopteri; order Cypriniformes; family Gobionidae; genus Coreius; species Coreius guichenoti. The sequence continues at coordinate 32,526,887 of CM077179.1, read as the reverse complement.
ATTATATAATTAAGTAACTTCTGTTCTGTCACTTGCCAGATGTGATGCAGGGGAACTTTGTCATTAATGTTAGTTTTTATTTTTATTTGCAGTTTTTTAGCCTATGCAGTGCCGCTTTTTCTTCACCACATCAAGTTTTCTTCACCACACTAAGACATCCTGTTATGCAGAAGACTTCTTTAATGTATTCTGAGTTTTTCCTTATTTAAAATAAGGTATTTTCACCAAATATCCTGTGTTGGAATTGACTTATTGTTAATAAAATGATGTGATAAAATGTCAACCCTGTTGTCTGTGTTCTGTATTTTGCGTAATATATTTATATGTTTTTGATAATTTTTGTCTTTTGGGACAGTGAGAAATAAACAATTGTTACTACAATTTAAAATATTTAATTGGACCAACGTCACAGTTTGGTAAATTACATTTTTCCATTGGCTCAACATTTTATTTCTGATTGAGCCCATGTTAAAGGTGCTGTAGGTGATTCTCTGCAGAAACATTTTTTGTTATGCTGGTTGAAAGTCTCCTCATATCCTGATAGCAATCACTCTGTTAAGCGGTCTAAATGTATTTTTACAAATATATATATCGTCTGTGGAAGGCGTAGGACCATAAAATGTTCGTTCAATCCTTGCGTTCGGTACGAACGATCCTATAGCATGTGTTCCCTGTCGGTCAGTGTGTGTTTGCATACCACTGCGCAGCCAGTTCAAGCAGACAATATACGTCATCAGCGCATTCACGTACGCTGTGCAGACAGAGTGAGAATGGCAGACAAACAGCAACAACAACCTGACCTTCCATCAGAACTGACAACAAGGGGCCTTGTAAAAGTATCGACCAAACGAAAGACACTCTTTGAAAGGGCTACAACTAAAAAAAGGCTGGATCAAAAAAGAGCTAAAACCCAAATTAATATCGGCGTTGCTTTTGAACATGACGTGCGTCCTCCAGTGTGAGTCCTAACGCTTCTTCTACAGTACTCCGAGCGCGGCCACCGCGGCTGCCCCGTCCTCTGCAGCCCCTGCGTGTGACCCTTCGGGGTAGCTGCCCCCTAGCACGACCCCGCCGGCCAGTGTCCGCCTGTACGCTCAAGTCGGACAAGGTGCTTGTCTCCATAGAGACATCATCGGAGCAAAGCAGACTCTCATCGTCGAACCCCTGGCATGCAAGTAATATTATTACACACTGACAAGTTTTGCTAGCTAAACAAACTGAAAACTTGCTGCATCTAATTCCGTTTTTAAAAATTTGTTTATGTTTGGTATTGTAGTACTGTTACTAACTGTACTGTAAAGTGCGCGTTCAGGCTTTCAGGAGGCGTGGCTTTGGACGGCGATTTGCAGGGAGGGTGGGATCGTACGCTTTCAATGCTATCAGGCTAAAGTTAGCATTTACCCAGATCTCCTACTGCACCTTTAACAGACAGTTGCCAAAATTGATAAAATTCATTTCACAGAAATTCTATTTGGCCAGTTAAAAAATTTAGATGTGACCAGTCACTAGAAAATTTTGAATTGGAGAGGCCTGAAATTTTTTACAGTGTAACTGAGAGAAATGTCCTCTGTGATCAGCTACATCACACGGTCCTGGCACACAGCTCAATAGGGCCTGTGAATAGAAAGTTCAAAAGAACAGCATTTATTTTAAAAATAATCTTTTGTAACATTATTTTTTTTTTTTTGTAACATTAAAAAAAAAAAATTTGATCTTTTGAACGGTAGTACAATGTTGCAAAAGCTTTCCATTTCAGATAAGTACTGTTCTTCTGAACTTTCTATTCAAAGAATCCTAAAAAAACTGTTTTCAACATTGATAATAATCATAAATGTTTCTTGAGCAGCAAATCATCATATTAGAATGATTTCTGAAGGATCATGTGACTCTGAAGACTGGAGTAGTGATGCTGAAAATTCAGCTTTGCATCACAGAAATAAATTACATTTTAAAATATATTCAAACAGAAAACAGTTATTTTGCATTTCATTAAATGCAGCCTTGGTGAGGATAAGAGACTTCTTCTAAAAACATTAAAAATCTTACCGATCAAAAATGTTTGAACGGCAGTGTATATATATATATATACACACACACACACACACACACACACACACACACACACACACACACACACACACATACACATACACATACACATACACATACACATACACATACACACACTTTACATACATTTCTCTGCAATTACTTATTTTTTAAAGAATGCAATGTTTTTTTTTCAAGTTATTGCTATTGTATATGACATTGTATATTCATATTGCATATTGAAAAACAATGGAAAAGTAGTGCAGTGAAATGGAAAAACACATTCTGTGTGAATGGACCCTTAAGTGTCCAAATACACAGAGTAAACCCTTAAACCAAAAATGCATTCCCTATTTCATTAAACATACTGAAAAATGTATTTGAAACCACTAAAAAGAAACAATTAATTACATCAATCACTGCAGCTTATCTTTTTTTAGCACCGACTGCCTCAGTCAGCATTCAGTTTAATTACACAATAGTTGCTAACTGAGAGAAATGTGCTCTGTGATCAGCTACATCACACGGTCCTGGCACACAGCTCAATAGGGCCTTCAGGAACAATACAGCCAGTCTCATCGACCATCTCTCCCAAGCATCCAGGAGTATCATTTAGCCAAGAGTGATAATTAGATGCAGAATTTACTGAAAACTGTCAATGGCAGTGTCAATAGAGGGACACTCAGCATCCATCATCCTGCGAATCAATGCCAATTTTCAGCTATGAATTCAAGAAAATGATAGCTTTCAAATAAATGGCCAGAGAATGAAACGCGAGCCTCCTCTGGGAGGAATGAAACAGCTCAATTTCCCCCTTCTTGGAGTCACTTGACGGCCACCTCGCTCAACGGAAAAGGTCGCAGAACGTAACGCCGGGAATGTCTTCCAAACAAGATGTAGAACATCAGAGGGACGTGACAGGCAGGCCCAGGCCGGTCTAACATGCAGCAGGCCTGTATATATCTCCACCCTGACAGATTTAAGGGCAGGGTCAGCAGGTGCTAGCCTCAGCAGGAATTGAAGGTCAACGACACGGTCTGGACATTAAAAATAAATGTAACTGTCACGTCACAAAGAGCAAATGAACAGAGAGTGATGTTTGAGGTAATCTTAAGAGGGGCATAAAGATCAGTGAGGCCCGGCTTTCAGCAAGAAAATGAGAAGCACTTAGCCAATAACGAGAGCCTAATGAGGATTCCTTTAACTGCGAGCGCTCGCTCTTTGATTGAAAAAACATTTGTCTTATAGTAAAACTCTGATTCATGTGTCATTTCTATTGTGGATGTGGGCTCAGTAATAACCACATAAATCAGTTAATTCCAAGTTAGTGGAATGAGACTTGCTAAAATAACATCATAATGCATTTGAACGATCAAATGATGTGGTAATACTGTCATATCCACTCAATGCTACAGTGTTTTAAGCATGAGCCTTTTATAGTTTTGGGGTGTGTGTGAGCTTTGGCAAAGATGCTGCACTTCATTTTGCCATGACGGGCAAAACTCTCACTATGCAATTACTTTTCCAGTTACAAAGCTCTCTAGATCTACTCTACAGCCAACTAAACTACTACCTCAGATAATACAAGCAAAATGCTAAATGCGTACTTACAGGGACAGCAAACTATCTTCCATATAATGCAAAAATATGTCACTTCTGACTATTCATACACTGTTCCTTCTGACTGACGATACTGAAAGAGGCTGTCTAATCAGCATAACCATATAAGTGACTGATCTGGAACACTCTGTGTTTCATAAAAATACAGTTTTTCACAAAGCGCAAGTGAGATTCTGCAAAAATTATTTCAATGAAGTTTGGTATTGGAGTTAGCATGATGCTAAGCTAAAACCATGATACTCTAACCAACAAAATACATAGCACACATAGATATTTAATATTTTTTTCACAGTATTATCAATACTTTACTATATAAATAATAAGCAGGCATATAATCAAAAGTTTTTCAACACATCATTGCAATGCATTATGGGATTGCCTTCTCCATGAAGGATACTTGAGGCTCATTTAGAATTTAGCTAAAAGTAGGTACACTATAAAAAAAAAAATTTAAAAAAAAAAAAGTCTTGGGTCAGTATGATTTTTGGTAACGCTTTCGTTTAGGGTCCAATTCTCACTATTAACTAGTTGCTTATTAGCATTTTTAGGATATTGGCTGTTTATTAGTACTATTAGTTTATTAGTACTAAAATAAAGCACATATTAATGCCTTATTCTGCATGACCATATTCTACATCCCAATACCTAAACTTAACAACTACCTTACTAATTATTAATAAGCAGTAATTAGGAGTTTATTGGGGCAGAAATCGTAGTTAATAGTTAGTTAATAGTGAGAATTGGACCCTAATCTAAAGTGTGACCAGATTTATTTTTAATATTTTTATTTAGCATGCATACATTAAATTGAACAAAAGTGACAGTAAATACATTTATAACGTTACAAAAGATTTATATTCTATTCTATCTTAGAGTAATGGCTGCTGAAAACTCAGATTTGCCATTACAGGAATAAATTTCATTTATTAATATATTAAAACAGAAAATGGTTATTTTAAATTGTAATAATATTTCACAATATTACTTATTTTACTGTATTTTTGAATAAATAAATAGCCTTTAAAAACTTTCATCCGTGACTTCTTTCAAAAATACAAAAAAAAAACAAAAAAAAAAAAAATTGCATCGACCCCAAAGAAGGCACAGTAATTATTTGAATCGGCCTTCACATCTGAAGTCTGCCTACCTATATGATGCCTTTAGTTGCCATCTACATAAGTAGCGCACTAGGTTTTGGAACACAGCCCAAGCTTCTTGTTTTCTTTAGATTGACATTAAAGTGTGAGAACGTGACCTGTACTAAGCTAAACTCTTATTAGAGCGTGGCTCTTAATGACATGATGAGCAGACAGCTTTTTTATGACCTCAGTCTCAACTAGGCTTAAACTCCATTCCTCAGGGTGACAAAGAATGAGTGTTCCAAGAAGAGGATTCATCAGGAGCCAGAGAGGAGTCATATTTAATCTCCCCTGACGGCAAACTTGCCATCAGCTTTCCACTGACAGTGGCAAAGGAAAATGATTTGGGCAGATCAATCACTTGACTCATTGGTGGCTAGTCTCGGTTCCTGCATGCTTAAAAGGCACCGCTGACAGACGCGCTCCAACCGGCTGATTAAAGGCTCGCGTCGTCTTGCTAACCTTTCATTTGAGGGATGATTGTCGCTGAGTGACAAATACTTCTCTGTTGCGGTTCAAGGCGAGGATATTGGCATTCAGATTCGCCAGGCGCTCTCAGGAACAGATGTCACAGTTGGCAAGGAGACCTGACAGCAACAGCAGGTACGGTGGAGCTCGAGCGGCTGAAAGACATGTGCTCCTGGCCCTGACGGTGACAACACTCACAACAAGTACGTTTTTTTTTTTTCATTTTGTTTGTTTTTCCATCTCACGGCCGGTCTTCACCCCTTTTTGCTCTGCAATTACCATCAAAACATCTGCTTGTACCTTCACCTTGACCCGCCTTTCATTTGGTCTGTGTGGCTGTGGGAGTAACGGTGTGAGAGGGGTGTGAGGAGCGTGTCCTTTCTACCCAGGGCTGAGACAGGAGTGAACACATGTCCCACCCACCGCTGGGTTAAGAAATCCCTCTGCTAGCTCTGCGGTTGATGCACTAATGTCATCTCTGCTGGCAGCCATGTAAAAGGGAAGTAGTGGTAACAGATAGGATATCAAAGTCAATATGCCTGTTGTGCTAAGCCCAATCCCACTGTCCCATTTGAGCTGGCAGCTCAACGAGAGCCGAGCAGAGCCATGAGACGCTTTCCCCTTACACGTAACTCGATACGCCAGATAAAGAGATTGGAAGAAAAAAATCTAGGACATGGATGCTGACACCGAGTGCTTTTGGGGTATGTATGTTAAAGACTTTGGCCAACAGGGAGTGAGGCATCAAATATTAATCGTCCATGTTTAGTGAAAACACAGCACTAATGCAGTGAGCTGCAAATGTCTAAGACCACATTTAAAATGCTAACATTGAAACAAACCTGGAAGAACAGTTTTTGGAATTCTAATATTTAAAAAAAGAGAAAAAAAAAAAAAAAAAAAATGAAAGAAATATTTTGGTTTCACTATAATGAAATAAGAATCTGAGATTAATAAATTTTCAGTTGTACATTTTTCACACAAATTTGTTATATTGAAAATATAATTTATAGGGCATTCAAAAATGCAAAATACACTGAACAAAATTATAAACGCAACACTTTTGTTTTTGCCCCCATTTTTCATGAGCTGAACTCAAAGATCTAAGACTTTTTCTATGTACACAAAAGGCCTATTTCTCTCAAATATTGTTCACAAATCTGTCTAAATCTGTGTTAGTGAGCACTTCTCCTTTGCCGAGATAATCCATCCACCTCACAGGTGTGGCATATCAAGATGCTGATTAGACAGCATGATTATTGCACAGGTGTGCCTTAGGCTGGCCACAATAAAAGGCCACTCTAAAATGTGCAGTTTTATCACACAGCACAATGCCACAGATGTCGCAAGCTTTGAGGGAGCGTGCAATTGGCATGCTGACTGCAGGAATGTCCACCAGAGCTGTTGCCCATGAATTGAATGTTCATTTCTCTACCGTAAGCCGTCTCCAAAGGCGTTTCAGAGAATTTGGCAGTACATCCAACCGGCCTCACAACCGCAGACCACATGTAACCACACCAGCCCAGGACCGCCACATCCAGCATCTTCACCTCCAAGATCGTCTGAGACCAGCCACCCAGACAGCTGCTGCAACAATCGGTTTGCATAACCAAAGAATTTCTGCACAAACTGTCAGAAACCATCTCAGGGAAGCTCATCTGCATGCTCGTCGTCCTCATCGGGGTCTCGACCTGACTGCAGTTCGTTGTCATAACCGACTTGAGTGGGCAAATGCTCACATTCGATGGCATCTGGCACTTTGGAGAGGTGTTCTCTTCACGGATGAATCCCGGTTTTCACTGTACAGGGCAGATGGCAGACTCACGCAGTATGGCGTCGTGTGGGTGACCGGTTTGCTGATGTCAATGTTGTGGATCGAGTGGCCCATGGTGGCGGTGGGGTTATGGTGTGGGCAGGCGTATGTTATGGGCAATGAACACAGGTGCATTTTATTGATGGCATTTTGAATGCACAGAGATACCGTGACGAGATCCTGAGGCCCATTGTTGTGCCATTCATCCACGACCATCACCTCATGTTGCAGCATGATAATGCACGGCCCCATGTTGCAAGGATCTGTACACAATTCCTGGAAGCTGAAAACATCCCAGTTCTTGCATGGCCAGCATACTCACCGGACATGTCACCCACTGAGCATGTTTGGGATGCTATGGATCGGCGTATACGACAGCGTGTTCCAGTTCCTGCCAATATCCAGCATCTTCGCACAGTCATTGAAGAGGAGTGGACCAACATTCCACAGGCCACAATCAACAACCTGATCAACTCTATGCGAAGGAGATGTGCACTGCGTGAGGCAAATGGTGGTCACACCAGATACTGACTGGTTTTTAGACCCCCCAGACCCCCGACCCCCCCCCCCAATACAGTAAAACTGCACGTTAGAGTGGCCTTTTATTGTGGCCAGCCTAAGGCACACCTGTGCAATAATCATGCTGTCTAATCAGCATCTTGATATGCCACACCTGTGAGGTGGATGGATTATCTCGACAAAGGAGAAGTGCTCACTAACACAGATTTAGACAGATTTGTGAACAATATTTGAGAGAAATAGGCCTTTTGTGTACATAGAGAAAGTCTTAGATCTTTGATTTCAGCTCATGAAAAATGGGGGCAAAAACAAAAGTGTTGCGTTTATAATTTTGTTCAGTGTAGAAGCATTTTCATTAGTGTTCTCAATTTTTGGAGCCCACTATATGTTACTGTGCCAATGTGAAATATTTAACACACCAACCACAGCGTTGTTCAAAATATGCCACAAATTCACATATCCAAAATAATAGTACATTACTCTGCTTAAACAGGAAAATTCCAATAGTTTCAGAGCATAGGCCTATGTTATAGACTTTCAGCTAGTTAATGGCAGTTCAGAACTTTGGTCACAAGCACCTGTGATGTAACTCCAGGCCTCTTTAAAGCTGCCAGTCAATTAACACATTCCGAGGAAAAATAACACCTCAACGACAAAGCAGAGTTGAACACCTATTTTTTACTTAAACACATTGTTGGCTCAAACAAACTCCACTTAGTTTGCCGTTGAGTGGGTGTGGGTGTGGGTGTTTAGAATGTCAAAAAATGAGTTATTTTCATAAAAGACACTACAAACTTTTTGAACAGTCTCAAAAATGCAAACCAGACTACCATCATTTCAAAATAACTTTCTGGCCAGTGCAAAGTCTGTATAAATGAAGATTTAATTTGGGAAGAGATGCAGAAACGCTAGAACAAGGAACCAGATGTTAAGGATTTGAATGTCATGTTGTTTTTTTAATATAGTGAATGGGGTAACTGTTGAAATAATATGAACAATAATTTGGGTGTACAAGCGGCTCTATTACTCTGAGTTTCAGCCAAGAAGCTTCAATTGGGGACATGACTAATGCTAGCTCAACATTTGTCTGTGGTTGACGATCCATTTTTCCAAATTAAACACCTTCTGATGAAACATTTGCTCATGTTCTCATAAAGCAGAAAGACTCCTAAGGATTAGCTTGGAGTTTCTACACTTAAACATTTAATATTACCCAGTACAGTTAGTCTTTTCAGAGCCTGAGAAATGTTGGCATTAATAGGCTATCTATAACACTAAAACACATTAAGTGCCAAAGAATCATTATTAAATTAACCAGGGATGCCTTTACAAAGTTCCACAGTACTGAAACAAAAGCCAGTAAGAAACTTTCAGCTTGTAAGAGATCATAATGAGCACACACTTTCTACACTTGCAAACATGCACTTGCACATTTTCCTCGTGGCACGACGGGAAATGTCTGCCAATCATTTTGAACAAGAGGGTAGTCATACCATCTTATCAGTGTCAATCACTGCATTGAGCCACCATGAGCTCCCATGATTCCCTGCATAGCTGCCTCAAAAAGGAGGTGCATAGATTTGGACATCCCATCCTGCAAAAAAACAGCTAGGGTGATAAAGGTACTTATAACCCTACATATATTTATGGATACCATTAAAAACAAAACCGCTATAAAGAAAATAGCTGACTGTGGAGTAAAAAGCCCGAAGGACCCAATTTCCTCCTGAAGCACCTGATGGACACAGTGACAAGCAGATTGCTTTCCAGCACCAATTTTTGGAGCATGTGAAAAATGGGGCCGCATGCTGGTATGTGGTCCAAGATGACTCATAAATCTTCCTTTATCTCCTCTGTGGTGTTAGCAGAAAAGGATGAGTTGCTTTTTTTCCATCTCATTCACATGTCTATCTGTCTGTTATCCATGCCCTTGAGCAAAGATTACTGATGCCCTGCCTTTGATATATGACACATCTCACAGTGCAGCTTTTCATCCAGTGAATTAACCCAGAAAAAAAAATGCAAACCTGACTGCCATCGGCTCCCAGGCTTCCTCGCTATTCTTTTGTGCTCCCGAAACCCCCCACCTTCCTGATATTGAGCATACGGGGCAGAGAGCATTATGGGTACACAAGTTTGGTGGCAAATTGTTTATCTGACCTCTGCACATCTCTGCATTTTATAATCTACTATATGTCGTTCCTGTGTCATCCTCACAACAAATTGAGCCTGTCAGTCGTGGGCTGGATTTCATTTTTCCTTTTTTTACCCCCCAGCAGTGAGAGACAAAGAGGGCGTTGCCCAAAAAAAACAGCATAGGGCAGTAGGACAGTTACATAAAAACAACGGGTCTTATTTACTAATTGTGCATTTTCACAAATTTATGCATGAAATCATAATCTAAAACAAATCATGATTCATCAATAACTTTCATACTAACATTTATTCTAAATGTATGGAGAAAAAACAAAATCACATTCTCGGTGGCCTTATAAACATGTTAAGATGAAATTAACATATTTAAGATTAAATATATTTCATCATACAGTAAGAGAGAAAGAAAAGGTGCACTATAGCTCGAGCTGTGAAGTTCCTCTGCATAAAAATGCAGATACGCATATGTACAGCTGGCTAATGAGAGGTCTGTATTCTGGGTCTGTATTAGGGTGTGTTCACACTTGTAGTTCGATTTCTTGGTGCTTTTGGTCTGGACCAAAAAATAAAATGATACACTTAGTTCTGGTTCGCTTAGCATTCACACTAGGGCTGGGAATTGATATAAATTTCACGATTCGATTCAATTTCGATTCACAAATGATTTAAATTTAATTCAATCGATTCAATACCGATTCATTGGGGCCTATCTGGTACAGTACATGCCAAATTTACTCAAGGAAAAGGAAAAAAAAATATCTCTCAACTAATGTTGTAAACTATAGAGGGAACCCAAGTTGATTAAAGGTTAAAATTAAATGATTTGTAGGCTACTTGCATTTAAATTACACATAAGGACATTTTTATACTAATGTTATAACAATAAATTTTGAATGATATAACTGTGCTTCTACTTGTTTTTTTAAAATATATATATTTAAATAACATTTAAATGGTGTCTGTCATAAAAACATGATAGATTTATCCAAAAATACATTAAATATTGAAGAACAGGTTAAGTAAAAATACAATGAATATGCAATATAGAGTATATAGGCTATAGCAAATTCCTCCTATAAGTAAATTTTTCTAGCTGACTAATGAGTTTTTGGTCATTAAATGGCTTTTCTGAGGTAAATGTAACCTTACGTGACATTGTTTACAAGATGTTTTTGACGTCTTTCCACGGTCGAAACACTGATTGAGCTATTACATGTGACATGATATGGATCAGTTGTACTGTATCTTTCAGCATACCCTGTGATGTTCATTCATGTTTATTTTGTGCTGTAACTAGTAGTAATGCGGAAGAGATGATCGGTTTACAAGCACTCCGCTCTGCTGCTTCGCTTGAACTGAGGTGCTACATCAATCTGTCACAGTTCTTGACAGGTTCTTCAACATGAGAATCGATTAAAATCGAGAAATCAATATTTTTTACCCAGCCCTAGTTCACATTGTAATTTTTAACATACATTAACAGACATAAAGATAACCACTTGCCAAACATCCAAAACAATGCTGTGTGCTGTGCTAAATGCGCCCATTGTATGTGTGTACACATACAGTATTTGACGGAATTTTTACCAGCTAAGAACTCATGAGGTTTGTGCGGAAAAGTCCTTATATTGAGATGGTTTGGGTGTGTTTTATGCAAATGACTAACCTTGGGCATGCGGTTGCACATTTAGAATGATCCAAATGTATTACCATTAAAACGAGGTTAAGAACAAATTCATGTGCGTATACACGTGTTGTGAATTAGACAGAAATTTTTCAGTGTGTTTTCCTGTGTGTATAAATACGAATAATCCGCAAAGTTGATCCTCATAGTGAATGAGACCTAATACTTTTGCCCTTTTGCAATTACTGTATAAATGTATTCCTAAAATTAGCTGATGAATGAGACATCCTACATAAAATTAGTTAAAGATGACTATCTTTAAGAACACTTTCTTTACTTAAAAAAAAAAATCAGCACATGATGTAACATTAAGTAAAGCTCCAGTCAAAATTATATTTTACTGTGTTTGACAAATGGGACTACTGTCTACCTCATACCTTAAAAAGACTATGAAATAATATATTAACCAATTACTAGAGTGCCTGAGTAGCCTGCATTAAAAAGAAATATTATTTCTTCCTTAGAGCAAGACTTCATTAACCCTATTCTAATCCCATATTTACATTTAGAGGCTTAAATGAAACTAAATAAATTGCTTGAAGCTCAGACGAACTATACATATTTTAATATAACGCTAATCATTATGAAAGTTATCAAAGAAGTCATAAATAAAACATCAGGCCACTAGAAAAGTGCAGCAATCCATTATCATAATGGAACTGCCCATGATCTATTTCATTAACATGCAGTCTTCAACCCAAATAAATGTATTCTTTGCCCTATGAGAGCAAATCCATTTACAGGACAGCAAATGTTAATATCCTGTAGCCTACAGTATAAGCATGATGCATCAGCATCAATAGAGACCTCTGCCTTATCCCCCAAACTGTTGTCAAGGTATAAAAAGGAGCCTATGCTAAACTGCACATACATATTAGCTGAGCATTGCATGATTGTTTTATATTAGCATAAGCTGCTAGCATTTGACCGAGCTGAATTACTAAAATAACTCCTGTAGTAAAATCTAGTGGAGAGCAGGGTCAAAATGTTGTTTTACTCTGGTTATTCACCGCCAACCCTGAACTAATGATACTACAGTGTATTGTTACACTAATCTGACGCTTGTATCCATATTATGTAACTGTGCTACACAGCTCGACTACACTGCTTAGTTGCACATTAATGGCTTTATAACATGAATTCTGTATAACATTACTGTTAAAAGTTTAGGGTTGGTTAGCTGTTTTTTTTTTTTAAAGAACTTCAAGTTTTATTCAGCAATGATGCATTAAATTGATCAAAAGTGACAGTAAAGCGGAATGTTACGAAAGAACGGTCCGAATTCCAGCATTTTGGACTACTGTCTCTATCGCGGTTACGCTCAGGTGGCATTGCTGTGCTATGCCGTCACGAAAGCTTATCGTTTGCATGCATTTTTAAGCATTGCAGTTTAAAAACAGGTGATTTTAAATCGCTGAAGCGCAGTATCCGGCCGAAAGACAACTAATTTAGCTATATGCGCGTGCTGTCAGAGAAACTGTTTCTGAAGCGCTGTCTGAGAGCCGCTGCTCATAGAGCGCATGAAAACTGAACTGAGTGGTTTTAATTGGGCTTGAATGGTTATATACACATACTTATGTGTCAAAGGGACCATGTCTTTGCAAGTAAACACAGTCATGTCTTAAGTGAACGTAAACAGTTGATGAAAGAAAACGCACAAGTATATTGGATCCATGCAGTCGGTCTTAAAGTGACAGCATCCAAATTAATGTTAATCAAACAACAAAAAAAGAGAAAATCTCTCACTGCTCTTTACTGAATCACTTTTGTAATTTTAATAAGAATAAATGTACATTTAATTTACACAGTGAAGTTTTTTTTTTATACATTTGATTATACAATTTATGTAGTATTTCTTATTTCTAGTGCTTGAAGTTTTTCAAGTAGGTCTATTTGATTTGTGTCTTTGTTCTATTGGAGTTCTTTGATCTTTCTTTCTTCATCACTGTTTACTTGTCTTCAGTAAGCTTGTTTTTTAGAGTTTTTTTTTTTTTAACTTAGGCTAGTATTATTTTTTTGTGATATTGAAAATGGTAACAAGAATTACGACATTTTAATGGTCAAAACTTTTGATATCATAAAAACCTTATTTAAAGCAAAAATAACTATATTGTGATATATATCGTTATCGTGAAATAAAATTACTCATATAAGATATAAGATTTTGGTCAAATCGCCCACCCCTACCTGATACTAAAATTGCCTTTAAAGTGAATGAAAACATCCTGCAAAGTTTTAAATCTGAAAGTGCAGCATATATAAAGTTATTGTCTCTCAAAAGTAAGAGTCGACTCTGAGTCAATTAAACGAATCGTTCAAATGGGATTCCAGCAGTACTTATCCGACAAAAAGGTCTTAATTAATAATAAAGTTGCGTCAGGCAGCACAACAAGACATGTTTCATTAGTTAGCTTAAAATTATATTTTTTTAATTATTATTTTTAATAATTTGCATTTGAATAATACATTTATTTATATATACAGTACACACACACAGTCGGTATTCAACTAATGTTGTTTTGTAGTGTGCTCCATAATTTTATTTATTTTCTATTTTTCATTAAACACTGACTGTTTCGGCTGAGAAACTAGTCCCATCCATTTAGTATGAATAAACTGTATAAATGTCAAAAGTCTGACTCACAAACAAAACTGTTTCCAACTACATTCATTAAATTATATCATCAAATCAGTCTGTAATCTCATATTTCCTTTTTAAAAGTGGACATAACCCATCATCTGGCTCGCCACGGCTCCCAAAACCAATTCACCATCATCGTCTGTACAACTGGCAATTCAACAACTTATTATATTTGTTATATCAAGCTCCATCTGGCCAGGGTCATTTGCCTTTTTAATTCAGTTGTCTTCTGCTCTCTAATTTCACATTTACAAATGGTGTCGACCACAGCACCAAGCTGCACCCCGTCAGCTGTGGGAAATATATTTTCATATGAATATGCCAGCAGTCCATGGCCATAAATTTGTCAGGCAGTGTTATTAATAGATAGTAACAGATGTTTACTGATTGTTGATTACCAGTCATGTTGACCAGAGAAATCTGTTCATAAATGGAGCGGAATTTATTGCGCGGCTCGACGCAGTCCTCTTCTCTTTGGCAGGACACGCTGCACTGCCAACACGTGTAGCGACAAACTTGCCCATTTTTTTTCTCAAAGGTACAGAGGCATATGTTCCACCGCTGAGAATGACACAGGCACGCCGAGGACACCACGCCACTGTTTATGACTTATTTGTGTGCAGCTCACCGAGAGCAAGAGGAAACAACTGTTTGGCCACTGACACCTTGTCTAGCAAAACAAATAGTTGGGGAGTTATGGCATGCCAATCACTTGCCACTCACTATCAATGACTGTGGGAAGCACTGTGATTAATCTTTCAGTAAGTAGGACGGCCCGTTCGACTACCAAGCGGGACCTTCCGTATGGGTCGCGCTATGCCAAAACTCTCATGAGCAAGGACGGCAGGGTACGTGACCGCCATGAAGAGCTCGCCTGCTATTTCAAAGTCACGGACGTTGTCGCTTTAAGATGGAAATCATAGCTGTCATGCGAGCGACTCATTTGGTGACCTTAATCTCAAGTTCACACAGACAGATAATAAATAAGCGGAGGAAGATGAGGAGCGGGAGCAGAGATATATTAATGTGGTAAAGTGATAGCGCACCGACAGGAATTGAGACCTTCAGCCGGGGGCCGAACAAGGCATACTCATTTAAAACAGACAGAGAGAGGTCTCTTTCCAAAAGGTACAAACACATAACCAAAACAGTGAGACGTATAAAATGTCCAAACGGCAGTACCGAGACAGACAGCCTCTTGAGAGAGCGATCATTTCTGTGCGCAACTCCTATTTACAACCGCGACACACTCGCAGGGAGCTCTGGACAACAAGCTGCAAACACTGACAAGTTATAAAAATTTAAGGGAGCTGTAAATAGCTCTGTCATTCCATCTCCAGTGTTATATTACCAGGACGCATTTATCCAGCCGGTGCTAAATCTTTATTCTTCCCAAAAAGGCAGTGGGAGACGCAACAAATAAATTGCGAGCAGACCAGAGCATATGACTAGTTAATCAAATGAGCAAAATGCACATCATAGGGGACCGCCGTAAATATTGACAACAGGCATTTTCAGATTTAAGGAATAAACAGAGAGCGAGAAAAAATTGTTCGCTATTGCTTTCCTTTCACTGTTATGTTTATGTCAGTCCCTGGAAACAGTTTGTATCCTGCAATAAATTTTTACAGTTGCTTCACCTGCCTGATATCCTTCAGCCATTTCCTTCAGATGCTGTCAAACACGCCAACTATAATATATGGCCCTTCCAATGAGAACAGCTGTAGCCATTCTCTCCGCTGCCTCTTGTACCCTGTCCTGCATGAAATAATATATCAAGATTAATTGATTTCCTGTCACTCTCAGAGAAAAGAAAATTAATTTTCATGTATCTTTTCCCCCAACCTAGCATATGAATTTTGAACATGGCAAGTAATTTAAGTTTTTTAATTATTCATGAGAGCAAAGAAAAAAAAACAAAAAAACATGATGGAGTGGGCTGCTTATAGCCCGAAGGCCGTGGTTCAAGTTTGAGTCTGTGCCTGGACAACGCTCCCTAATGCGTGTATTAATAATTGATGTATTTACATATATCTCAGTTCAAGACTGATTCCATTCAGTACGACCTGAGAGAGCAGGATCAGCAGCCGGCAGTGAGACCCATGTGACTGCTCTGTAAGGCTTACTGGGAACTAATATGCTACACAGCCTGGCAGCCATTTTGAAACACCCTTCAAAGGGGCCTATGTGAGAGGCACAGGCCTGTTCACTCCAATTACTCAGCATTAACCATAAGAGTAACGGTTATTACTCTTACGGTTAATATTATAAATTAAAAGTCTGGTACTAATGCACAGTAAGGTTGTTACAAAACTTTTTTCTTATGGTAGTATTTCAATACCACTATTTTATTTGTATGTGTTATTATAGCAGGGATAATAATAGTTATGCTATGGCACTGTAATAAGAGAGAAGAATAACATTTTGGTCAAAATAACTATTTTATTATAATTTTATTATTTATTGTATTTTATTTAATATATTGTATTTTATTGTAATAATATATATAATTGTATTATTTTTGTTGTTATTCCTGATAAAATACATTCAGATATAATATTATTATTATTATTAATAACAACAATAATAATAATAATAATAATAATAATAGTTATATTATTATTATTATTATTATTAGTAGTAGTATTAGTATGACTAAAATATTACTCTTCTGTCTTATTACATACTAACAATACAATTGTTAGTATGTGTGGTCCCACACTCCACACTATACAATACAGAGATCCCAGCATGTTCAAAATATCTGCAGCATGTCAAGAATTTTGACATTTCATGGGTTTCTAGAAGTTCTCCAAACGTACCCAGAACACTCTAAAGCAAACCAAACTCATAATAACGTACATTAAGTGCACATATAATGCATCCTGATATATTCTTACCATACCATACTCTTACCATAGCAACCATGCAACATTACTACACATGACAAGCAAAGACTAGCGAATGCATTATATGTGTTAATATAAAATCATGTTGGGTAAGTTTTCTGAAAACCCCCAGCATGCCTGTGGATGATTGTGAAACTCCCAGGGGTGCCTAAGTAAAATACCAGCTGCTGCATAAGCAAAGAGTTTGAAAGTGCAGGCCCAAGCGGAGGATGCCATCTCCCCGCTGCCAAAGCCCTTTAGAAGACCTGTCAGCCAGCCGGCCAGAGATTGATGCGTGAGCCGTGTACTGCTCCACAGCACTACATGTGACATGACAACCATGATGAATGGGAGCCAATTATATTCAGGAATGGGCTGTTTTTTTCTAATACACTGCCACCAATCACCAGCATGTGATCTGCTGAGGAGGGCATGCCTTAGGAAAATAAACCCACGGAAAAGTTCAGAAATAAGTAACCTAGAGAACTGCGTTCAGCTTTGAACTTGCTGCATAAAAGCTCAGACTCGGCACAGGACGACCCGAACCGAACGGCAAGAATTGCAAATTGATAAGCAATAGTCAAACCGCAGGAACAAACTATGTTTGACCCTTATTTCGTCTGGAACTGTGGTTAGCATGAAGCTAATTACAGAGCAGTGTGCATTTCAATCTTCTTAATGTCACAAATGTGGGACTAGTTAAATTGGTCTGTCTAGCGAGAGGGTCTAATTATTGTGAAAAAGTCTAATTAGCATTTAGTGGAACACCAAAACAACCGTGGCAAAAATTGTACTAATTCTCCCATAAACAGCGTTCACAGTGTGCAATCAAGCTGCTTTGCAACACAATGAGAATTAATGGCATCGCACCACAATGGTAAATCCTACAACTCCTGCTGAGAGCGTTAAATCACTTCTCACTGCACACAGACTGTTCCCATCAACCGCAATTCCCAGGAATCCTAATAAGCATATCTTTCCCATTAATATCATACAGCCCCAATTATCTGCAATTTCAGAATATGCTTTGGCAAATAATTAGCTAGATGACCCTTAGGATATGGGTGAAATAGCTCTGTGGGTTGCACGAGACTTGGCCTTTTGTGTTCAGCCGATATGCTCCATAAACCGGGCCTGCAGTCGTTCTGAGGCCTCGCATCTGAATGCTGATTGCAGAGAAAACAGTGTCGCTTGTGTTGAATTGATGCAAATTCTGCTTATATACACACACACAATGGAAAGAATGAAGATTAACAACACGACTGAATTTATGTAAGCATTAAGCAATCACTTATTGTTAATAGTTTTCACCGATCTCTGTGTGATCTGCTCCGCATGTGGATGGATTCCGCTGACCCTGGCTGGAAAACATGGAAGATATCCCGACGACATTTAGACCCGTGTGGATAGTGGAACGGATGGGGAGAAAAAGAACAAGCTTCATTTGCTTCTTCAACACATGGCATTTATTGTCGTCTACTGATAGATTATTTACTTTCTTTGTCATCTGGAGTTAATGTTCCTTGTCTTGGTAACAAAAACAGTTTAGAAAGGCAACTTCCACAAGTCAAACTCTGTAGTTTCCCAGACCGCTCTCTGCTATCTATCTCCATTCAAACACTCTCTATTTATTTTGGATAACTTAAACAACTTTTGTTATGTCAGCCCTATGCTGGCACAGACCACAGCAGCAGATTCATCACTATAATACTTAAAAGGAAGAAAAAAGAAAGAGGGACGAATGCTGGGCTAAAAAATACAGGGGTTTTTTTAAACTCAAAAGTAGATAACAGAATAACAGATAAGTTAGTCTTAAAGGGATAGGTCACCAAAAAAAATCATATCATTGCAAACTTGATAACTTTTTTCCTCTGTGGGGGGACAATGAAAGTCAATGGGGTCCAAAATAGAACTAAAAAAAAAGAGACATTATTCAAAATATCTTCTTTTTTGTTTCCCAGAAGAAAGAAAGTTTTACAAGTATGGACATAAGGGTGACTAAATAATTCCTTTTAGTAAAGATTTAAACTTCAGACATATGACAGTATGTGGTGAGAAGGTTAAAGCTGAAGCATTTTATGAAGAACTAAACTCTCAAGCTGTCTGAAAGAGAAGTAGGTGAGAGTTAACAATAAAATATTATATTCTCTGTTCATCTCTTCTGTATTCATCTAAGAATGTGAGAAGAACCTAAAAGAGTGTTTGCTTACCTGTGAAAAACTTCATAGGTGCATTCTAAACAGGGGTCCTAATCAGTGGCATTCTTTCTTCAAAAGACAACTTAGAATATGTATTAACCCCAAGAAATTTCACTTGAATACATTAGTTGGAAGACCTTCATACTGCTGTACTCGCTCATGTTTTTGAGTGGCCTTGCCAGTTATATAGAGGCATGTAGGAATGTATCGGAAGGCACTGGTGTGAATAATATTCACTTAGCTAGCAGAGCCATAATGGTGTAGATTTATTGTCCTCCACTCTCAGGATATCAGTGAGAATCACTTAAAATCTAGTGCAATGGCACAGACGCCAGAACAGGAGGCTGCACCACAAACCATAAGTAAATTATTTTATAATGCTTTTTCTGTAAATGACTGTTTTATATGGATAATGTTTTCAAAACACTTAGTTGCATGCAATAGTGAATGGACGCTGATACTAATTCCTATGCAATAACGTTAGCCCATCATAACAGTGGTCGTTTACTGACAAGCCTTAAAGGAGCCGCCCCTTAAAAATGGATCATTTCACAGAGGGTCAGAATGAGGGTTGAAAATAATCTATACATATACAGTATAAATATATTTTGTGCGTGTGTGTGTGTGTGTGTGTGTGTGTGTGTGTGTGTGTGTGTGTGTGTGTGTGTGCGCGTTTTTGTGATTTATGAGGACACAAAAATTTGTATAATGACACAGGTATTACACTGGTATTACGATATTACGATACATTTCAGATGTCCTCATTTAAAATAGCTTTAAAAACAAACATTTTAAATAAATAAAAAAATGTAAAAAATGCAGAATGTTTCCTGTGATGGGTAGGTTTAGGGGTAGGGATAGTGTAGGAGGATAGAATCTACAGTTTGTACAGTATAAAAATTATTACGCCTATGGAATGTCCTCACTTAGATAGCAAAACAAACCTGTGTGTGTGTGTGTGTGTGTGTGTGTGCTCATGTTTTTCTATGCCGGTGGGGACTTCAACCTGAATGCACACTGACTCATGGGGACCCATGTCATTGTGGGGACCCAAAAAAAAAAATCAGTGTCATGACCCCTTTAAAGTTAAAGTCATATTTCAATGATTTGAATATTTCTCAAATGTGCATTGCTGATTTCATGTTGGTTGTTTTGCTTTTTTTTTTTTTTTAATCATTCAACATGTGCTAGGGGGGACATTTACAGACTGGAGCTCTTGAAACGTTCAGTGAATTACCTGATCCAGAGAGTCTGAATTGGAGGAGATGGACCAGTTGTAATGCACTTAAAAAAAAAGAAAGAAAATACAGGGCCTCAGTAAGCTCGACAATGAGCCTGATTTTCCTCAGGAGTACTGTAAAATGTCAACATTTTCTTCATGGACACTCTCCAAGCACCCCGTCACAGTACTGACATCATCTCTCTCTCTTTATCCCCTTCCACCTAACTTTCCCTGACTTGTTCTTTCTTACTTTTGCACTTGCACAGAAAATATATTCTCAATTTTTGCATAATATGCGTGTGTGCTGGTGTGTATGTATGTGAGTGTGTTTATTATGTTTTTATCAGTGCCACACTTTGTCATAAATCAAAGTGATATGGTCTGACAAACAATCCAATATCCAAGGTTAAGAAAACAAAGAGAGGATAAATCACCCCAGTGTCATGTTCAATTTTTACAACAGCATTAAGCTGCAATAACCCTAACAGGAGCTAAATTGTTATGAGAACACTATACAATCAACCGTACTCCTGGAAGACATACATCCTCAGTGAGAAACATCATATTCCCCTCGCTGTCCCACTGCTGGCAGACCCTTTCAGCACTATACAGATAACACAGCTCATAACACAGGCCGAGCTGCTGTAACTTTCTTTACTACTACCAGAACACATCATTGCCAATATCCACCTTTTTTGCAATGCGAGGTAAATAACTAGAAAAACAACAAAGAGTAGTAAACAGTAAAACTATTTGTGCTACAAACCAGTGTTTATGATTAAGATAATAGGATAAAATACAATGATAACAAACACCAGTATTTGTTACAAAGCAACTAATATACAGTGGGGAGAACAAGTATTTGATACACTGCCGATTTTGCAGGTTTTCCCACTTACAAAGCATGTAGAGGTCTGTAATTTTTATCATAGGTACTCTTTAACTGTAAGTGACGGAATCTAAAACAAAAAAATCATACAATGTGATTTAAGTAATTAATTTGCATTTTATTGCATGACATAAGTATTTGATACATCAGAAAAGCAGACCTTAATATTTGGTACAGAAACCTTTGTTTGCAATTACAGAGATCATACATTTCCTGTAGTTCTTGACCAGGTTTGCACACACTGCAGCAGGGATTTTGGCCCACTCCTCCATACAGACCTTCTCCAGATCCTTCAGGTTTCGGGGCTGTCGCTGGGCAATACGGACTTTCAGCTCCCTCCAAAGATTTTCTATTGGGTTCAGGTCTGGAGACTGGCTAGGCCACTCCAGGACCTTGAGATGCTTCTTACGGAGCCACTCCTTAGTTGCCCTGGCTGTGTGTTTCGGGTCGTTGTCATGCTGGAAGACCCAGCCACGACCCATCTTCAATGCTCTTACTGAGGGAAGGAGGTTGTTGGCCAAGATCTCACGATACATGGCCCCATCCATCCTCCCCTCAGTACGGTGCAGTCGTCCTGTCCCCTTTGCAGAAAAGCATCCCCAAAGAATGATGTTTCCACCTCCATGCTTCACGGTTGGGATGGTGTTCTTGGGGTTGTACTCATCCTTCTTCCTCCAAACACGGCGAGTGGAGTTTAGACCAAAAAGCTCTATTTTTGTCTCATCAGACCACATGACCATCTCCCATTCCTCCTCTGGATCATCCAGATGGTCATTGGCAAACTTCAGACGGGCCTGGACATGCGCTGGCTTGAGCAGGGGGACCTTGCGTGCGCTGCAGGATTTTAATCCATGACGGCGTAGTGTGTTACTAATGGTTTTCTTTGAGACTGTGGTCCCAGCTCTCTTCAGGTCATTGACCAGGTCCTGCCGTGTAGTTCTGGGCTGATCCCTCACCTTCCTCATGATCATTGATGCCCCACGAGGTGAGATCTTGCATGGTGCCCCAGACCGAGGGAAATTGACCGTCATCTTGAACTTCTTCGATTTTCTAATAATTGCGCCAACAGTTGTTGCCTTCTCACCAAGCTGCTTGCCTATTGTCCTGTAGCCCATCCCAGCCTTGTGCAGGTCTACAATTTTATCCCTGATGTCCTTACACAGCTCTCTGGTCTTGGCCATTGTGGAGAGGTTGGAGTCTGTTTGATTGAGTGTGTGGACGGGTGTCTTTTATACAGGTAACGAGTTCAAACAGGAGCAGTTAATACAGGTAATGAGAGGAGAACAGGAGGGCTTCTTAAAGAAAAACTAACAGGTCTGTGAGAGCCGGAATTCTTACTGGTTGGTAGGTGATCAAATACTTATGTCATGCAATAAAATGCAAATTAATTATTTAAAAATCATACAATGTGATTTTCTGGATTCCGTCACTCACAGTTGAAGTGTACCTATGATAAAAATTACAGACTTCTACATGCTTTGTAAGCGGGCAAACCTGCAAAATCGGCAGTGTATCAAATACTTGTTCTCCCAACTGTAAATCAACATAACAGGCTGTTCTTGTACAGTTAAAACAACTGGAAGCGAATGACAACGGAAGCCACAAGTTACAAATGGCCACACCTGATCTTATGTTAAAAATAAGGTGGATTCAGTGGCCAAAACATCAAATCAAGTGGCATCTACAAACAAATGATGCAGAAGCTTTTCTCAAAACTTGTATCACTTTTGTGAGTGTCAAGTTGATTTTTAGTGGATGTATGAAGTAAATTGTCCTTAAGATTACACAGTGTCTTAATGTGTTAACTGTGATGTTTGGATCATCACATTAACAGTGAACATGAACCACTAATTTATGTATGTATGTATGTATATGTGTATGTGTGTGTGTGTGTGTGTGTGTGTGTATATGTGTTTTCTTTTAAAATCCATAAAAATAAATATATATGTAAGGGATAATCCACGGCTAGCTGTGCATTAAATGATTTTAATGCACGACATGGAGGCAAAGAACCACCTGACGCGAAGCAGAGTACATTCAAATAGTTTAATGCACAGCTAGCCATGTATTATCCTGCTTATACCATGGTCATTTGCCGGCATTAACAAGTGAAAGCTGTCATTGATGTTTACAGCGCTTAAATTGACTGGAAGGATTAAAATGATTATTTTCATCAGTTACCCCTCATTAGATTAGCATTCTGTCCGCTTTAAATCAGCCACAGAGATAAAGTAGTGCAGTAAGCTTACATTTATTTGATTGAATTATAACATTTATTTAAATGAATTAGCCTATCGAGAGAGAGATCGAAAGAGAGAGAGATGCGTGTGAATTACCGATTCCTGTGTCTCTCTATTCGCAATGAAGCTGAGTTGAATTACTTCAAAAACAGTGATGTTACAACCTCCTTGCTGAGCAACAATGTAGCGATTCAGTAGCTAAACAAGTTTGGCTACTGAACAAGTTGTCAACTGAACGTTGACAACAAGTTTCTGTGCTCCTCTTTCTGTGTGTACAGTGCGATCTCTGTGTGCGAGTGACGTATGTGTGTGTGTGCACTTCAATGAAAGCAGCACATTAATATAGAACGGTGATTAAACTGACTTGGAACTACCGGTGCATTAAACGTTTTTATTGCACACCTTCCAGCCAATCAGAATCGAGTATTCAAAAAGACCATGGTATAAAAAAATATATCTGTCTAAATACTTTTGGGGGCCACTGTATCCGGGTACAACATTTGAGGAAAAGAGAATAGTTAAATTCTAAGGATGCAACGAAATTTCGGCCGCCGAAAATTATCGGCCGAAAATGGCATTTTCGGCATTTTCGGTTTTTGGCCGAAAGAGAAAAAAGGCCGAAAATATGAGCCGAAAATATGCCGTCCCGCCCATCCGTGTTCGGCGATCAGGTTTCACTCTCTCGCAGCATGTTTTGTAACTTTGCGAGCAGCTCCGCTTCCGAAGATGCACAGCTTCAAAACGACTGCTCCGTGTTCCGCTCCATGTGTGCGCCGCGTGTAGACATGACATTTCTCCAGACTTGTTTCTGTTTGCACTAGCCTGTGCTGTAATATGGTATGGTATAGCCGCGCTGGGGTAAAATGATGCTACCCTCTCATTCACTGACCCGCTCCTCGCTCTCTGCTCACATGCTCAGATAATAATAGTTTTCTAGGACTATACATTATTTTGATAATTGGTCAAAAAATAAATCTGTTAAATCTGATTTGAACTGAACTGAATGAAGAATAATATATTGATATTAATATATTGATATTAATTAGTGCTGGGGAAAAATTAATCGTAATTAATCGCATCCAAAAAAAAGTTTGTGTTTACATAATATATGTGTGTGTACTGTATAATTATTATGTATATATAAATACACACACATGCAAGTATATATTTAAGAAATATTTGCATGTATATACTGTATATATAATTTATCTTATATATAAATATAATTTTTTTTATAAAAAATATAAAAATTTTCTTAAATATATACATGCATGTGTGTGTATTTCTATATACATAATAATTATACACAGTACACACACATATATTATGTAAACACAAACTTTTATTTTTGGATGCGATTAATCACGATAAATTTTTCCCCAGCACTAATATTAATATATTGATATTTAATATTATTTGAATATAGGCCTATTTTCTGTCTAATTATTGTGTGTTACTTTAAATAAAAGTGTGGTTATTTTATTTTATTGGCTTGTATTTTTTTAAATTCAGATTCAGTAAAATTATTGAATTTAATTAAAACATCTAATAATAATACAATTATACAAAAAAACAAATTTAAAATAAATGAATAATTATTTAAAAAAAGTAATTTTCTGTTTCTGTTTCGGTTTTCGGCCAAGTGTATCCAGAATTTTCGGTTTCGGTTTCAGCCCAGAATTTTCATTTCGGTGCATCCCTATTAAATTCAGCTAGATTTATCATAACTCAAAGTTTGAATCCAAAAAAGTTCACAATGTTAATGATTTGCATAATATACAAGATGAGTAGTAGAACTGAAAGAACATATTCTATCCAAGAAACGGGTCAGTGATCAAACAAACGCTTTATAATCTTGTCATATTTACATATTATTATGATTCACCTCTAAAAACAGATTCTTTCTGTCCCGTTGCCCAGACTGTGTAATGTGTGAATGATGTGACACTATTTATGTGCCCAGAGTATCATGCATAAATGGATAACCGTAACGTGTCTGTAAATATGTACATATTGTGGATTTATGCACAGTAGGAAATGTAATCTCAATCAATGCAGTGAACTACACATCAAAATGCTCAAATGGAGTTACTTTAAATGGAAAAGCAAAAATAAACCCTAAATTTGAGCAGCACTATAAATGCTGCATAACAAAGGGATTAGTCAGAGTTAAACAGTTAACATTTCTAAAGGCCATTAAAAGTAGTAGTGAGTATAACTTTAAAGGTTGCTTAAATTTGTGTCATGTGAGACAGTTTTGTGAGAAGTTTTAAATAAAAAGCATTGGTATCATACAAGCACACTAACTTAACTGCATAAACTTAATTAGCTCACCCAAAAATGAATATTCTGAATATCATTTGCTCACCCCCATGTCATTCCAAAACCAATAAGACTTTCATTCATCTTCGAAACACAAAATAAAGATATTTTAATGAAATCTGTCCCTCAACTGACAGTCCACGCAACTACCAACTTGTCACTTCAAAAATGTCATAAAGAGATCGTAACACTAATTCATATGAATTGAGCGGTTTAGTCCAAAGTTTTTTTCTGAAGAGAAGAGGCTTTTATTCACATATAAACATTCATCAATGCACACAACAGACGGAAGTTCAAGCATGCTTGCTTGACGTGCGGGAACCAGTGAGGTTCATTCTCGTGTTACGCAGCACGTTTGAGCTTCTGCAAGAACCAATGAGGTTTGTTCTCATGCATCTCTTTATGAACTTTTTGAAGCGACAAGTTGATAGTTGCATGGACTGTCAATCGAGGGACAAAAATCTCGCAGATTTCACTTAAAATATCTTCATATGTGTTTCATAGATGAATGAAAATCTTACGGGTTTGGAAGGACATGAGAGTGAGTAATTGATGACAAATTTTTCATTTTTTGGGTGAACTAACCCTTTAATATCATTGATATTAAATCATTACTGCATATGTCGACATTCACACCATACTATACATACTGTATTTAAGACAAATCATTTCACAGTAAACAATACTTACATGCATTTCCATATATGAAACTGAAAACATTTATCCATGAAATTATTCATTTCAAATAAAATTTGTAACATTAGCAATATGTAGTGGTTAGGTTTATAGGAAGTCTCTAAATAGCTATTTTAGAAATGATGTTGTTAAAAGAATATTTAATAAAGTATATAAGCTATCTATAAATGTAGTTCTATTAATAAACTAATCTTATGTGCCTTTAAGTCATAAGATACAACTATGTCATATCTTGTGCGCTAAGATTTGTTTGCTAAATTTGTATGCTGAAAATGTAAACCACACAAATGCACAGACACTCACACAGAGCTCAAGCTATAACCAACACACTTCACACTACACAAAGACACAAGCATTTATAACCTTAAAAATGGCTCCTGGGCAGCAGGTATCCAATTATTCGTTACCCAGGAAGCAGTGCTAAATGGAGAGCCGCGATGATTTACTCGCAACCTCTCCTTTTATTAAAACACTTTGTCTTATTGTTTTATTGATTTACAATCCGTCCTACTTTTTTGGCATCTGAAAACAATCAAGCAGCAGAGCAGCAGAATGTTTGGACATTAATCGTTAAAAGACAGTGTTTTATTCCTGGCCAGGGGTTTGCCGCACCAGCTGCTATGCATTCTGGTAAAAGCGAATGATTTATGGCCTCGTCGCCATAACGATGAGGCAGACTCATTAACATATCGACAGCACCCAAGATGGATCATCAGCATTGATTATTTCATGGCCTGTTGATGCCCATTTGTTAAAAAGAGAGAGGAAGAGAAGAGAGAGAGCGAGGAGAGAAGGAGAGGGAGGAGCCGGCTCGCCAATGAAAGAGGATTTCTCGCTGTTTTATTACTGTATCTTCAGCACGCTGTCGCAGACAGACAGCGCGGGTTGACAGGCCTTCTCACAAGAGCCATCATGGAGCTGTCGAGCTTAAATAAATCAACCATTGACAACTATTAAGCAATCTGCAGTGCTTTGTGGATCTATACACAAAGAGAATGGGTCTCAATGGACAGTGTGACACAAAGCTCCCTCTTTATGACAGTAATAAAACATCCCAGCATTTCTGGGGATGCATTAAACTATCAATGTCATGCTTTCTCCAGAACAGAAAAGTACACTGTCATTTATGTTATGTTAGATTATGTTATGATATCTAACTAGCCTCGGTTTTTACCACCTGCTACTCTACAGATACTATCTGACTACTGTTTTCATCATGTCTCATTATCAAACACAAGATATCGATCCAACCAGACTCTCATATGTCATGAAACTGACATTTGCTCACACTGTGTACCATTTTAAAGATGTGGCTTTCATTTCTAAAGAATGCTAACACTCCAAATCTCAAAAGAGTCATTAATACAATGTAAAAGGGTGTTTCTTCAACTATGGGAGCTTTTGGCGCTGTGAACAACCTTAAGACTAACATATGTGCACATTATGAGTAAAATGTAAAATATGGGTAAAATGTCCAACTCCTTTTTCTTGTAAAGGCTAATGTCTAGCATGTATGTGCTCTAAATACACACAATTATAATATTTTCACATTTTCAATTCAAATATTACACATTTTCTGTTCACAAGATTTTTTGCTGTTGTTTTTTTTTTCCATTTGTTTTCTTGATTTAATCGCAAGTATGCTGACATGGAATTTGTGTAAAATATAAACACAAAGAATGAAGTGGTTTATTTCATTCTTTGATTAGATTAATACAAAAATATGATGGATTTTTATAGTTTAAGATTGAAAGTTTGGGTTTGGGACAAGAGTACAATACAATATCTAAACAAAGGGTATTTGAAAAGTAGCTAAAATAAATGATGGCATGAAAACTTTTCTAAGATTATTTTAATGTGACCTTCACAAATATAAAAAAAACCCTGTGAAATCTGTTAATAATTTAAATTAAATTTAAATTCAAATTTAAATGTAAAAATTCAAAAATAATTCAAAAATAAAATAATACATAATAATACAAAAACTCACCCACAGGACATAAAAGTATCTGAAGAAACACTAAATAAAAGAATGTTACAAGTTTTTGCAACTAAAATGACTTCTTTAAAGCAAAAAAGTTATGCAGGTGCATATGTGCAACATTTCTAAACCAATCACACAGAAGAATAACTCCCTGTCTGCCTCTGCCCTGTCATTCATTTTCCATCTCATTCTGCACATTGGCCCTGTCATACTGCCTCGTCAAGGTCAATTGAAGGAAATGATGATATGCAAACACTTGCACAGGCAATTTATCAAACAGCCCCGTTGACGACTCAAAATCATAAGAGGAATGCTGCTTTTTCCAGACACAATCTGACATTAAGACGGTGCAGCAATTTAGCACGTAGCCGCATCTCTCATTACAATGATAGAGTTTCCACAGCGACGGCGGCTAATTGATGGCCCGATCATTCGTTATTGAATGGCAGGCACCTCACTGCTCCAGCTGATTGTTATTCTTTTGGCTGGCTGTCATCAGGCCTTCACTGAAACCGTAACCTTGCTGTGCGGGAGTGTCGCACACCTTTCTAAATCACCATCCCTGACAAACGGCTGACACGTATTGACCACATAATCTTTAGCAAGGGGTCAGAAAGTGAGAGTAGGCTTTTTAAGATCACGTTACATTTGTATCAATACTCTGTCTTCCACTGCTTCCATCGCTGCTTTGTGTTCAAAACACCGTTTAGAGTTGCATATGGAAAGCAGCCTGGTTGGGTTCTTCGCCCAGATTAAGTAAATGAGAGGTAAAACGCAAAGCAAATTAGAGAAACGGTTGGCCTCCAAATGTCCTTGGTGGAAGCAGTCAAAGTAGTGGGGGAGAGCGCGAGTGTGTGTGTGCGTGTGTGACAGAGGTCTGCCCTGCCCCTTGTACAGTATGGACGGGGCCTTTAAATTGCTTCCGTCAGTGGCGCTGAGTAATGAGTGTGATTCTAATCGGAGTTCCTGAGGCCAGCAGCATTAGTCTTCATCTTGGAATGGCCCTCCTTGCCACCCGTGACATCTAATGTAGAGCAGGTCCTGGCGTAATGAGAATCCATTCCACAGCCCAACCACCCGCTTCTTTTCCCTACACTTCACAGGAAGGGTTTGGTCAGGACAACAAGGTTATCGGCCCCCTAGCTCTGCCTCAAACCACCATTACATATTCAAGGGCTAGAAAATGACTAGTGTAGTGTGCTGATCACAAAAAATCTCATCTGTGATAAAAGTGCAACAATGTACCTACCTTAAAATTAGGGATGCACATACTAAAATGTAATTGATCATTTAATTTGGTAACACTTTATTTTGATGGTCCCTTTTGAACATTCTGTTGACTATAAGTAACTATGCAACTACATGTCAACTAACTCTCATTAGAGTATTAGTAGACCGTCTGCTTAATATCTTCTTTATTGTAATGGTCCTCCAACAGACATTCTACTGACTATATGTAACTTTGCAAGTACAAGTCAACTTATCCTAACCCTACCAGTCTACTAATACTCTACTAACATTTTAATAAGAGTTAGTAGACATGTAGCTTATAGTCAACAGAACGTGTTAAAGGAACCATCAAAATAAAGTGAAACTTTCATTTTTGATTAGTCTGAACAAAGGTTCTCTGCAAAGATCAGTGACAACTTTGTAAGCCTTTATCAGGGTATTTCCTAGGTAAAAAATGAAATATAAGAATTATATTATCATTAACAACTTCGGTTAATTAACCTACGCAGCTGCTTCTAAAATGTGATCAGTTTTTGCATTTTAATCTGCACTTTGTATTGTAACAGATTAATCCATTAACAGAATAGTTGTCAGCTGTAGCCCTAGAGAAAATCCTAAACCATGGATGATTTACCTGAGGTTTGTGATGCACTGCATCACATTAAACATAAAGAGCCATAGAGCTCAACATTGAAGAGAAAAAGACTCATAAAATACATAATAGCTACATTCTTCTTGTTTAGTAATACAAGAGAATTTTGCATATTTTCACTTTTATGTACTGTTTGCTGGAAAAAACAATGCTCTTTTGTACTGTCCCACTAATTTAGCATATATAAAATCATATACCTCGCAAATTATGCAAATACATTTATATGTTTTCTTTAAACAGATTAAACCATGTTATCGCCCTACACACACACACACACACAAGCTCTTAGAAATTAGTATTTTATTCTATAAAGAAGTGCCATGATTTGTGGCTCTGTATTGATGACTCCATAAAATCCCACGGATACATCCGAGCCTCCATGCTCACCATTAAGCAGAAACATAAAATGCACACTTCTGACAGCCCTGGCTCAGAGTCTACGCACACAGCCGTAAAACAATACTATCTGAAATCATGCAGCCCCTGCTGGCTGTCAAAAGCCCTCATGCACACCGGGGCCAAATCTTTACAGATGCAAAGGATCCTGGGTGCGCTCAGTTAGCAGCGAGTAAATTGCAGTGGAGCTTTGCATGGCTGAATACCTCAACAGGTCATTCCTCTCTGTCTATCCCCGTTTGCCTGTGTTAAACTTGCCACCCCCCACCCCCCTCACCCTCAACTATTCTCTCATCCACTTCCCGGCTTCGTCCATCCATCAATCACTGCACTTTGTCAGTGCCGACTTCATCCAGGATCCCGCAATCACGGCGAGAGTGAGCTGGCGCAGACACCCCGCCGCTAGGGAGCCGCTCAGCCCCCATCTGCATCTGCGACTGACGGGCGGTCGTTCGGGGGCCCTGACGCACGTCGCCTTCTATTGCACAGGCAAGCAAAAACACTAATGCCGCAGCTCGTCTCCTCACCAAACTACTCGCCTATCTCTCCCATGCACACTGACACAGACAAACATATGCAGGCAAGCACACACACATGCAAGCACAATAGACAAAGTCAGGTGGAGAGAGAGTAAGCTCGAAAGAACAAGAAAAGACAGGCAGCAAGAAAAAGAGAGAGAGAGGAGGGAGAGGGAGGTGGAAAGTAAAAAGAAAGGTGAGAGAAATCAAGGGTGGCATTGAGAGAGAGGGGGAGGGAGAGAGATGTTTACTGGATTTTCTGAAACAATTGGTACTCAGGTCAGGCGGCAGCTCAATTTGTCTTTTCTTGCCCACACATCAATAGAAATCACACAGAGAAAATGTATCACTAATTAAGGGCTCATCAGGCCCGTGTCAGCTGTGGTTTAGCCGGAGAGCAGCGGAGCTCTGAAGAGACTTCTAGTGTTCTGCGCTGGCTCCTGCAGAGAAACACCACTGACAGAAGGGAGCTAGACTCACTGTGCTAATGTACACGATTTATTTAATAGAATGAAAGAAAATAATTGTGCTGTGCTTCCAGGAAGATAACGATAATGAAGCTCGAGAAACAAAATGGATTTATTCACCTCAGAAATTACGTAAAGGATAATGTACCGTTAGCCGTGATTATTGCAAAATTTCACCTGAAAGGGTGCTCAAAACCGTGAAGCAAAGTGGCTACTTACCAAATAAATAGACATTAAACATTGACTTGAACTGAATTATTGTATTAGCTAACTTGGAAAGACTGTGGAGAGAAAAATAGGTTTCGTTTCCTGGATGAGCAGTTACATATACAGTGTGGCCCTAGACAACGGTCATTACTCAGAAATATCTGACCACTGAGTGACAATCTAGTCAGAGAGTTCCAATTCCAGAGATTTTAGCTAACAAATACCTCACATACTGTACTGTTGCAATGCATAGACTAATAAATTCTACATTACAGTAGTAAACCATAACAAAAAGTACTATGGTACTAACATAGTTCAGTGATGGTATAATAGGTTAATACCATGTTACTTCAATATGCAAAATGGTACTGAATAAATACCATATTCGTATACTATGGCATTTACTTTTGTACTCTGATGTACTTCAAAGGCTGCAATTTTATTACCGAGATTCATAGAACATAGTATTAATATAGCACTAAAAAATGTCTAATGTCAATATGTCTAAAAAATTAATTAATTTTTGTAAGTGACAATGAGATAGTTCACCCAAAAATGAAAATTTGCTGTTAATTTACACACCCTCACCCTCAGAAAAAACAGCGAAGAAGATTTTTAGCTGAAAGCGTGGTCTTTGGTGATTCATATAATGCAAGTCAATGGCTACGTCACTTTGAGAGTCAAAAAAAAAAAACCCACACATGAGCTGATGCTGTGTTTGTTTACAACAGAGAGGGAGTGTGTTGTATTGTTCGTCAAAATTCTACTTGTGCAAATCCTGGATGCCGCAACCTATATAAAAAAATTAAGATTAAGTTTCCTTGCGCAATCTTAATTGGGAAGATTGGCGATTCCCAATGTTTGAGCTCCTGCGTATACATCATTATGCGACAGGAAGCTCGAGCTCCAGACTGTAGTAAACACGGCCGTGGATTATAGGTAATAATGTTCAGTATTTTTGCACAGACCAATCGTTTTGCTTCATAACAGCTCAATGTATCGTCAGGAGCCACAGGTATTCATTTTGTTTTGCCTCTATATGTTTTTTGACTCCCGAACTGATGGTAGTCATTGACTAGCATTATATGAATCAAGGACCACGTTTCAGCTAAAAATATTACTTACTGTTCTACTGAAGAAAAAAGGTCTCCTGCATCTTGGATGGCCTAATGAGTATGATGAGCAAATTAGCAGCAACTTTTAATTTAATTTAACTGTAATAACTCTGACAGAGACTGTGGTTATCATCACAGCAAATTTCATTAATTTCATTAAAGTCTAACTGTCTGCATAAGAGCCATAAACATGGAAATTTTGGTTAAATAAATTTCACTTTTGATGTTTTCATTGAAGAATAATTTTCTGAGAACCAAAGTACTTAAATGTATTTTTTACCCTGTATAGATTATATATAATAAAAAAAAAACGATGGATAAACAGATTCCGTTTACTCTTCAGTCCAGAGCTGTTTGCATTCAACACTTCTAATTAGACAGCAACCAAATGTTATGAATAGGATGGACATTATGGAATGAGCCAGTTATAAATGGGGCCTGTCAAACCTGCATTCAGCGACCAAATGAGTATTCTCAGTTCACTGCCCACATCTGAGCACGCCCCAACCCTGCCGGATAACTAATGATTGCTATTAACCATACAGTTAGTGATGATAGCTAAGAAAGAAAAAAAACAAACAAACAAAAAACATAGTAACTAAAGTCTACGCTAAAGAAAAAGGAAAAATATCAAAATTAACCCATGAGGAAGGCAAGGCCTCCTGCAGGGAATAACAAATGACAGTTTGGCTCCAGCAGCGCGGACTGAGAAGATCTTGTTTTCTACATAATTAACACTTATTTGTGCCTTTAAAAACCGGATTGTAATGTATAATTATCAGCATTCGGCAGCATTAATTCAGCTATTACACGCTTGGTGTGTGAAGCCGAGTGTAATGTTATTCACAGATTACGCTGAGAAAACCCTTCAGACATTCAGCTGAGCCGCGCTTAAGTGACAAGCCGCCCTGGCTGAGCCTTTTATTAGAATACAAAACAAATTTCTCATATTAATTAACTCTTGTCTCCTGCTCGCCCCCACCCCACGCCACTGCTACGGTCCCGTCTCCTTTCTGATATGCGAGCTAAGTATCTTCCTCTGTCCTGTTTGTAGATTAAAAAAAGCCCACTAATAAATGAAAGCCCTATTTACCAAGTCAGTTCCACTTTAGTAAATCTCTTACCCCTGCAAAGCTTTTTAAGTCTGCCAAAAACAGGAAATTATGAAGACGGGAGAAGACATGTCACTCTCCACCAGCCCTATTAGGCCATATTTCCAGAACATTCAGATTTCATCCAGGTCTTCAGTTCGTACAGGAGTCCTGCAGGGGGGACGTTTTTTTTTTTAATGGTACGCGATTGGATTTCACTGAGCCACTAACCAAATGTGATTGGTTTAGCATGAAATATTAAG
>CM077179.1:32482422-32484922 GCA_039654105.1 Coreius guichenoti | reverse complement strand
AGCATAGTGTGTACGCTCAAGTCGCACATGCGCCTTAAGGCTTGTTCACGGCGGGTTAGTTTTGGTTTGCACGTAAATACTGGCTCTCTTCTTCTGTGTGACAAGTGAGTGTCAGAAGCGTAAAGTTGCGCAGCGCCACCTTGGATATTTCTGTTTTTCAATAAGCGCCATCTACTGAATTTGCATGTTCACTCGGCGCATCGCCAGTGAAAATCGCTTGGGTATGAACACAAAGACACGTCGAAAAACATCTGGCGATAAGCGCGCACGATAATCGTCCCAGTGTGCATGAGGCTTTACTCTTTTACTGCATTAATTAGTTTGTCCACTAGGTGGCAACACTGACCCGGCCCATTATTCCACATTCAAAAAAGAAATCTACTGGAAATGCCTGTTGTTGATTGCTTATGTGGGGGGTACACACATCTCTAGTTAAAACGAGTGGAAAGACGTTTTTATCGGTCATAACTTTTGGAGAAAAATAGCGCAGACACTGGATAAAGATGAAACATTCTAGTAAGCATGTGTTCGCGCACACTATCAAAATTAATATACTTTGAAAGGCTATGCATTTGGCTGTATGCATTGCATACATGCGCACTCACGTCAAAACTGAAGTATACTGTGGGCTTAAGGTCACATGACAATACCAACATGGCGGATGTATACGAACTACGGTATTCATATTACACACATGCATACTTAAACATTATTACCAATCGAGAAGTATCTTAAATCAAACGCAGTGACAGAGTAGGGTTTACAATAACTAGTCGACTAGTGTATCATATGACTTCAGTTGCAGTTGTACTGTAAATATAATTTGAATTGAATTGAAATTGAAAATGAAATCTTAGCACATACGCTTTTGAACCATGCTGCAGACATCTGAGATGGTCTGACTTCATTTGGAGTGTTCAAATGCAAGCCAAAATTGGCCTGAAACAAATCAAGAGGCGGCCAAAAAAATGACAGATGCTATAAGCAAGTGGTGTCTGACTCTGTTTATTATAGGGGTAAGGTGAGTTAAGGCAAATACTGACCAACCGAATAGCTGAGTACTTTTCTGTACAACTAGTTTTTGTTTGATAAGTCATAGTGTCGCTCAAAAAAAAAAATGAAGATTCAAAAAATATCCTACTCATCAATCATAATATGAAACATTCAGAGAGTTACAACATCTGCATGAATAATTGTAAGTAGACAGGTCCAAAACCAAATCATTGAATTTTGTGCTATAATGCATAACACAGGGTTTGGAGCGACTGCTACAGAGTAAAATGAAATTACAGAAAGCAAAACAAAGCAGAAAAACCAATCTCAATAGATGGCTAGATTGAAGGTTACCCTGTTTGACTTCTCACTACGCGTCAAACAGCAAATAGACATCGACAACTGGTATGCCATCATAGAAGAAACACAATGAGATTTCAGATATGAGGGCCTAAAAAGGTTAACCATGGAGCTAAATGTTCTCTTTCACAGAGCCTGTAATGCAATTTCAGTAAAAAGAACATGAACTGAACTGACGGCAGCTCCCCGTCCATCTTGTGAACTCCAAAGTGATGCTTATCATGTCTCTGAAAATATGCACTTAGTGCCCCAGCAGCCCATATTGAGTTGCTGGCACACATTGAGCCTTTCTGAATGCACATTTGTCCAGGCCAGAATGAACCTCACTTTAACCAACTTTATTTGTTAGATGAGCACATTTTCTGAGGAAATCAAACCTCACGGTTCCTAACCACAAGTATTAAATATTTTAAACTAGTCCATGTAACCCAATCTGATGCAAATGTTTCATTTATGTTTGTAAATTGAAATATATACACATAATTGCCATTATATCCACCTTATTTTGCAACGTGGAAGTAAACGATTTTCTGTGAATGTGTGAGACTTCCAATTCAAATAACTAGAAGAATAACAAAGTGCAGTAAACGGTAAAACAATTTGTGCTACAAACCAGTGTGTTTATAATTATGATGACACTACATTAAAATAATATGGTAAGACATACCAGTTTGCAATATACATAAGCTGTTTTGTACAGCTAAAATAAATGGAAGCAGAAAACACCAGAAGCCAGATACATTCAGATACAATTTACAAATGGCCACGCCCACTCTTGCGTGACACACTTCTCAATAAGGCAGCATTTATAAATCTAGGTTCATTGTAATAATTAAAATTAAATTAAAAAAGAAATTTTTCCAGCAGCGGTGCTGTTACGTGCCGGAGGTTGTTACCAAGACACGCGCGGTGGGGTCCGGGGGCATGCACCTCCGGAAGAATTTTTTTTTAAAATAACCCCTTAAACAATGACTTCTGGCAAGTTTTGTGGATAGAAATTGACATTTTGAGAGATACAAATATGACTTACCATCAACAGATTTAAGGCATGATTATTGCACCACCTACCTTGAATTTAGGGATGCACCGATATGAAAATTTTGGCCGATACGATAACCGATAATTCTTTATATTTGAAAGCCGATCA
>CM077179.1:32232422-32477422 GCA_039654105.1 Coreius guichenoti | reverse complement strand
GGGCCTCTGAATAACCTTAATATGCAAGTATAAAATATTAGACAAAGTCTAAGAAGCGCTCTGTACTTTCGGTTGACGTGTTTGGAGCTGCCTGTGCTCCTTGCAGCATAATGAGATCCCTCCATGAAAGTGTTGCATTACCAGCCTGTGCTCCCTACGAGAAAGCTTCCTGTCTGGTTTGCACCCCTGCCTGAGTTGGCAGCCTCGATAAACACTAGCACTCTCTACAGTAGGTGGGTCAGAAGTTCAAACCCCAGGTTTTAACGGTTAAGGCCGGGATGTGAACTCCTGACCTCCCAATGTGAAGGGAGGTCAGGCACTTCAATGCAGAGCTGCCTGAATTTACAACTGCATGCTGACTCCATGCAAGCACAGCAGAAAGCACCTGATAGAATCTCCTTCAGGGAGGGGGAGTGGCTCCGGTCTCTTTGTACTTTCAGTCACAGCCGGCCCGCGCCATAAATCATGTTAATTAGTTGACTGATAAAATAAATCTTGAAAAGTCAAGGCGAGATCCTGTTTCCCGTGCCGCAGTTTAGCCTGCTCTGCGTTATTTGTCATCTGTGAGTCACTGTTTAATCTAGCCATTTGTAGCGGGCGTTTTTTGCCCAGGATCTGGACGAGCCGGTGGGACTGAGAGGGGCTGACACAGGTAGCTTAAGCTCATCCATCTTTCCCTGGGTGGTCTGCGCAGCCTGCCGTCGTAAAAGAGCCCAAACACAGATTTGATCAGCGGGGAGCAGGGTTCACATGCAGATGCTACACTTCACTAACGCACAATGTTAAATAATCATTTGGCGTGTAGATTTCCTCCAACGAACAACTCGCTGTAACTTCTCATATGTCAATGAATTCAACGTAAAGTGTGAGATGATGACTTTCTTCTGGCTGCAACTTTATTTCAAAGACTTTTTTAGTCATACACAACAAGGTTATGGAAACTATCACAAAAATGCAGTGAAACATTTAACTAAAATAAAAACAAAATAGGAAGTAGTAAAATAATGCAACAACTAGAATAAAATACAACAATAAACAAACTAAAATATGAATAGAAACAACTCGCTATAACTTCTCAACAAATGCCAATGAATTCAACAGAGTAAGATGATATTATTCTTCTAGCTAATGACTATTTTAAAGTGTAAAACCTCAAATATTGCCAACAATTTAAGTGGCTATTACTATCATTTTAATGCATGCATATTTTTAGTTTGCAAATGACTCGCTGTAACTTCTCAAATGTCAATGAATTTAAAGGGTTAGTTTACCCAAAAATGAAAATTCTGTCATTAATTACTCACCCTCATGTCGTTCCAAACCCGTAAGACCTTCATTCATCTTTGGAACACAAATGAAGATATTTTTGATGAAATCCGAGAGCTTTCTGACCCCTCCATAGACAGTTATTTAATTAACACTTTCAAGGCCCAGAAAGGTAGTAAAGACATTGTTAAAATCGTCCATGTGACTCCAGTGGTTCAACCTTAATTTTATGAAGCGACGAGAATACTTTTTGTGCGCAAAAAACAAACAAAAATAACGACTTGTAATAAATACAGTAAAATAAATACATCAACAGCGTAGGAGACTGACACAGACGTAAGTAAACACTCAGTAATTAAAAAAGAACAAATAAACAAATTAGCAATTGCACAAATAAATACAATTAAACAGATACGATTGAAATAAACATTTTCAGGTATTCAGATACAGAAGCTGTAATCAAATATAAAATAACACTGCACTTTATTAATAAAATATAGGCTATACATTACTACAGCCTATATTTTATGAATATAGAATTAATTAAATTGTATTAATATAGTATTAATATAGTAATATAGTAACAAATGTTATTCTGTCTAGAACAGCGAGTGAATTTTCGAATCACGGTTCTAAAACGGAAACGGTTTTCGATACCCATCCCTAGTGGTGGGCGTTCTGGCGCAATATGGCTGCTGTCGCATCATCCAGGTGGATGCTGCACATTGGGGGGGGTTGAGGAGATTCCCCCTTTCATATAAAGCGCTTTGAGTGCAGAGAAAAGCGCTATAGAAATTGAATGAATTATTATTATTATTATTATTATTATTATTATTATGATGATGATGATGACTTTCTTCTGGCTACAATTATTTCAAAGACTTATAGTCATACACATCAAGTTCATTCCAACTATTATAAAAAATGGTACTGTGAACTAAACTAAAAATGAAAACAGGAAGAAAAACTACTAAAATAATACCACAATAAACAGACTAAAATATGAAACTAAATTAAAACCTAAAAAAGATCTAAATTTACAGATGTTTTTTTTATCTGATTCACTTAATCTGCCAAGAGTGACTATAGACTATATTGCCAGAAAAACAGACAACTTTTAAAAACTAATCCAATTTTCAAAACTCTAATAACCCTCATATATATTTTTCAGCTGCCTCGTGTTGCTGGTAACAGAGGAAGATAAATAGGTAGTTTACTACTTCATGGGCTATTGTACCCAATTTTTAAAGCTCATGAAATGTGAATGGCAGGAAAGGACATCTTCTGAAGCCTCTCTGTTCTTTTGAAGAGGCCACGAGGATGTGAAATTTTCTCAGCTACAGTCCCCCTTGCCAAAGACTTGAGAGGTCGTCTGCACACAATAACACTCTGTTGAGAAGTACACTGCCTTGTTGGTAATTACAGCTATTTTGCTAGAGTGTTTTGTGTTTTGCTTTGCTTGTTCCATCTCTGAGGCTAACAACCCTTCATTATTCATGGTTTGACTCGCTTCTCACTGAAGCAAATTACACAGGGGAGTGACAGCTTTCAGAACAGAGCGGTCTCGTCCTCTTCAGAGTGCCACTAAATCACAGAGATGAGGCTTTAACTTCTGACCTCTCACCTGTTGACCCTTCGGGGGGGGGGTCATTCCTGCCTATAGGCTACACTCTGGCTGAAACCAGCTCTGACATAATACACGTTCGTTTTAACACACCATGACTATCTGGGATTGGCATGCTCTGAAATGCATTACACCCAGTCAATGCAAACAAAGGCAGAAGGCTTAGAATGCCAGTGAGTCAGAAAAATGTTACTAAATCAATGTAATTTTATGAACTTCCACGCAAGTTCCTTGGTCAATAAAAACAGCATAAAAGTTTAAAAAATAATAAATAAATAAACAAATAATTGTATTTATTATTTTTTAACTCTATAAAACAAATTCTAAGGGCCAGATTTACTAACAGCTTGCGCCAGCGCAAACCCTCTTTTGGCGTTAAAAAACTACTGTCAGGATTTACTAAAGACACGGAGTGAAAAATTTGCGCTGAAAAGACGTGGGTTATTTTTGTGTCTGACCTTATTGCATATGCATTTGTAGGAGTTTCCCTTTCAGACGCAAATTTATGGGAGGAGAGTATTTAAATGAATCATGCAAGGTGATTTACTAAGGTTTGCGCTCATCAGTTTACTGGTATTTGCGCCATTATTTACCGGCCAAAAAAAGCATGTCTTAAACCAGACGCTATTTGCACTGCTCTTGGTAGATTGTGTTGGTCATTATGGTAATGATCCGGCTACGTCTATTTGCGCATCGTCAGTAGATCACGCGCAGAACTTTCCACTCCCATCGGCGCTTTTTTGGAATTGCGCTCACGCTAATTTGGCCTGTTAAGTAAATCTGGCCCTAAGTGCGGTAGACTAAACTATAAAGTTATTACATTTTTAAATATTCAAATATATTAATAGACAATATTACTTTAAATATAATGTATACATTTTTTTTATCCAATACATTTCATATACACTGCCCTGTCGCTGTTTGGATTTAAATAGACAAATGCTATTTAACCTCTTAACTTGCGCCCCTATTTTTGAAAATTTTCTGAAAACGACATACCCAAATATAAATGTCTGCAGCTCTTAAACCCTATGGTCTATATTCATAAATCTCATAATAACTCAAAGTAGTATAGGAACAGAGTAAAATAAGGTAAAATGTAAGTGACTCTTGAAATTGAAATTCACTTAGGGAAAAATGGATCAGACTTTAATGTTAAAGGCCTGAAAATAACCTAAATATTAAACTGAATGTCTTATGTTTTTATTCAAATTTGAGGATGATACACTCAAAAATGTAGCTTCTGTAAGCTTTTATGTCAAGAAAAGTCTAGGCATCCTTTCAAAAAGGCCATTTATTTCAGAAAATTTGTAATTGTAAAGAGTAGTTATTCATTCAAATACATCTGCAATAAACTGCTAATTATAATGGATATACAGTTACTGAAAAACTAAAGCAACTATTTACAGAATTTACAAAGTGTAAAAAACTAATTTAGTTGATAAGAACTGTCTGTCATACAGTCTGCGAGCTGCGCTAAGGTGTGTGCGTAAACTGACAGACGTGCGGGAGTCAATGGAAACGTAAGCACGAGTAGTATTCACCAATGCTGTTTACATAAAATTGCGCAAGATGACGCCTTTTGATTGGTTACTACGTCCATCCATCAAAACTTTGCTGGCAAGGCATTGGCAAGGAATTGACTGGCTTTATCCAACGAAAACCATGGGTGCTATGATTGACACCTCGCCAAGCCTGTAATGCGCTTCCTGGATATACTGAGTCACCCAAACGCCTGTGATTGAAGGAGAGAGATAAGGGAGGGCTCATATTAAGCGGAAGAGTCTAAGCTGCAGGGGAGATCGTCAGAATACTGATTAGAATCGATATTTCATTGAAAACGGACATGATTGATTACTCTAACTCAAAACGCTCATGCAAACAAAAGAGTCTTTTTAGTTTTTTTCCCTATTTTTTCGTTGTTTTGGATTAAAAAGTGGGATGCATTTTGAAGAGTGGACCCTTACATTGAAATGTATGCTGGTGTTTCTTGGCTTCGCCGATCTGATCTGCACGATAGGAGATGAAAGATGAGTACTGTGTTTATTTTGTTCATGTTTACATTGCCGGTCCTTCAGCATTTAATTTAACCCTTTCCTCTCTGGTGTATTTATTGCAAAAACAAGTTCATGAATCTTGAGTGTTTTAGCTTTCAAATGATGCATAGTTTGTGATAGTTGATTGAATATTTTTTATAAAACAAAAGTAAATAAAAGTACAAGCACGCCCACCCCCGTCCAATGAATTTACGGCCTGGACTCAGAGGTGCCAATTCATGTGTGAAAATGATTCTTCATGCTCCCTCCCAACCATTCTTTCACAATTTGAGCCTGATGAATCTTGACATTGTCATCCTGGAATATGGCAATAACGTGTCTTCCTACATGGTTGTTTAAGAAATGAAAAGATACACACTCCATCAATTAGGGTTAGAAGAACTGTTGCCAAACATATAACATGCTAGAAACATAATAATCACTGCAATAATGATCCAATCATAGACTCTTTGGCAGGATAGTGTATTTGCCCATTGTCCCCTCTGTAGAACATTCACAGACACCCGTTTTAAAGTCCTGTAATTCTATGCTGTTGATAATTTAATACAAATTGGCACCACTCTGCATTAGTTTCAGATATTGAAAATAAACTCCATGTGTCATCTCATATGCACAGCCTAGTTACAGGCCTTCTCAAGACGCTATTGGCTGAAAGGCCAAAGGAAAGCAAACACAAAACAAAAAGAAAGAAAAATAGAGTGTCCTGTTCCTTTCAATGAGTTTGGGCAGTTTCAATTGAGACTGTAGAATAGGACATCACAGGACAACCATGAATGCAACGAGCTGAAATGAATAGGCGAGCTTACTGTGATACAAACCCCATTGTCATCTGATAAATACAATGGCACAAGAATCCCTTGCGTCTCATTACCAAAGTGGGCGTTTCGTTTGCAAAATGACATCAAAGCAGTCTCGGGGGCTTGTGCCAACTTGTTATGTACTGTGTCAGAAAACATGCGTGAATAAGAGTTTCAGTGGGGACAAACAAAAAGTCTTTGTGGGGAAGATGGCATTCAGATAATGATGAAAAGGCAGGTGTGGATACTTCAAAGCAAACCTGATAGGAAACCTTCAAAAACCTTCTCCAAAAGACCTGCAGAGTTTGACCTGATCGAGAGGTCATTGTGCGCCAAGATAAAGGCAGGCAGGGCAGAGGAACAATGTAGGATCAAGAGAGGATGGTCACATCAAATCATAGAAATAGATTTTACAGTCCGACTGATGAGGAAGAGTGGATGCTGTTTGTAAGTTGCGTTCCCACCCGTTTCCACATTCTCACAGGCGGGGATTATCAAGATGAACCTATCTCACGCTAACTATTGATCCACTTCCTCACCTCACTTGGAAAAAGAAAGCCATGTCGATAAAAATCACAAAACAAATTCATTTCTCAATTGCGTTCACTCAGATAATGAGCTTGTATGTCATAACCAGGCCCAACCAGGTACTAACAGAAAGCACTGCAGATTTCTAATAAATGTAAACGCCTAGCATTTGCAAAAGTTCCCCTTGTGTGTTTATAAAACTGATTTGACTGTGGTATCTGCTCTTAATATGAGTGTAGTACTCTCAGCTCTATTTAACACATTTCACTGTTCAAATCTAATTTGCACAATTTTAGTCAAATATCTGCACAAAAAAGGAGATGCCATCTGGTCAGAAATCAGAATTATGTGAATTATATGGCCCTCTCTATAATTATCGGCTAGGTTTGGCTTGTGCAATACACTAATAAAGCCACTGGTGCATTTGCTTTTGTTCCCCTGCATTTCTTTCCCTGAGCAAGCGAACCAAAGCATATGAGCCAATTCAATTACTCTGGCAGCAGCGCTAATATCACCATCTAATGGTAGATAATACACAATATTCAAGAGTTCAGTGTGTACAGTGTTTGTAAATGCTTCGGTAAAAGGCTGTATTTAATCATCCATTTCACACTCCTGGGACTGCACTGAAATAACTAATAAGACGACCTCGGCTTAGCTCCGGCTCAACATGTTCATCAAAGAATGCCAAGAAAAAAAATAGAGAGAGATATTATTATAATTATTATTATTAAGATTATTATTATTGTTATTATTATTACTAAAATGTAGAAATAATGAAGTTCAATATACTGTGTCTACAAAAAAGGCTTGTAAATATTGTGATGAAGTAACTTCAATGAATATGCATTTGAATGGCTCAAAATGCAGAGGTAAAGAATTAAAAAGTCACAAATTTTTGTAAACAATAACATTCAATATACAGCTCTAGCCCACCTTTCATCTTGTCAAATGAGCTTTAAGTAAACCCCGCTAAGAGAAATCCATTATAATGAAATCAGCATATACTCCAAATATATAATCTCAGCACAGATGTGTTACAGTTTCCAATGCATCAGGGTTATTTATGACTTGCCATTATAAAAGCTTGTATAATTTATGACGTTCAGTTAATGCAATACCTTCCATGAGCTTTCAGTTTGTTTTTTTCTGTGTTTTTTTCTGAGATCCGATGATACGCACATGCCAAAAATATGC
The DNA here is from genome assembly GCA_039654105.1 of Coreius guichenoti. NCBI lineage: Eukaryota > Metazoa > Chordata > Actinopteri > Cypriniformes > Gobionidae > Coreius > Coreius guichenoti. The sequence continues at coordinate 32,469,953 of CM077179.1, read as the reverse complement.
AGCAACGCCATTTAGGCTGTTAGAGCAGGCTTGAGACTGATTTATGGACATGAATTAAAAAGAATGAAAAATTTATGACTGCAATTTGTGGGCAGCCATAAAACTATTACAGAACTTTGGAGTTGCATTCAGCTCTTTTGTCTCTAAGCGAAGCAAGATGACTTAATCTTAGGAAAATATTAAATAAAACATAAATTCTTTTGTTATAACAGCAAGTAAATAACAGCAAAACTATAATCAAGCATATGGAAAAGTATGTTTAGTTAAAACTTTAATCAATGGGGCTGTTTAAGGAATCAACACCCTGTTTTCTTTGTGCTTGCTTGTGCTCGTGTGCATAAAACTATATAGCTTCTACTGCTACATTGACAGAGCACCATGGCATGATTGAATGAAAGCCTACCCTTGACTGACAAATGATATATTAAGCTTTCGTCTGGTGGGGGGAAGCCAGGCATGTCAGTTACCTGCTACAGAAGAAGCTCCACTTGTCAATCTACTGTGCGCCTGGCTAAACAAGATCTGAAATGTTAAAGCCCTCCTGTAGCAGAGCTTCACACTGAGCTATGTGGCTATACATCCAAGCCATGTGACAGACATGAATCACTGCCTGCAATAAATGCCTGAATATCACATCTGGAGGTGAAACAAATTTGTTAACTCCAGGAATACTTGAGTGCAAGCTACTCGTTGCCTGGAAAGGGTGGATATGAAGAAAGTGCATGTGGCTTACTTGAGCGATCTGGTCGGGTTGGTCAGTGTGCACTTATCAAAAATGTAACATTCAGAGAAAAAATATATTATATATATATATATTAGGGGTGTAGCGTTCACGTAGGTTCACGGTTTCGGTACGGTTCGGTATTTGCTATCTTCAGGGAAAAAAGTACTACTGTCAAATTAAAATAAAGATAATAAGAACAAATAATCTAAATAAAAGCAACAGCGCAAATAAATACAATAGAGCAAAGATACTAATAAAATAAACAGCTTTTCAGGTTTTTCAGGTAGTTCTAACATTAGTTTTCAGGTACAGAAATTGAATAAAGTAATCAAATGTAAAATAACATTGCATATTTGACTGTATAAATTAAAGATTAATCCTTTTTAAAGTTACAAAAGCTATTCAATCAAGAGTTGTGAATGATTTCCTTCTTTTGTTGTTTGACTAACATTAAAAACACAGACAGCAGTAAAGGCTGCTGTCACTTTAAGACATAATGCACAGATCCAAAATACTAATGCTGTACACATGCGTTCTCGACTGTATAAGTTCACTTAAGGCATAACAGAGTATGTCTGCCAGGATACTCATCAAGACGGGCATGTTGACATAATTTTTATGTGAATTTGTCCATTCAAGCGTAAGACTGGAAAGAAAACTCAATATTTGCACACTGTCTTCTGGCACGAGTTCTCTTTCGCATCTTCTGGCTTTAGAATGTTTAAATTGGCATGGCTTAAAAGAGTTTAGTTTAAACATAGATAGTAACGCGTGCTGTTCAGGTCTCACCTTCACTCGTGCACTATCAACACCCGGGTTGACGTGACGACGATCAACATGACGGCGAAAACGACTGGTCATATTCGAGCACTCGCATTGAACAAAGTTTACAAAGAGTAACCGTTTTGTCCATGTTTTTCGACTATCGCTGTTATGTATTATTGGGGAGCCTGCATGTGTATCCATCGACAGACACATACATTAGCAGAACTATCTGTTTTACAAAGTTGTTATTTTTATCAAACCATATTATAGATGCGTCGTCAGATTTGAGATGAACCGCGGTGCAAGTGCGTGCCGAACCATAGATGGAGAACGGGGCGGTTCGATATTTTACAGAGAACAGTTACAAACCCTAATATATATATACACATACATACATACATACACACACACACACACACACACATTTATTACATAAATAAAATTACATTTTTTTTTCATTTAATTTTTTAAGGCCATACAACAATTAATTAAATTAAAGAATTAAATTAAAATGTATTTAAAAAGATATTCAAATTCTAATAAGTATTTCACTAATCATGTCCCCCTTGCATTTAGATTCATTAACACATAGGGCGACTGTCCTATTTGGGATCACTTAATAAACCTTTCTTTCTTTTTTTTGCGCACATGTATGTGTGACTGGCCCAGGAAGGAAGTCATTAATAAAGATATGGCCAAACGCTGGCACAGGCTTGGGCTGCTGTATGCGGCTGTATGGTGCTTCTATTTGCCTGGGAATGAGTGCAGTTGTCTTCTTGGCTCGGCTGGCGTTGATTGTGCATGATTAATGGTTTAAAGAAACAGGGAGAGAAAGGTCAACTTCTGGGTTGGAGTCAGAGCAGCTACATAGGGAGTAATTAAGACATTTGTGTAAGCATGATTAATAAGCCTGAGCTGACACTGTGTACTGTAAACAAGAGGCAACCAGATGGTTTGCCACGTACTGCATCTTACACCGAGATGGAGGACCGCCTACATGAAAGCATGTGGCTAGGCCCCCCCTGCTCGAACCTCCTTGGTTTCAAATGACCACGGACTTCGAGAAGTCAACCTCGGAGCCGTCGGTGAGTGGGATTTACGGGTCATAATGGGACGGAGAGAGAACGAATGTCAAGGCAAGAAATGTTTCATGTCTTAATGTGGCGCCATCTGTAGTTACCTAGCATTTGACAGTAGATGACACATCAGTGATCATTAGCGTTCCAGTGGCCCATCAGTTCTGATCCATCCGCTGACCCTCTTTCCTAGACGTTTGTCATGTAGGTTGCGTAAGGTGCTCTTTCTCTCTCCGTTGTCACCCCTGCAGTCTTTCAGCCATGTGATCAGCAATATAGAGGGATTAGCTCCCGCATGTAGAGAGAAAGACTGGGGGACAGGTGTCAAAACGCTCCAGCAAGCAAAGCTAACGACTGCTAATCAGCTTTGTTGTTTTCGTGCAATCCACGTCCAATTCACAAGTTTCATCCTGCATGAAACACAATTATGGTGGGTTTGAAGTTCAGCGTGTACTTACTCAACCGTCTCTTCGTGTAAATGTTAGTGCTTAAGAGGAAAAAGGCTGAGATTCACTCGAGACAGAATAAGAGCTCCTTGTTGGTCTACGTGTGTTGATGGAAAGCAGTGATGGGCTTAATCACACAGGATCACAGCTCCAGAACACAGGACTGGAAGTCCTGCCTGTAGAAAACTGGACCTTTGAGCTGGATTTCTGAACGGGACCTTAAGTATATTGTGAAATGCTAAAGGTTAAGGAGTGAGGTACAAAATGGAAGACACTGCTGATGAAAAAAGTCTCCCAGCCTGGACAAGCTGGTGTTTAGCTAGTTAGCTGTCATTTTTAGAGGGGTATGTGTGCCCAAAACTACAACAAAACAAAACAGCCGAACTAGATCAGGCCAGACTGGGAGCAAAACTAACAATATCAGCCTGGCTTAAATGCTAAAACTTAGTAAATTTAAGTGATATTAATAGTAGCTAATAATACCACCATTACTATTGAAACAGAGACTAAAGGTGTGTTCACTTACAAAGAAAGCAGCATTGTGCTGGTCAGTGTGGTGAACCCACTTGACTAACTTGAATACGTTGCTAAACCTGTGTGGGGATATAGTTCATCCTCAAACGAAATTCCCAATGGGATGGATTCCTTTTGAATGACTGGATTTTGCCCACAAAAAGTTTCTGAACATCGGTAGATGTGATTGCACCTTCAGACTAACACCCTGTTAGAACTATGTGATATGACTAGGGCTGAAGTAAGATGCAATATACCATAACTTCTTAAAAAAAAAAAAAAAATTTAAATATATGTAAAACCTGACAATGACATAACCAACATATATGTTTCACGTTCTTTTGGCACTATGCTGAGCATGTCAGACTAGTTTGCTATGAGAGTGTAAGGACAGCTTGTTGATCATGTTGCGTAAGTCACTGTAGCGCATGCACTTACACACACTCCAAGTAACACAGCATAATATTTTAAAGTATTAAAGATGCTGTATGTAATTTTTTGACTGTACTAAAGCATAAAAATACCATAATATGTTTCCAGATATGTAGGAAACGTGCAACGCTCACATACTTGTTTCTCCGAAAAACAATGTTACAGCCAGTTATTCTACTTTAAAATTGTGTTCTGTTACAGAATGTCCGTTTTTGTTTTGGTCTGTTTGACCCCGTCCACTGCAGATTTACCCAATAGTATTTTGACACCTGGGTTGCCAGTGGGCGGAAAACATTGCTTGCATCCATGGTTGCAATAAGCTAATGAACTGGGTCAGAGATCACGGATTCTACCTGACCTAAAAAGCCTCGGCATCCAACTAAAAGCTCTGTGACCAGAGGCATATTAAAACACACGGATAAACCAACTCATCAACTTATAGTGTAAGGCTCGTTGCCTTCCATTGTCAAATGTTCCTGTTGTATGTCCACAATCTGGCAACCCGCATGAGCGTGGAGTCTAAGGAGAAGGGGCCGGGAGTACACATTTCAACCACTAGCTGTCAATATTACATACTGCACCTTTAAAAACATTCAGTTATCGCAAGCTGTTGCGATATGTATAATCGTAATTTCTGCATTTGCAATATTTCGATAATTTCAATATATCATGCAGTTTTGAGCTTCAAATAGGTTCATGTTTTGTCTTCACAACACAAGTCAATAAGATCCACCAATGCGATTTTACTGTGGGCAGAGATACCCAGTACGACACGTCAAAAATACAAACCAAGCATTATTAAAAATGTTTTGACACACAGCAATGTCGACAATCAGGGCTGATTAGGACAAATAATCAGATTACCATGGAGGAGACATGATTTATCGCTTGACACTTTATCACATCACACTCAATTAAGACGGTGTAAGATGTGAGATGGTGTGCCACAATAATCCAGTTCAATCAGTACATGAAAAGTACAAGACCAAGTTTCTCATGCTGTAATGACAACTGGCACTAAAGTGGCATAGTTACCCATGCTCCAAGATCCCACTCTTCAAACCAACTCCAGTAAGCCGTCACCTGGCAGGAAAGAGGAGACGCACCCTAGCAAAGTACAGATCAGGGGAAGAGGAGTGCAGGGGCGTGTGAGGAGTGACAAAAAACAGCTGGTTGAACTCAGGGCCAATATGTGCCCCACATCCTCCAGAAGGAGTCAGTGCAGAACAGGGGGCTCGCGCTGGCCTGGCGAGGGCGTAACGAGTGCTGCCATTACACATTGTGCCCCTTTTATCCAGGACATCAAAATGACCACTTTTACACTACATATGGATTCAGAGTTCCTTCATTCTCATAACGCTGGTAATCTGTTCCCAGAACATGAAAGCATGAATTAGAAACAGGTGTTCAGCGCTGGATATGTAAGCTTATTAAAAGCTTCACCAGCTGGAGATCACATACGCATGTGGGCTGATTCGCTCTGACATGCATTACATTTTTAATTTCAGACATATTTTTTGTTGAATTAATTTTTGTAAATGTCAAATTCATTACGCCCTTTCTTATCCACATTTATCTTGATTCATTTTCATGATCTAAGCAGGATTGAGCTGGACATAAATCAACTACACCTATGATGGGAGGAAAAACAAATCGGGCTCCAGTTGGAACCGTCAAAGTATCTTTCTTCCCAGCACTCACGGCTCTTGAATTAGCTTGGCTTCACATTAATTGTAAGTGAGTTTAGACATCAGGCCAGTGCTGTTCCACACATCAACGGGCTTGAGCTGGAGCAGGTCTGACAGCCACAAAGCAGAAAGACTTTGTCTTTATAAGGGCCGCTAGGAGGAGAAGAATGGGGTGGCTACAATGACAATTCAGATGGCCTGGAATCATAGCAAAATTCAAAGCAGAAAAACAAGGCAAAGGACCTTGCAGAGGTGCCAGGGTGCAAACAATCACACGCACTGTGGATTCTGGCCAGCGCCGATACTAAAACCTACTCGTACGGTGGCGTGTGTGAGCATGTATATGCGATCCACCTCCAGCTCGAGATAATTGTGCTAAACTGCTTTAGTTTCAGTTTGAACCTCTTGGATGCTGATTTGGGAAGAAAAAAGGAACACTTAGAAAGAACATTTATCAAAAGAGAAGGGCCGCTCAAGGAGCATTTGGGGGCCATCACCCCGATGCTCGAGAGGATGATGAAAACCAGGGCTTCGTACTTCCTAATAAAAAGTCTGCAGTAATGTTGGCTGGGTGTCTCATTTGGAAAACTGTTTGTCCTTTTGTCCTGTCCAAGTTTTTAAACTGCTGTCAGCTCAATTGTTCTGCCGGAGAAAAATTATTATGCACCTGTCATCAGTGAAAGGGGGGGTGGAAAACTAAAATAATGAAATGTGAGCTGTAAACTGTTCGACCCAGATTGGAGAAAAATCACAGGATGACGAACAGAAATGGGCCAAAATGATCAGTTTTGCAGGCCCGAGATTGTATCGCATACTGTCAGCACTTCACCATGATGATTTTCTCTCAGATGACCAAAACAATGAACCTGTTTAGCCTGGATAAATCCCTAGGTTTCACTTTATTTTGATGGTCCTTTTAACACGTTCTGTTAACTATAAGTAACGTTGCACCTACATGTGTACTAACTCTTATTATAGTGTTAGTAGAGTATTAGTAGACTGATAGGGTTAGGGTTAGAATAAGGTGACATGTAGCTGCAAAGTTACTTATAGTCAACGGAATTTTCAAAAGGGACCATCAAAATAAAGTGTTACCAATCCCTTTAGTCTCTTTAAGATTATATGAAGCACCTTTACATACTCATGAATGACTAAAGTAGTATAATGTACATGGCGCATCTAACTATATTATATAACGGACCTAGACACACAAAGTGTAAATATTTGACCTTATAATTCAATACTAAATGATGCAATTCATCATAAAAATACGAAATTCGCGTCGGATTGATTTATTTTTGGTGTATTTCATAATCAATTTTCAGAAAACATGCAAAAGACTGGTGATACACCGAATTCTGCCCAATCCTGATAAACTGATAATTATGTTCATGTTTCAGCCAATCAACAGATAAATGACAGAAACTTCATACTGAATAAATTGAAACTAAAACACTAAAAAATAAAATCAATTTAAAGGTGCTGTATGTAAGAATGACAGCTAGTGGTTGAAATGGTACAAATTCAAAATATTGTTTGCCCCACCCCCTCCTCCTCAGACCCAACGCTCACGCGGGTTGCCAGTTTGAGGACACGCAACAGGAACAAGCGCAATTGACAATGGAAGGCGAGGAGACTTACACTATAAGTTGATGAGTTGATTTATCCTCTTTTTAACGTGCTTCCATTAATAGAGATTTTTAGATGGATGCCGAGACTTTTTAGGTCGGGTAGAATCTGCGATCTCTGACCCAGTTTGTTTGCTGGCTTCCATGGCAGCTTTACGCTGTGTTTTTACCAACTGGCAACCTGTGGTGTCGAAATACTATTGGGTAAATTGGCAACGTGCATTATCGCACAGACCAAAACAAAAACAGACATTCCAAAGTAGAACATTTCAAAGTAGAATAACTGGCTGTAGCACTGTTTTTCAGAGAAACGAGTATGTGAACTTTAGAATGTTTCCTAAATATCTGCAAAATTATGATGGTATTTTTATGCTTTAGTACAGTCAAAAACTTACATACAGCACCTTTAAATGCTACAAGAGAATTTATGCATCACAACTTCATAATGTATAAAGTATATTTATTTTGAGATTTGCTAAAGATTACATTTATCAGTGTTATTAAATTATTAATATTTTTAAAAGACTATTCTAAGTGAGTGTTAGATTATGGAAATCTAAATGAATAAATGGGACAAATTAGCATATAAATAAAAAATAGCCAATAACCGATACAGTACAGATATATTCCATAACCAATACACTGAATATTCATTATAAGACCAGAGATACTTTGCAATTGTGTATATACATTTCTGACGAGTTTGACTGATGAACTCCTGCAGTCTGATAGTCATACGAATTAGTGTTTTAAATTTACACACATGATTTCCGGTGTTGAAATCATAGCGCACCTGAGAATAAGAGTGAGCTCAATGACTCTGTCCATATTTAACATACATTTGTGCGTTTCCAGGCTACTAAACTTAAAAGCAGATAGAGATAGGAGTCAGTTTAATCACTATAATTTGTGGTAAAAGTGACACTGTAATAATGGTGTGATTTATGAGTCCATTCTGATCTATTTTTATAGGTAATCAACCTTAAAAGTGTAGCAGGAGTGTCTGAATTGAGAAGAGATTAATGCTGTTCCTTTACAAATTACTCTTCAGTGTCATTAAGGCCCTTCAGTAATGATACCTTAAAAGTTCATGGGCCCTAGATTAGGTAGAAGTCAAATAAAGGACTACGAATGACTACTGGAAGTTAAAGGAAAGCATGGCCACTTTTAAATGCAACTTTTATGCTTCCAAAAAAAATTAAAGCTGCAAGCAGCGATGACGGGCCTAAGCCGGTGGCACCGCCACCCCGGTGGCTTCAGGGCAACTGTGCATGACAGGCAATATGCATTTAAACAGGAGAGTATTTTAAAATCTCTCGAATATGCCACATTTACCTCAGGAGCTGGTGCCACTATGACCAAAAGCCACACCCATGATGTCATTTAAATATAGATGAATTGTAATGTCATAGGATATAATAGGTCACTTTTTAAATATGTGCAAAGTTATCTTTTGCGGCTCAAAATTTTGTAAGTCCAGAAGGCCAGTATTTAATTCAAGGTATTTGTATATATTTTTCATTTTTATTTATTTATTTTTTTTACTTATTTTTCACACTAAAGTGATAGTTATTTGTGATAGCCTGTGATATGAAAGGGTTAAATTATCACCAAGAGAGAAAGTGACACACACGCACACACACAGAGAGTGAGCCTGAGAGAGTGAGAGATAGGGGGAGGGGAAGGACCGACAGAGAAAGAGAGAGTAAGATTCAGAAGAAATATTTTAAAGAAATAAATATATTGATCTGAAAAATAGTTCATTCATTTTAAATTCATCCAGGTTAAATTATCGAACATACAATCTTAATTTAATTTAAAATCAAACAATGATTTTACAAGATATGAGACAATTTCTGTTTCCCTTTTTGTCCTTATTTGATCCCTCGCCATACCAGCACCATTTGAGATATCCAATATCCGTTCGCAATTTAGCATCTTCTGTATCTTTGTTTCATGTTGACCGAGTTTGGTGGAGATTGAATGAATCGCCTACGAGGAGAACGTAAAAACTCAGAGCCTGATTATTCAAAATATGACTAACTGACACTATGACTAACTGAATATTGGCATGTAGATGTCTTCAGGCCAGGACTCTTATCAAACATGTGAGGTTTGGGGCAGATCGGACATTGTATGACTGAGTTACAACAACTTCCTCTTTCATGACGAAACATCAGACTTTGTGAGGCCGCCACTGACACGCCCTTCAGGGAAAACTCCATATCTTCACAATTTAACACTGCAAAGGCCTTTAAATTAGACTGTGCAAATATGATGTTGATCTGATTAAATCTCCAGGAGGAGCTCGTTAAAGTACAACGTCTGGAAATGGCAACATTTGCAACAATATTGCAGAGAAAATTCAAAATATCTCACTTCCTGTTGGGTTGTAAATTTTCACCACTTCTGATGCATGTGCAAAGTCTCATGAGTTTTCGAGCATGTTTAGGCCCTCAAAAATGTGATTAATTTTGGAGAAGAAGAATAATAGGCTGAGCAATTACAATAGGGTCCTCACACCTCGGGCCCTAAATATCTGATTTCCTGTTGGTCAGAGCTAATGACTGTAAATTAGAAAGTTGTCCAGCTCAAAGAGAACAATATATATACTGAGTTTGGTGACTGTAGATAAGACTAACCCCCCCACTTTTGTCAAAAGATGGCGCTACTGAGCCCCTCCACCACGCCCATTTTTAAGTCTTTGCCCGTATCTACTGGACTGCATCTCTGATGTGTGTGTCGAGTTTCTTGCAATCTGAAGCATTGTAAGAGTCTCAAAAGCATTGAAAAAGAATATTATAGTTTGATGTGTTGCCATGGCAACAATATTTACAATATCAAGAAGTGCTTACCAGGTTTACATCTGCTATGTTTTGACATGATACTGATAAAGTTTAAAGCAAATAGGGTAAAAATAAGATGGTGATTTCAAAGCATTTTGAAAATGACACACTTCCTGCTGCCAGTTGGTGGCGCTATAAGTTTGACTCACAATAGTCACATCCATGTGATCGGCCTCTTACAACGAACACACAGCTGAAGTTTCATCAAAATGAATCAATGTATGCAGAAGTTATAACACACTTCCTGTTTCCCTTTTCTCGCCGTAAATTCGTCTCCTCGCCATGGCCAAACCGTTCGAGATATCAAAAATCCGCTCGCAATTTAGCATCCTCAATGTCTTGACTTCATGCTGACCGAGTTTGGCACTGATCGGGTGAATCGCCTAGGAGGAGTATATCAAAATCCAGAGCATGTGTTTTCCGAACAACCCATAATAGCCGACTTCCTGTTGGGCTGACGTATAACTTAGAGCACGAAAGTTGTTCGGGCCGATGAGGTCTATATGTGTACCCAGTTTCATACATCTACGTGCAAGTGTGTTTGATATATGGACCAAGTTTTCAGACCCAGCTTAAGGGGGCGCTGTCGAGCCCCCCTGCTGTGCCCAGGTACCAGCTTTGGCCCGGCCCTGATGGCCGCAGATTCTGACGTGTGTGCAAAGTTTCAAGAGTTTTCGAGCATGGTAAGGGCCCCAAAAGTGCCCGAGAAGTCGAAAAAAAAAAATGTATCCTTAGAAGAACAATAGGGCCTTTGCCCTTTCAGGGCTTGGGCCCTAATAAAAAATGATCTTTTATTACTGTCATTTTTTGAGTGCAAATGTCGTTTAGACCTTCATGGATAAACATGGAAAACAAAGTTGTTTTAAACAATTTTAAAATAGATGTTATCAAAAATAGCAGCATGTGGGTTGGATGGCATGCAAACAAAGACAATTTTTTGGTGAACCATTACTTTAAACCACCTTTGGCTGAAAAAGCAACATTAAAAAACATTAACAGAAGTGAATAATAGGCAGAATGTGCTGTTGTTGTGAGCAGCAGGGGTGGTGCCAGTCCAAAAGTGCTCATTCTGACTGCTTTTGTTTACAGCCCAACGCTGTGACATCCTCTTGGCAAAGGTCCGGCCATCGCTTTGATCTCTCAGGCTCTTAAATCAACTACAGACAAAAGTTCACACACAGGTCAGTGGAGTCATCTGATCATCCATTCCAGAAGAAGCCACTTCATGACAGTCATACCCCACTGCTGTCCCCGTCATGCAAAGTTTGCACGATGGCAGACCAAACATGCACCTTTTCCCACCAACACACTCATGAACATCCACAAAGAAAAAAAAAAAAAAAAAAAATCACATGCAAACATAGCCATGGTAAATACGTAATTACCGCTAGGTGTGTTATATGATTCCTAGCGCCAAGTAATCTAAGGTAGATCTAACAAATGTGATTTTTAAACAACTTTCAAGACAACTCAAAAAGGTTTCATAGCACTACAACAAATAAGTCACAGCGAACAATGTGCCACAGCTAAACTAACATTTCCCCTCCCAACATCATCCAACCCACATACTTCATCCGTGTTGTCGACATTGTGCTCTTAATGTACAATAAAGCGGCAATTGTTAAAAATACAAACAAAAAAAAAAGTATTGCTTTTAGTTGGAGTTCCTATGGGACCAATTGTTACTAAACAAAACCGGTTCGCTTGTAATTCCAGTTCCTTTGGGATGTTTAGAGGCATCAAACGCAGCGCCATTCATGATGTAGCGTCCTTTATGGTTGAAGCAAAAGAAAAGATCCAATTAATAGAGCATATCAATCTGCTAACACTGTCACAACATATTCCTCTTGATTCATTACAGTGCAGGTCCTAGTCCTCCCTGGCAGCCCGTGTTGCCTAGTAATTACACTTCTTCCTTTGACAACCTGCATGATTGTTTTCCTAACAGTATATTACTTCGTTAGTACTTTCCAATGCTGGTTATTTTTAAACTGTCACTTTTGCCAGACTCATCCTGATTTGCACTCGTCTGTTTATCATAACAATCATTAATAACTGTCACTTGGTGTCATCAATATAACAGGCTCATTCCCTCATTAGCATGTCCCGGCGTTTGTTCCGCCGAGAGCCCGGGTATTTTCTACCAACAGGCCCAGCCAATTACTCTGCCGAAATGGAATCACATTAATCAAAACTTAACAAGGTGGCAAATTTAAAGATATCAGATTGCGAGAGACAGCACAAGTAATATGTCACTGTCAGAGGTGCTATGTAGGTATGCAGTGGCTGACACTAAATATATCCCCTTGCACAGGCTGCGTGAATTTTGACGTGTCATATGATCTGACAACTATCAAAGGGAAAGGCCTGAGAGGGCTCCGAACGCCCCACTTCTGTTGTCATCTTCCTCATTCTGGTAAGGACAGTGAAAAAGAGAGATAGATAGCAGGAGTACAAAATAAGGCAAGATATGATTAAAAATTAAATTTTTGTCCCATTTACAACAAATCAGTTTCACAAGTCACAAGTCAGTTTTAACAACAAAAGGTGAAAAATGTTAATCTTCAACTTCAGGAGGTCAAAATAAATATGAAATTAGCCGTTTTATATTTTTATTTACTTTGAGGTCTATTATGAGGTTTTCCAAATTTGGGACACGTCTAAATCTGATTTGACTGATTTTGAAAGAAGGGGAGTTGGATAGAAAGATAGATAGGATTGCACACAGCTAAAATTGTTTTCTGGTAAAGAAATTATAAATAATTTACAATCTAAAAAAACTGATTCAATCGACAGATTGTCAAAATTATTACACTTTAGACTTTATGACTTTAATTGGATACAGTCAAGACCTCTGAGGCGAGATAAACCAAAAATGTTAAATTATGCATCTTAAACTAGCTACTTTATATTCGAGGTAAATTTTATGTTAGATAATAGCTTGTATAACATCTAATATGTCACAAAAAAAATCCACTATTTGTTTTATATCAAATTAATGGGACACCAAAGTATACTCCATGCCAAAAATTAAGATAAAAGCATGAGAAAGCGAGACAGCTAAAAAGAGAGAGAGAGACAGGGGAGGACTTGGCGAGAGAGCGAAAGGGGAGGGAAGAAAAGGTTGAGCGTGTCTGTGAGAGCCAGCAGGCAGCAGTTCATCATGTCTGCCTTCACAGAGACGTTTTCTTTTACACTTTAAATGATGATACTCATCAATCACCGGCTGACAGCTGCATCAAGCCAGCTGCAAACATGCAAAGGCCAGCAGTCTGAAACATGCTGACGCCACCCATCGCTGCATAGAAAATAATCATTCAGCTCAAGCTCCACACTAGATTTATTTTCTCATATACGACCCTCTCTCTTCCTCTAGCCACTGTAAAATAAATACCATCCATTTCACTGGAACAATGTGCAGGGCACTGGCGGGACAAGCCGCTCGATTGGCACACGTAGAGTTAACGATTATGCGGCTGGCAAAAAGCGAAGATGACTAAACCTAATCAGGTAGGCCCACGAGCCAATAACGTTCCGCTCGTGTAAAGAAAGCTCAGTGTCGTCGCTGTTGTATTGACATGTGGTGACTTTGGAAAATGTGGCATGTATTTGAAGCACTTTGGGTCAGAGTTGGAAGCAAATGGACTGCATCTTAATGGGAAACGTGTGTATCAATGTAATTACATGCAAGAAACAAAAGCAGATTTCAGTGGAGCCTTATTATTTACACAACAGACCCTACTATAACACCGATTACAGCACATCCCATACATCGAAACAGTGCTGTATGTCCATAGCAAATGAGCTCGGATGCACTTGTGGCATTTAAACATGGAAAAACAGCCACAGTTTAGAGAGCGCAATGAAGGCTATTAGCAGTAAAGGTTATTCATGCACTGCACACACACACACACACTGTCCCCAACTGTTTCTCGATTAATACCACCATCCCTCTCCATCTTTTCCATTTTGCAGAGGAGCGATTGCTCATTTTTAAAGGGGAGCTTGTGGAGCAGATGGATGTGAATTCAAAGTTTCCTGATCTTTAGCAGAAGTTATGGAGGGTTATCTTTGGCTGTATATCTCCGGGTTGGCAGGCCTCCCCTGGCGATGAAGGATTAAGCACCGCAGCTGTCTCTCCCTCCGAATGATGCAGTGCAGCACTCGCCGACACGACAGCATCACTTAATCTTAATGTCCGCTCCTCCAGCGCGGCCGCGCAGGACAAAGCCAATCAACATCACATGCCACGAGGATGGACCTACTGCTTGGCCCTGGAGTCTCTCACCCGCACCGACCGATTAATCAACTTCAGCCAGCCCAATCCCAGAGTTCACTTCTCTCACAGCACAGCTGAGCTCGCCACCGTGATGTATAGGACGGGGGGCTGGCGTGCTCCACAACACTTATCAGACTGCACATTATGCATGGCTTTGTATTGCTGAGAGAAAGGGATCGGGGGAGAGGAAAGAGCAAAAAAAAAAACAGTATTGAATGCTTACACCTTATTTCTGTCACGGGCCACCTATTTGTTGTGTTTAAAGAGATATCTGACCAATAATGGTGAAAAAAGCTTAAGGAGAGCTTGGGGTTTTGGAATAATGACTTGTGCTCATTTAGACAAATTGCACACGGGTAGGACCATTACCGCAATTTAAATTCAATATAATAGCAGAGTATTAAAGGAGACAACATTTCCCTTGATCCCTGCATATTAACTTACTCTTACTCTCAAAACATCTACGATAGCCGAGCGAGTCCTAGCGCTTTCTTAATTGTATCAGCTGAAGCAACAAACTGGAAGACGGCCGCAATGTTTTTTCCCTCTGCTTCGAGGCCCGAGGTAAATTTGTAAGAACACAAATCGCACTCTGTAATTCACCTAAAACAAATATGACAAGTATTAAATGCAAACAGCTGCAGAGGAAACAACTATATCCCTGAGAAAACGCAAGCAAATATCTTTGTGTGCCCGTCCATCCCCTTGAGTATGTTTACATCGTCACAGATGATCTGGTGCATGCTGGAATATATTACTTCCATAAGTTACCCTCAAATGAAGACAGCGCTATTGCGCCACGACATTTCCTCCATTTCAGTCAAGATTAAGAGCATTCAGGCATCCTCAGTTCCGGAATGGTATGCAACATTAAAGATGTAGAGGAGCCTCCGGTGTCCTCTATGGAGGGAGCACCTGATTTAGTAGAACCAATTTAAAGCCGAAGGAATCCGACATTACCTTTGAAGACGCTACATAATGTCAGCAAACAAGCTATAAAACACTGTAATGGTGCCTTATATTTGGACATAAGTTTCTCTGAGCAGTTAGCAAGCCCTGACGCTAGGAGATGTACATTGTTATCACTATATCCTAAAGTGTCTGCTTTAGTTTGTTTTCTTTTTTTCTTTTTTGAAAAAAATGAAAAGCTGCTTTTATAAAACACCCATTGCATTTCCATAGACTCATCTGAGTGAATAAGGTGGCAGCGTGAAGACTACAGAGTCACAAATATTTATGCAATTTATCGAGCATGAACGCACATTTCTGATGTATGTTTTTGGGAATTTAATTCTAAGTCCACTAACACTAACAGTGGAACACTTACACATGTCATTTTTGCATCTGCATATGCCTAGTGGAAGGTTAAATAATTTATCCGTTGCAACATGATATCCGCAGAGCAGCTCTGGTCATTTACACATAGTTAGGTTGTTTTTGCTGTGGTAATTGCTTTTGGCAACAATGCAATCTGCTGCTAAAACAGCAGCAATAACTTATTTAATATTATTAACTTTGGCTCCAGGAGTACCCAAACTGCAGTATCTGATCCTGGACCAGCTGCAGTGAGATGGTTTCCATTCACAAACATCTAAGTATGTTCCACAAGGTGGTTTGGACCTAAAACAAAACCAATATGCACTAAGAGTATCTTATCCCACAGAAATCTGTCCGACGAGAAGGTCTTAACGTAGGTCATTTCCTCACAACTGAACTGTGGGGTCTCATTAGCAACACAACAATTGTCAGTATAACGATGAGAGCTTGTGTGGTTGCTTGGCTGTGTTAAAAATCTGAGGTCATTTAGGGTAAACATGGTGTACTACAGAGGAAATCGGAAAACAGATGAAAGGAGAACCCAAACTGCTGTTAAAGGGATAGTTCACTCAAAAATAAACATTCTGTCATTCTGTCATCATTAAAACCCCTTATGTCTTTTCAAATCATTATTATGTTATTTCTTCTATGAACACAAAAGGAGAAAATGTCCTGGTCTCTCTTTTTTCATGCAATTAAAATGAATGAGACAATGTATTCAAGCTTTAAAAGGGAAGCAAAAGCATCATAAAGAGCAAGTTAAAACGAGGCGTTTAGAATGACTTGTTTGTGAATACAGTAAATTATAACAGTTTTCACTTTTGGTGAACTAACAAACTTTCCTCAAATTAGTTGGTCGGTGACACCTACATCCTGCCTCTAAAAGAGACATGTCATCTTTTTAACCTCTGTGCCAAGTGTGGATTTGTCTATATTCTAGCACTTGGCTGACTGCTGTGTCATTACAGCTTTAAATGTTTCAAACCATCTGTGGCCAGCGTAAAATATGCTTTTTCAGTCCAGTCCAGCATTGAGTTCATATCATAAAAGAATCAACATAATTGCCAATTACAGGTCCCTAATTTGGCTATAAAACTGGGAGAGGCCAAGAGGACAGGGACGGCAGAGATAGGTGGAATATTAAGCAATGGCAGCTGGCAGTGCCCCCATACACACATTCCCAGGCATATGGAGCTAGGACATTAAAACAAGAGGATGATGTTTTGCATACATATTTTTGCTTCAGAGGTAACCTTGAATAAAGCAGCAAAAATACTAATTCAAACCCAAATCGAACATTTATTTGTACTTTGCATGTGACTTGAAAGACATTCTGCTGCCATGAACAAAATTTTGAAAACCGTGAAGTGAAAAACTCTTCAACTAAGGCATCAGACACATTTGAGAGATCCTGAGAAGTTGATGACAAAAAAAAAATAAAAATCTAATTTTACATTCTTGTACAAGTGTCAAATTCAGTAGGGAATCCTTTATTTTTTATAACCGCCAATAAACAATGCTTCTAATGGCTTCTAAATGTTCACAAGCTTCTGAAACCTCTACTGGAATCTTGGCCTATTTCTTATGTGCAAAAGCTTTCCAGATCAATGATAATCTTTGGTTTCATGTTGTCACTGCTTTCTTCAAATCCCACCAAGGACTGGAGACTAAACAATTTACAATGGATCCCTGAACCAAGCTTCAATAGATTTGGATGTATACTTTGGGATGATTGTTCTGCTGGAAAGTCCAATGATCCAGTGAAGCTTCAGTCTATGCACAGAAGGCATCACAAACTTTGACAAAATGGCCTGATACTTCAAAGAACCCATGATGTCCTTCATACAGTCAAGATTTACCCTTCCAACAACAAAGCACCCCATATCAAGACTCACCCACCTTCACGTTTGATCCTGGGGATGATCCTGCTCATAAGCCTTGCCTTATTTGAACCAGACACACCGCTCATCCATGGATCCAAAAAGTTCCATTTTGGTCACATAACTCCATAAAACATTCTTCCAGAACTCCACAGGCCTATCCAAATTTTTTAGCATATTTATGTCCTTCTTGGTCAAGAGTGGTGTTTGGCAAGGTGTTCGAATATGAAGGCCATGCTTGTTTAGTGTTCTTTTTATAGTCTGCATTGAAATGTTTTTTCCTCCTTTCATCATGTCATCTTGTATGTATTTGGCACTAAATTGAGGGGTTTTCTCAGCTGCTCGGATCAAACATCTTATTCCCCCTTGATGAAATTGTGCTTTTTTTCAACACCCTGGTTGGTTTGCTGTGATTTTAAACCAGCTATATCTCCAGGAACTGTCTTGGAAATGTTATTGTAGCTGTAGCCTTTCTGATGGAATGAAACAACTACTTCTCAGCTTTTGTGAGAGCTACTCAAACTTTAGCACATGCATGAGCTAAATTTATGTACGTCACAGCTAAGGCTAATTAAGAGTTGTTATAGAGTTTCCAAAGGCTTAATTGTGTTTTAACATAATGTTGTACCCTACCATACTAATAAATTACTTAAAAAACGCAAAAATATTACATCATGTATTGACATTAACACTTTTATTGTGCCACTAAAGTTTGATAGATTCATTCAAATAAATAAAGTTTTCAGAAAAGCTTGCATTTGTAAATTATTACAGCCTCTGGGGGTTGTACATGCAGTGAATTTACAATTAATTTAACTAATAAACCAATTTGAAAATAATCTAATTTGACTATTTTCTCTTTGCATTTGAATACTGTACACAAACCTGAATAAATGATTTAGAATTGAATAATAGGTCTCACATAATATAACATGCGTTTAGAAAAAAAAACATTAAAACAGCAAAACTAATATTATGAAAAGTATAGAACATATAATGCTGATATACACACAACTGTGACCACACATTAGTTTAATTCTATATTAATACACATATTTGTGACATTGCTTAGATTAACTTGATTTGAATCAAACAAACAGCCCTAATGAACTTTGTCATGCTATAAATAAATACATTTATTTATTTATTTATTTACATGTTATTTACATACTCTCACATGTAAATAACGTGAAACAGCCCTGCCCGCTAATAGCCTTGCGGATGTATCCATCTACTGAGGTTAAGAAAATATGATGGCAGAATCTCTATCGGTTGACACATTTGTACCGTAGTATATACCACACAGCTGCATTACTAATTCTAAGATCACCAGTAGCCATTCTTTCAGTCCACTTCGCGGGTTGATCGCGGGGCTGTCCAGTAATGATTTGTTCATAGAGCGAGTCTCTCCCAGTGACTACTTCATTAGAGGACGGCCCATTGGCGGCATAATGCCAGCGCCCGCCTGAGTCCCCGCTAACACAGACATCATCACCAATCCGCAGCACATGATAAAGGCCTGTCACATCCACAGCATTATTAATTAACAGCACGCTGAGGTGAAATTCAATCAGGCCGGGCCGTACGAATCTCCTTAACAGGTTATGCAAATCCCACTCATTCTGCCAGTGACCATGTATGAGAAGGCAGTGTGAGACTCTACTCACACTTATTACTGTAATAAGAGGCCCGATAGCATCGCAGGGGGTGGGGGCTGCCGACATAATGCCTGTTTAATTAGAATTAGACGTATGGCTTAAGGAAGAAGGGAGAAGATAGCTAAGACAGTAATGACTCAAGGGAAAATAGAAGGGTGAGGAGACACAATGAGATCATTTCACTACTTGAGGATTAATATTAAAAGAGTACTCCGTCTCTTCGCATAAATCACTCAAATAAGGGTGTGCGGCTAACCGTATCCACGTCTCAAAGACTAAATATCCACTCATAACATATTCCTTACAGATAATGTCATGCTCAAACCCTATTAGCAGGAAATGACTTTTTTGATGAAGATGTAAGGCTAACTTGTAACAATACTTCCTTAGCCCACTAATGGCGGTCGTTTTGCCGACTTGCTCTTTCAATATGCGCTGATCTAAAAGGCGATCAATCTTTGGTCATTTTAATCGTCAAAAGTTGAGGACAAACATTATGGGCTGTCTGAACAGTTTTATTATGGCACTATGAGAAAGGCCATGTTTTACTGCTGATACGGAGCAACATGACGCTTGTGCGATATATCATGGTAAATGTACACTCGCATGAAATCATATATGTGAACGCCTAATGGCTCCAAAATCTCCCTCTGAAACACATGCATTTTTCATGCTGCTATAAAAGCATTGTCAGAGTGGCTACGTCGGCCTGCAGACGCTAATTGATCTGGCCCTTTATGAGTGTGAAACAACAGGAGCAATGCTACAAAACTGTCATCTCAGCCTCTTTCCCCTAATGCAGCCATAAATCCAGGCGCCGTCTAGCAGTCAGATGTTTTCATTACCCCATATCAGTTTTATGGAATTACTGACATCTGCATGATTCAGTAATTGTGGGTCTCTATGAAGTTGAAGCGGCAATTTTGCTCTCTATATTCCCGATCAATTCCCAGTCCCCTGGGCAGGACAGAGGGATGCGATATTGGAAAACTCAGAGCGAGGATAGATTGCAACGGTTATCTGTTGACGGAGACAAACAGCTTAATCTGGCCCAAATCGGTGAGGCTGGCGCAGATTGTTTTTTACAAAAATGTAGATTGCGTTGTCAGAATCAGTCATCTTCATGCATGTATCCTAACAAGAGCCACTTTATGCGTGCAGAGTACGAGTGCTGATCTGGCCTTTATAAACCCTCCGGGACAGACGCCACACTCTGCGGACGGTGATAAAATATAACATAGCTTTTATTGTAAATGGACTGCTACCTGAGTTTTTGCTGAACAAAGACTTTTCAAATTACTAAAATCAGCGCTAGGTGCAATTTCGGAGTGAAAAAAGCTAAATATAATAAAGGTATTTAATGAACTTGAGGAAAATATGACAGTGAACCCACAAACAGAAACATGAATGCATTCAAACAGCATTTATACAGTTATTTCGACAATAAAATATAATCAAGCGTTTAAACCTGAAGTGTAATATCTGATTCTGTATCTATTTTCTGTCTATTACAGTGAGTGTGAGGTAAATAAAACACCCCCCACCCATCCCAAAGAGAGAGGCATTTCTTCAGCCATGCACAAATCAATACGGCTCAGCTCGCGTTTGAAAAGACCCATGTCTTGATAATGATGGTGACTCACAGCCAATTATAATTTCCCTGCGAAGGAATATTATGGTGAAAGAGGTGGTCAGGTGTGGTAAAGTAGGTGGCAGTGGGACTGGGGCTGATGGAGCTTTAGTATATCTGTCAGTCTCAGTTTGGGAGGCCGAAAGGGAGGCTCTCGGGGAACAGCGTGCTATATATCTCTATTACATCTGATGGTCACTCCGCTGGCCTGTTGTTTATTCTCATTAGCTCAGACAATGGGAACAATCTGGGGCACATATCTATCCCTACTGAAGTCGGTATTGTGTGCCGCCCATTCTCTGAGCTGTAGTCACTGTGTCCCATAAAATAAAAATTAATTTCTGATTGTCTTAACTCTATGGTGGTACATAAAGATTTTCTTCTGAATGACTAAGCAATACCACCCACTGGCCAATGCAGTTATTTTTATAACATTATAGTATTATATACTATTATAATTTTTGTTAATATTTTGAATTAGATTTTATTTTTATATTTTCTGTTTTCACTTCAAATTTAAAAAGTTTTAGCAATTTTGTTGTTGGTTTTTGCCATTTTTATTATATCTATATAGTTTTTTTTATTTGTTTCTAAAATTAGAAATGTTGCATGGCAACTACTTGAAATAATATTTTTTTCAGTTAATAAAGAAACGAAAATGTTTGTTTGTGGTTTTAGCTTGAATTTTCATTAACAAAAAAATAACCCTGAATATTTTCACGTTATGACCAATAACCAATAAACGGTCAATATTATAATTATACTATTTTGCAAAAAATGAATAAAAAAAATAAAAATCACATGAACATTTAAATGGTTAAGTGAATTTAGACATCACAACATTATAATGTATAGTATGAAAAATTGATAATCATTTTGAGATTTTCTAAATATTTAATTTAAAAGTGTTAAATTATTAGCATTTTTAAAGATAAATAAGCTGATGACAGTACAAATATTTTATGCACAGCAATGTAGGTTTACGAGAATGAAAAATCCATAATTTAGCCAACAACGCTACATATGCTTCAAATATGTATCTAGGACTTCGAAGTAAGCTAATGAAAAGCAGGTGAGACTAACGGCGATGATTGATTCCCACCTTTTTGCAGCTCTTTCACTTTGGATGGAGACACCCTGCTTTATTATCAGTCTGAATCTATTTCTACATTCGAATTAGTGTCTGAGGCACAGTAAGAAAAGAAAAAAAAGCCCCTGACAGAAAGGCAAAAGCATGAGGCCTTTGCTGGTGTGGGCTGTGAGAGAGAAAAGCAAGGCTTTTGATAGGCCGCTGCAGACAAGGCAGTTGAGAGAGAAGCTAATGGCCATGATTAATGACAAAGGGCCAGAGGAGAGCGGGGACACAGCCGCTACATACATCATCCCTCCCCATCAGTCAGAGCACCTCCCTGGACCCTCTCTTTCTCACTCTCTCCCTCTCTCTCTGCCTTATCTCTGCCCACTCCCTCGCTCACAGCGCTTTGCCTCTCTCCCCCCGCCCAAAAAGTAGAAAAACAAGTGACAAAGGGGTGATAAGGTGAACAAGAAAATGGCGTGTAAAATAAGCGAGAGATATTCCGAGGAAAGAGGAAAGAGAGAAAACAGCGCTCCGATTTCAGGCGACTTGACTCTTCCTCGGCTGAAGCCCCCATTCTCAAGGTCTTATCTGCCATATGGCTCCCCTGTTTAGATGATTTATTAGGTGCAGAAAAGCACTCTGATAAATTTTAGCTCGTTCTGGCTGCGTAGGCAACCCACAGTGTCAATAACGAAACTCAGGCCACTTTAATGAAAACTTTTAGTACCGAAGGGGTAACCATTTATTTATGAGTCACTATAATATTACACTGGCAAAAAAATTTATCTCCCCTTCTCACGCACACCGCAAAAGGCGGCTTTGACTGCGAACGGCAGAGCGCAGATCATCTCCATATGTCAGTACCTCTCCTTCACCCTGCTCCTAACACATCAGCGCTGGATTTCTGCTTAATTGAAGCATTCAGCTGTTTACAACTCACACAAAAACAGCAAGAGTTTATTTACGACCAATTAAAGTTACCATTTTGAGTGAAGGCAAACCATTATGGATTTCAACCCCTTTGATTCTAATTAGTTGGTGTGTTCAGGTTTTGTTTTACACAGCTGATTTACAAGGGGGCCTTGCAAATAAATTTCCCATCTACAGCAGATGCTGGTTCCCAAAGAAACAAAACTCGCAGAGGGTGTGATGGAAACAAAGAATGCGATTACGCCATTTTGCCTGGTTTCGCGTCGGCTTTTACTCACTTAAAGGAATTACAGAGCAACAAATGGCACTACTGCAGACATTTTGATTTATTCGCATATCACCTCATTAAAATGCTTGTCTGTCATCGCACTGTGTTTCTCTGTCCATTAAAGAACTTACCACAGACTGGGTGTCTGACTTTAATGGGCCAACACTTCACATTCAGGAGTTTTCCCCCTTTTAAATATCCACATATTTCAGTCTGCATTCTTTCGCGCACGCTCACGTACACACAAGACAACAGAAAAGCACCACACGGATCATATATGAAATATTGCAAATTAAAATAACTGTTTTCAATTTTAACATATTTTTATTATTTAATTTATTCCTGAGATGGCAAAGCTGAATTTTCAGCATCATTACTCCAGTCTTCAGTGTCACACGATCCTTCAGAAATCATTCTAATATACTGAATTGCTGCTCAAGAAACATTTATTTTTATCAATATAACTGTCCTGCTTAATTTTTACGGTCACTTTTAGTCCATTTAATGTATCCTTGCATTCTTGAATTTATTTTTTGCATGGTAGTGTATATATATATATATATATATATATATATATATATATATATATATATATATATATATATATATATATATATATATATATATATATATATATAAAAAATGGACCACAAAAATATAAAATGGTCTGCCACTACTGGACTACTACTACTACAAATAAGAATATATCATTGCGCTTCGGGCCGAAACCCTGTATCTCTATATTTCGTCATTTTTGTTTTATAAAATGAATGCTATTGGTAATCCTTTACGTCTGTATGTGGTTTTTACAAATATTTAACCAACAAAAAGCATTTAAAAGAGGTTGTGATTTTTGGCTCCTCAAACTGTCAGTCAAACCTCATAACTCCACCCTGCCTCCATTTAGAATGTGCCACGCCCACGCACAGTTTGGATATCTCTGCTTGTTTGCAATGCAAGGGTAAATAACGGATCACTCAAGAAACACTATGTCCATAAAGGCTAACATTTTTTGTATTCGAGAAAAGTCTTAGTCTTTGCCGTCTAGTTGAAGCAAATATACCGTTTTAAATATCCTGTTCATAGCGATTCATCTTTTGTATCATGAGATTTCGATCATGAGATTTCAACAAGAAAACTGTGCGCCCATATAGCTACAATGAACCTTAAATCCTGTAAGTTGATGAAAATGGAATGCTGAACTTACTGCCTCAGATGCAACTGTTCCAGTGACAGACAAAAGATATCTGTCATTCGCTGGTCAAAAAACTCGTAACTCCATTTTAGCTTGATTTTCATAAAATGTTAATATTATAATGACACGTGCACTTGTCTGACCATAGCTATATAAAGCCACAATACCAACTTTGACGACAGTGTTTAATTAAATAAGGTTTCCACCCGACAGTGACGACATACTAAATTTGTTTTTATCATCACCAACAACATCATATGACCTTATTGTGACTTAAGCTCAAGTTTCACCTTAAATGCGAGTACTACTTTTAATATAATATGCAGTTTTAATATGCCATTTGAAGCAATGCATGTTTGTGCAATGTTGTTACATTTTTATATAGTGGTGTGCTGTGGGATTTTTTACTTATTAAAACTGCAAAAAAAAGGTTGCAAAACACTGTTCTAAGGCACTGTAAACATTAATACGTTTTCGTTTAAAAATGCATCCTTTTCTCTCCGTTTTGGCCTTCCGTCCACTTTGAGCCTGCGTTTTTGTCAACGAAGACTGAGCTTTTTGAAAAGGCTCTCACAAGTGGATACATTATAAATGCCGTTTTCGCGAAATTGTGTGGACTGTGAAAACAGAGGTATATGAAAACGATGAGGCATGTTTAGTCATGTGACACATATTGTACCCATAGATATCTATGGTTATACCGGCATTGTTGTGCCTTCTATACTTTCATAGTGTTGCAAAAAAGAAATGTTCCTTTGTACAGTCTTCAGACTGCATTCCTGCAAAGATGACTGAAAATTTACTCGCAATTAATGTCCTGTGGCAAAAAATGATGACAATTGCATTTTAGATAATGTGATTTTGAGTGCAACCTGGATGCAATGAGTGGTGGGATATTTTGCTAATAAAATTGTGACAGAAGAATAGCATGAGAACTTTATTATGTCTTCTCTTTTTGTATCATCTTGTGAACCTTTAGTATGTTTTACGCATGCGCGGTAAGGTGATTTAAGCATTTTCAGATGTTTCAATGTGGATGAGCAACTTTTGGAAAATGCTTGAACACGGAGCGTTTTGAAATAAAAACGCCATTTTCAAATGTATCCGGATTAATGTAGACGTAGCCTAAGATGTATAACATCTAAAACATCCTTGTAGTGCAACACACTTTACTTAAGATGTGTAAATGAAGTTCTTAACAATTAACAAGCATTAACAAGTGAATGCATGTGAATGCAAGCTCAGTGTAAAACAAGGGATATTTGCAACCCAAAGCATTCAGACAATAAAGACTGACCCTTTTAAAAGGGGTAAACTTCCTCAGATCAAAAAGGTCACTGTATATACATCAATGAGTTCAAAACCATTGATGTCAGTTTGGAAATAAATGTAACGCTACAAAACAACTGCTTGAATTGCCTGAAACTAAACCCAAACAAGAAGAGAAACACCTACTACAGCAGTACCACCATCAAAAAAATGATCTTTAACAGATAAATGTGTGAAAATTCCCCACAAATTTCTAACAGAGGCAGTTAGGGACAAAATAACCCATCTCTTTACGTTCCGCACTGGCAGATTTTAACTTATTTGCGGCGCTAGCTTGTTGTAATTAATTTTGCACAGGAGCCTGCATTGTCATTTTTCAAATCATTTCCCTGGAAATGTTCTACACCTCTTAATGGCCTCGCTAATGCTGTAGCTGTCATGTTTTGGACAGCTGCGCTTTTGCAAGACAAACTCGGGCTGCGTCATGCCCCTCTCTCAGCGGACACCTCCCGCTCAAAGGCACATGGGCCAGGCCGACCAGCTGCTCACGGCGATATGGAAATCTTTGATTAATTTTTCACCTCTTGGTACCGACTGTTGCTCAAGTGTCACCTTCCTACTCTGTCCCCGAACGGCACCTTTTTTTGACTCACTTCCACCGATGATAGATCAGTTAACTACTTCCAAAAAAAAAAAAAGAAAAAAAATCATAAGGCTAATTAAAGCAAAAGCAACAGAACCCAGATGTGTGTGCGGAGGAGAGGCTGGATGCTCGCCAACCTGGACGTGCGTGTGTGAGCGGGGGGAAATCAAGGTCTCATCGCTCAAATTAGCCGGTTCTCAAACTAAATTCGGTGAACATTTGTGTCGGTTTTCTCAGACAACATTAGCAGAGGTGGTCCGGAGGGCTCTTTTTCAAAGGAGCCACATAGTATAAAGTGTCTGTCACGTCAATAATCAGTTGAGGAGTCATCCGGGTGGATTTTGTTCTATCAACAGAAAAACATACACGGTAAAGTATCCTGTCGTTGACAGGACAAATTTTACTTGGCGGAACACTACAGTATTAATATTCACCGAAACGCTTGGCGCTGTCAAACAGAGTCCTGTACGATTTAAGGCTTTCAAAACACCGACCCAAACTGAGGCTCTTACTGTAAATTTGTAGCAAAAACATGCCACTGACAATTAAATCATATTGAACTTGACAAATGTTTCACACTGTGTTTATGTTTGGGGGCAGCGGGGTTCACCGCGTTACACATGTGAACTCAAAGAGACCCTTTCATAAGTTACAGCTGATGGGGGGGAAACGCAACTGAAGTTTGACGTGAAAAACATCTGCCAAGCGACTGTTGTCAAATGCATAGTGGAAAACAAACAGAAGGGAAATTATCTGAAGTTTCGCATTTCGGGTGACTGTCCCGTTCACGATTAGACAGAAAAACGGGAGCTTTTAGTCTTCTAGCGGGGCCGGAGAGAGACTTCCTGTCAGAGACTTTAGAGCCGCCCATCTCCCGCATAGCTGGGCTCTGCCGCCCTCACAGAGGAACCCGCGTCTCACGCTGGGACATCTGAACGAGGAAGACAGTCAGACCCATCAACACGACAGCATGACTCCACTATCACACGTACGCTCAAACACACACAAACAGGATGTGGCGCTGAAGCGTTCACGGCTCACCAATGAGACCCCGCAGAACTCAAGGACCCGGCATTCTCCTCTAAATGATTTCCTGACATTTAAAAGACAATAAGCAAGCAAGCTAGATTGGTGAAGGAGGCATGTCATTTTCGGCACGCTGTTGCTCAACATCAAGGAAAATCAATGGCGCCTCCGCAGGGGCACAGAGAAGGAAGAATGGAGCTCCGTTTCAGGTCTGTTTGAACTCATTTTCTTTTCTCTGCAGTTGCCCCCTTCACGTATCCCCCCCTCCCTCCCCCAGGCAGCCCCTCACAGCAGGCCTGACAGCTTGACACATTGACAGCTCGCAGTGAATGACAACTGATTTGTACAAATTTCAAGCCTTATAAATCTACCTGTCACAACAAGAGCATAAAAGAGCTCGGACCCAGCAGGTAATTCGAAAGATAGACCGAACGAAAGGGAGAGAGAGAGAGCGCGAGAGAGCTCCACTTTGACAGCACTGGATCAGTTCTCAACTTCACCTCAAAAACACAAAATAAGGTAGAAAACTCCTGCAGTCTTGCTCTGGTTAAACTTCATATAAAAGCCTCGCTCCGATTTTGTGGCCACCAGGCAGTCAATCCTCTCATTTAAAGATTAAAGAGGGGAAAAAAAGTTGAGGTCTAGCGGAGAATCGCTTTTGTTTTACACTGATATTAAAGGCAGCGCCACCTGCTACAAGCAGGATTACAGCAGCGTTTTTCCCAGCCTGTGCTCTGGCTGTGTAAATGAGCGGGCCCTTTTTTACGCTATTTAAACAATATCCCACACTGCACCGGGACTGCAGCTCCCTCCAAGCTTTCATCTGTTCATAATGGCAGCCCCGGCAGGCAAGGCCTTCAGAAGCTGTAAATCCTCTCCGAGGGTGTATTTTTACTGCCAGAAATAAACTACCAGGTAGAAAAATCAATAGGGAATGACAAACAGAAAACTGGTTAATAATTCTGCCTGAGTTGTCTCTGCCATTTGAGCGTCTGATGGCTCATTTGTGTTAGTCAATCGTATGAGTTGGAGGCCGTTAAAATGATTGATATTAATGAGGATGCAGTCGGGATTACATCTGCATTCTAATTCATAACATCTGAATTTCACTTCTTGTTTGAGAAGATCTGAAGGCATCAGCTGCCATATGAGCTGCAAGGCTAAATTAAAATAAACTGCAAAACTGCAACCCATCATACATTTTTCAAGCAATACAATATAGAGAAAAAAATGTTTATATAAAAAAGTAAATATTTTTACATGTTATGCCACACATAAATAGCTCTAACAGGTTTATCCTACGTTAAATAGGCCCCTTTATTTTATTTTATTTTTTCGGGTCCCTAAATGTATGATGAGCGAAACAATATTTATTTGCACAGGCAATTCAAGCAACATAAATTGTATTTTTAAAAAATGGTAAAATAATGGTTTGTTTCAATGAAAAATCTAGAAAAAAAAAAAAAGGCAGCTAGATGGGGCTTTTACCCCCACACTTAGGGTTGCTCTAGCCTAGGCTAAAGTCTACAGAGCTGTAAAGACATAGGATACTAGGGATATAGAAACATATTTGTCACAGTATGCAAATTTATAAAATAATTCATGATTCAAAATAGAGAAAACCTCAAAGAAATGGTGGCCAGTTACAGGACCAAATATACACTTTTCTTACATATATTAATTGTTTAATTTGAAAAAGAAAAAAAAGTACATGAAAGTTGACTACCCAAATACTTATTCAAAATATCCACTTTAGAATAATTTCCTTCCCCATTATGGAAAACAATTTGTTGCACTACAAACAAAGAATATTTTTACCCAAAATACTACATTTTTACTCAATTACCAGTTCCTGGTAAACTTAAATGTTAATAACTGTTAGAACTTAGAACTAAAAAATAATTTTAAAAATATCAACCTTTGTAACTATGCAATGCAAAAACATGCTTAGGAAACCACTGTGGATGTTTTTTAAGAGTTATTTAGTGTATTTGGAGAAAAAAGGGGCCTTCAGTCTCGTTGAGCACTATTCTGTAAAGCATGACACAAGACATATCTGGAAGCCATAAATAACATATCCAATGTAAATTAAACCATCAGATGATAGTTGATAGGATGAATCTCACTAACCCTGTTATTTGTGCTATTTGCAGAGTTGAGAACATAACCCAGACACTTCAGACTACGAACAAAGGCTCTTTTCTTTTTGCGTTGCTATTTCAGACCTTGATAACACTTTAGCGCTTAGGAAAACAATGGCAAGACGAGAGCAGAGATAAACATGTTAGTGCATGCAAGTCATCTGCCTTCTATGAGAGCCTGGCTTCATAAACAAGCTCCAGCACCAGTGTGTTCTCTCCATGACCCTTAACCTCTGAACTTTGGTAAACATACAGAGACGCTTCCAGTGAGCAATGATCCTGTGGCTACCGTGTGATGTTGTGATTGGAGAACCAGCATTCCTCACAGTGCAAAAAATAAATAATAATTCAATGCTTGAAAGAGATGTGCAGGAAAATTATAGTCAGATTATAGATGTGAAGAAATGCATCGAGTATGTCGCTCTCTGAGGTACAACCTATTAGACTGGTCATTACGTATGGAAAAATCAATGGGAAAGCGCACTTAAATCACTAAACCAACATAGCTCTTAGCACTTATTCAAAGACTAGTCAATACTTTAATTCTAACACTATTCTTTGTGACATTAATACATTTGCAGAGGTTTCAAAAGAAGTTAACCTCTAAGTGAGGCTATTGGATGATCTTATTTCACACACAAGCCTTTCAAAATCCTCTACTTTTGACCTAAAACACTATATCTGTGTGCACCATTGTCAATCAGAACAGTGACCCCTCTTAAACGGTTCTTAAATCTCTCAGTGCAGAATTGGTGTGGTTATTTGATTGAGATTTAGCCCACTGAATGCTCCCAGGACAGGCCTCTTCTCGAACCAAAAAAGGAGGTTGGGAAGCCCAAGGATTAAGTGTGACACTCCCACTAATGCAGTCAAACTGTCACCCAGATCAAAGGGCCCTGCAGGAGATCGAGAGGAGTTCGGGCAGGTGTCCCCTCCTATTCTAATGCCAAGACAAGTGCATGAACTCTTATCGGCTGAGAGACAAGCGCAGTTACCGCCACATCCCCATTTGCTTCCCTCCTTATTAAACATGGTGCATGTGAACCACTATGAATGACCACAGCACATCTATCTAACCGATATGTTCGCTATCAAGCTCAATAAGAAAAAAAAGCAAATCCAAGCCCAGATTTAGCCAATTTAGCCACAATTCTAGTCTCGATACCTATAACTGAGGCTTTCGTCCCTGCCAGTTGGCCATTTATCAAGATGTTAGGCAAGCACACAACTTATCGAAGCAATGTTATTGCAACTGTTACGAATACAATTAAGTAAAATGTCACTTTGCTTAAACAGGCCCATACCCCTTATTAAAGGTTTGATTTAGCCTTTGCGGCACTCCACATTATTTTATACAGCTCAATGATACACTCCAGAAGGAAGTGTTGAAAGGTTGCCAACTCCATTATGTTTATGCAACATTAAGCACATTTTCACCCTTCAGGAATATACATTCACACAGCTTCCTGTATAATTCTACAGATTAATCACTTTCATAAGTGAAGCATTAGAAATGTAGAATGAGGCATATGTCGACCTATCAAAAAACATGCAAACAGATTATGCAACACAGTTAACGTTTTAAACTGGTTGATTGAAAAACAAGCACATATGAAATTCAGTATTAAAGCAATTGGGTAAAACAGCTGCAGCCAAGCAGCTTCTCAGAGGGAAATATTTATTTCTTAGAGTAGTTTTTGGCAGGATCCAAAATTAAAACACTGGCCAATGCCAGTCCATTATGGTCAATAAAAATGATTTACTAACCATGACTAACCATAATTTAAAAAAAAGATTATTAAAAAAGGAATGAAAAAGAAATGTATCTGGGTTTATTATTTTCATAATTATTTATTATTATTTATAATTACACTTATAATTAAAGCTGGGTTATTTATATTATTAATTATTATTTATTTGTATTATTATTATTATTTATTTATCATTTTTAGCTGATTCCTCCAAGTTGAGCCAAAGTTTGCTGAAACTACACCTTACAACAAAACATGGTATCCTAAATTAACTTACTGGGTACAATAGGAACAGTAAGAAAAGTGGGATGAACCCAATATAAACCTTTTCGCCATGCCTCATTAATATTAATTAGGTGACAAAATTCACCAAAATTCTAGGCATAATTTGCTGAAAGTAAGGTAAGCATGCTACAAACAATATGAAACTATTAAAATATACTGATTATTTTATTATTAGTGTTGGGAGGGCATGTTAGAAGCAGAAACAGCACAAGTCACAACCAGTGCTGCCAAGTCCACGGTTTTCCCACGGAATTGGGCTACTTTTAAGTTGTTGGCGTGGGTAAAATTTTTATTTCCACCCCGTAGGTACGGCGTTCCGTATTATTTCGGCGTTCCAACACCCCCAAAACACCCCCCAGACGTACAAATTCAGTGGAGAATTCGGCCTGGCCACTGGGCTACTTTTGTTGCACAGACTTGGCAACCCTGGTCACAACAGGTAAATGGGTTGTATGTTTTAGATTTGAATCATGCTATTACATTAGTGAGTGTCATACTATCATTCCTACAATCTGACTTAAAATGAGTTACTCACCAATTGAGTGGTGCTTTTATTTGGAACAGCTGCATGATTTATTACATGATTTATTTAGTTGCCAAAGCCAATTTTTACTCACATTCGGCTCTAAGTGAGTGTTAATTTGGGACCCTTGTTCTCGGTCACAGTCTTCGAACTTTTGGATTTTTAAATATACACAGATCCAGCTGTTATTACTGCTACTGGGTCATTTCTTAAGGTCATCTATTTAGACAAAACTGTTTGCGTGTATAGAATTTGCGGTTGTTAGCATGACCATAAATAAATACAGGTGTTCTCTAAGGCTCTTCGGTGACATCACCATCCTCAACACGAGTAGCCCGCACGGCCCTGCTTCACGCAGCCAGAAACGCCCAGAGCAGCTCTGCATGTGCATGGGGAAAAAGAGACGAAGAAATTGAGCGAGAGGGAGAAAGAACTTGCTCAATAGTCACACAATTATTAAGAAGGCTGAATGGTTCTCATTAAGGCATCTGAGGCGCAGCTGGTCACAGATCCAGCAGGTCAGCTGTAGTTCAGCTGAAGGTCTTGTGATCAGGGGCTTGGCTGGAGTTAGCGGAGGAGGGGGGAATGACTGATGGCCATGGGGTGAATGCCAAAACTATAAATCGAACTGGGCTTGACCCACAGCCCCTATAAAGTTTATTTACATTTTCACATTGCGTCCACTTCTAAAACTTCTATGTTTAGATGATTCAAAGTGACATGAAGCAATGATCCGTCTGGTTCTTGTACTGGTAGGTGGTTGAATACACTTTATTCTCTATTGACTTGCCTATCCCTATCCATAACTGCGTAGTGAATTGAAAGGATCTTTCATATTTTGTGTGGAGGATTTCTAATTATTCTTCTGTCTCCGTTGTTAAGCTGCCCAGAACCAGAGCAGTGAGGCATTTCAAGGCCTTTCATGCTTTGTGCAAGATTTAATTTCAGTCTTAAATACTAACAAAATGTTAATTATCTTAAGTGCTCTTTTGTTGATGTTCCCTAGTCTTAAAGAATTGATTAATGTTGAAGACAGACCAGGTAACATCTCAGCCTGTACATTCCTTCAAGCAGGCCACATCTTTGTCTATTTTTATTCCTCACCCCTTAATTATTCAAAAATCACAAAAAGCACCTTCATTTGCTTACATTTTCATCTCTTTAGCTCACAATGGCCGTCTGTTGGGCCATACCAGCGCATTTAATCAGGGCCGCGCTCGTAAATTTGCAGGTAAAGACAGAGAGCAAAATACCCATGAAGGTAAAAAGGAGCAGCTACCGCCAAGTGCGCTTTTTTAGGAGGGTGTAAATAAATAAAGCTAACATCCCGCAGTTTGGCGTTCCAGCAGCCTCTGAGCGGATCTTTTTGATGTTGGCGCCTGTAGTGAAACCTTGTTTGGACAGCCATAGGGTGGAGCTGCCAGGCTTCCAGCCCTGCCAGAGAACACAGGCTACTGCGGAGGAGCACACAGGGGTCCTCTCAGCCCTGCGAGGGGAGATTCTATCACCTTGGCGGGGAAAAGAGGCTTGGTATTATTAGACCCCATCAAGGAAACTCTGGCTGACAATAAATCCCAGAGTGTTCTCTGATGCGGACACAGAGGAAGATATGGGGCGGAGTCCAACTATCTTCACAGCTTCAAACTCTGTCACTCAGCAGGCACTGCCACTGTCCACCTCACAACAGAGCCAAAAATTTAAAGAGAGATTGCAATAGGACTAAATGTTCAAATAAATCAACTAAAATTTGATTACATTTTATAAAAATATAAAAAAATATATATATAAAAATGTACTTTGTTGTAAAATGTATTTTATTATAAAAATTAATTTCTATTACGTATATATCTCCATTTTTATTTCCAATTATTAGGTTTAGTAATTATAGAATTTTTGTGTGTATGTGTGTGTGTATATGTTTAAATATATATTTGTGTGTGTGGTTGTTTGTGTTTGTGTTTGTGTGTGTGTGTGTGTGTGTGTGTGTGTGTGTGTGTGTATGTATATGTATATGTGTAAATATATATTTGTGTGTGTGGTTGGTTGTTTGTGTGTGTGTGTGTGTGTGTGTGTGTGTGTGTGCGTGTGCGTGTGTGCGTGCGTGCGTGCGTGTGTGCGTGCATGTGTGCGTGTGTGCGTGTGTGCGTGTGTTAGTTCACCCAAATGTGAAATATTCCATGTAGTGCCTTAATTAATACGCTTAATAATTAAAGAAACTTTGGAAAATGTAATGTAATATAATGTAATTATTTAATTTGAACTTTAATTTGTCACACTGCAGAATTATAAGAATTATTTAAGATGAACTAGTTATTAAAATGATGAAAGACTTAAAAAATGGTTAATAATAATCACTTTTCCATGTATAAATATGTACATATTAACCTAAAATAATGTTTAAAAAAAAAAAAGGAAAAGAAAAAAAGTTCATGAACGTGTCAACTACCCACACATTTAACTTCCCTTAAACACTATTTTTGATTTTAAGTACTTCTAGTTGCTACTGAAATCATAAGTGGAGGACAAAACTATGCCTTGAGCATTTGCTGCAGTTATAAAATAAAACCATTATTTCATGAGGGGCCTGTCAAAAGCAAGGGAAGAGGGAAATCAAAACTCAGCATAAAATAATAATTCAGCTGTGTTCTGTGGTAAGAAGGCTGCACGGCCTTGTGTGAGAAAGCGGAGAACATGCCTAAGTTATTACTGCAGGAAGGCAATCTGTCAAATCTGGGCTGTTTTGGCATGGCAAATACCACTGGTGAGATCAGAGAGCCACATTCTGCTTGCAATTACTGCTAAAGGACCTTGGATGCAGGCAGCCTGCTATCAATTATTTCCCTGGCCTCAGACACTTGGAGCTGTCAAACTGGTACTGTCTTCTGTTTTGTAACAGTACAGGAGAGGGTCCTGAACGGCCGTCTTTCAGACATTTGAATAGTTTACGCTATTAAACGTGTTGTTACAGACCTGCGCACCTCGCATTTATTCCTGCTGTCTCGTCTCTTTTTCCCCATTGTCTAACCATTACTAACTTCAGAAAGTGCAGTGTCTACTGTGCAGCCAATCAAAGCCACAGGTTTAAACTAGGGCTGCCAATTTAATGTGTAAATTAATGTGGGAGGGGGAGATAAAATGCAATAAATTCATTGAATATTCGTTTGGCGACTTTGCCTCGCCCAATCCAAAAGGACAAACAATCTGCTCATATGCGCAAGCACGAGGCGCACTTCACGCCGCCCTGCTTTAAATGATAATCGCACAGTCAATTATTGATCAGAGGGTATCAAAAGGAGATCTGCATATGGAGATCTGCATATGCATCAATGAAGCATTTATCCGAACAAGTGCTGCTGTGTAACCCCGCATCCTTCTGGGATAAAAGGGAGCATGGGGAAATTAATCATTTTTCCACAGCGTGACAGCACTTTGGCCTGATGTGGATAAGCCATCCCCTAGGGCAGACCTCTAGATCATCCAGGGCTGTTGCTTTGGCAAGAAATGGACCATTTTCCCCCCGGTCCCCTGCCAAGTCCTGGGACCTTATGGCTGAAAATTGCATTCTTATGGTAAGCAAATGTGCAGTAAAGCAATAGCGAAGTTGCATGAATCTATCAGAGAGGAAGTTGGAAAAGGTCATTATTCAGAGTCAGGAAAGGAAGACTCATTCTGAGAATGACCCTGCAAGTCAAAACGCCTGGTCTGTTTAGATGCATGTAATGAACGCATGCCTACACATTAATTTAAACGGTTATATGAGCAGCTAATGCAAAGCAGAACCTATAGCCTCTCCTTTCCTTAGACTTTTAAAAGCTACAAACTTTTGAGAATCAGAATTAGAATCGCCAAGTGTGCACAAGCACACAAGAAATTTTGTATGGTTTCTACATACATAAATATACAGACATCCCACACTGCAAAAACTCATTTCTGGGAGGCAGCGCGCACACCACCTCCCCCCAATAGAAAGAATATTATATTATATTAATTTGCGTAAGCCACATAACATTCTGGTTACAGGAGGTGCATTTGAAATGCATGTTAGTACCAGGTGTAAACGTTAATGCATCTTGGCTGACCACAACGCATCTTGATACCAGGTGGAAACAGGGCTTCTCTCTCGCATACTCGATTTCCGGGATATTGTGAATAAATTGCAGGTGTCAGGGAGCCGCTATCAATATGCGGGAGACTCCCGGAACTTCCGGAAGAGGTGGCATGTCTGCAATTCAATTTTTATGTAAAACTAAATAAACCCCAAATGTTGGTGTCTTCTACATGTTGGTGTCTTGTATTGCTTCCAATCAAAGGAATTAAAGGGATAGTTCACCCAAAAATGAAAATTCTGGCATCATTTACTCACCCTCAAGTTGTTCAAAACCTGTATGAATTTCTTTCAAAATATCTTCTTTTGTGTTCAGCAGGAGAGAGAAATTCATACAGGTTTGAAACAACTTGAGGGTGAGTAAATGATGCCAGAATCTTTGGGTGAACTATCCCTTTAAAGACTAACATAAAAGAGTTCAACTGAAATCTAATGCAATCATTGTCTTTGGTTTCCCTACACCACAGGGTTGGCAATCTGTCTAAAGTTTACTGTTCAACTACAGAAAAACCCCCCGTAAAAAGTCCGTCACAAAACACGCTGCCTGTTTAGTAGAATAGGATGCCATTTCTGGTAAGTAAACATTGAATAATCTCTCTTTTCATCGTTGCCATGGCAACACTAGCTTTTGTAAGATAGCAGCCATGAAAAAAAAAAATCAATCAAATTTAGTTCCTTCTCATTTTGCACCTGTATAGCGAACTTTTGCCTGCTTGCATTTTCTCGTCTATTGATCCTGTGGATTTTATTTTTATAGAAAATTAAAGTTTGATTTTAAGCCGTGGGTTCCTTTATCTCTCCATCCCTCAATAGGTTTAGTCATGCACAGAGAAGGTGCTTAGACCTTCCCAAAGACTTTCCTCTGAAGCACAGGGAAACGCAGGCTGTCACCGGCCTTTGTGTGGGGTTTACAGCTTAAACCCTTTGCCTTATACATTTGGTGACCCCTTTTTCCAGAAACTGAAAAGTTTTTTCCAACATCAAACTCTGGATTATCTTTGATTTCCTCTTAGGTGAAAGGAGTTTTAACTCCCGAGCTGCGGATCTGACAGACAAAAGGGAGGAGGGAAATGTTTAGTCACCACATTATCAGGAGCCACTTACCACTTGTCTGAAGCATTTTTCCTCCACATGCTAATTAACATCTCCCACTATCTCTCAACCCCCCTTCCAACTCATCCCTCCCCCCAAAACTCTCTCTCTCTCTTTGGTTTAAGGCCTCGTCTTGCTTCGGGACAAGGGCTGACATATCAAGGCAAAAGTCATTTGCATGCAAATTCAGATCAAAGGAAAACTCTCAGCCCACGTTTGTCACCTTTGTGTGAGAAATTTCACTTGTGCTAAATAAGCAGTATTGATAAGTTTATATAAAATTTAATCGCTTCTAATTAACTATTTAACAGTGCCTTGAAATTGTTCTAGGAGGACTACTCTGGCAGACAACCTGGATCGCTCATTGTGATGATTCAGTTTTATGGAGGTAGTTAAAACTAAGAGTGGAGGAAAATGTCCAGGTGAAGATAAGAGAACATCAAAGCACATGCAATCTGCCCATGATCTCTTCAAGAACAGCAGATAAGCTTGTAACTACATCCACATCTTTACTACACTACTTTCATAATTAATTAACAACAGAATTAAATAACAGGACTTTCTTACCTTAATGTTTGTTAAATTAGGATGGATATACAAATATATTTATTATTATTATTATTATTATTATAATTATAATAAATATAAGTTACCTTGAGAAAGGCAATGAATTTATAAATATAATGTATAATTATAATTATAATAAACAATAATAAGTGATGTCTTAACTGGTTTTATTTGACATTTTATATATTAATTTTATATATTTTACTACTGTTTTATTTATTAATTAAACACATTCATTTTATAAATATAATATAATATAATATAATATGAGAACGTTTATCACTCTACGATTATTTAGACTCCTTTCAGGAGTGAAAATCTAGTGCCTCCAGGCAGACCTCATAATGCGTCACATTATAATATCAAATCTATTTCTCTGAGAGTTTGTCATATATCGACTGACAAGTGTGGCGCTTTGCTAAAATCCAGCGACACTAAAAAACTTTAACTGTTTCCAGGGGAATGCCACGCACGGTTCATATGCGGCAGATCACAGAAAATGGCCACCACAGCTCGCCTGCTCCCATCAATCAAGCCACAAATGGCTCTTCAGACACTCCCACAATTCATTTTCCAGGGCGCCTTTACGTGACCACCATCTTGAAAATAACAAGAGTGAAAAAGAAGGGGAGAGCATAGGGCTTTAAAATCACTGCCAAATGTTCCCTTTTAACAATGGGCTCAAAGCACATCATCGGATAAGAAGCCTGGACGTATCCCAGGTGGACTTCAGCAGCGGGTACGAGGGGGATTTCTTTCGATGTTCCACTTGTTTTCAATTTTTTTCGATTAAGTCCACATATATTCTCTTCCCTTTTCTATCCACCCTCCCATCAACCCCACACAAACATACACAGGCCTGAATCAGATTTACAACAACTGTCAAAGTCAGGGATGACAGACAAATTCATCTTCTCTTCATGAGTTTACATCCCAGGCATCTGCACTGCTGATCTGGCCTTAACAAGCGCCAGGTCTCTACAAGCTGTCTTTTAAAGTTGATGTTTTTATGGCTGGAGATGAATTGCCCTGTCATGAGAATCTATTTATACAGCAGTTAGAGGGTGGGGCTTTAGTTCCAGGACAGCATGATTTCATGGGCTGAGGTCCCCTTGAAGCATCTGTTAAAATCTGCCTCTGTCAACTCCATGTCTGCACTGGATCCATAAGAGAACTTCTTGTTTCTTTTAAGCTACACCTCAAGCTTACCTTTCTGCCTTTCTCACGAGCAGCCCTACACCGCTCTTGCATTTGTCAACAAAGGCCAGAAAGGAGAGCAGTTTAACTTGATTGTTCCAATTAGGGGAAATGTATTTGCTTGGTGCATGGTTAGGGAAATGTGTGAGTACATCTATCACCAGACCAGAGTCTTGCACAACACTGACCAGCGCATGGATCACTCACAACATCCAACTCAAACAAACCATGCAGGCATTAGGCAGGAAGCATGGACTGGCTAAATGAGCCTTGATGGTAACACAGGTTATATTTAGATTGGCTGTAGATGATTATTACTTTATCACTTAAAGAGAGGGAGAAAAGTCATTACCCACGCCAGTGACAGTGTAAATATCATATATATCAGAGATATATATCACTGGCATGCAATGGTGTTCTGAAATGAGGAGGAAATGTACTCACTTAACTTTTTTTTTTTTTTTTTTTTTTTTTTTTTTTTAAATAAATCAAATGTAAATTCAATGCCCAGTTACACTGTCACATTTCCTGGTTCAATAAACATTACATTATATACAAATATTACATTGTAAAAGTTAAATTGTAATATTCCACAATATAACTGGATTTACTATATTTTTTATAAATAATAATTATAATATAAATATAAATAATAATAATATATGTTATTAATAATATATTAAAATACATATTTTTATAAATAAATGCAGCCTTGGGAACTTCTTTTAAAAAAACAAAATGTCCTGACCCAAACTTTTAAACCGTACTGTATATTTCCACAAAAAATAAATGAATAAAATTAGGCCTTCGTTTTACATTATATTCAACTTGATAACATTTAACTTAATTTAGATGTGTAATTTTTTTACCAAAAAGTTGCATTAACTGGACAATGTACCATACAGTAACAACGGAAATGTATTTAACACTGTTTAGTTCAATCAAATCTGACATCTGTTAGTTTTTGGATACCAGTTATTATTATTATTATCCAATGTCAAGATAAAACACTTTGATTAAATTAAAAATGATTAAAATGTTTTGACAGTAAAAAATATTGAAATTGTCATGTCATAACTATTGTCAGTAATAAAAAGAATTCTTCTCTGCATTTCTCCTCTTCTTGCTTCCTAATCTAGTTGTCATATAAACCTGGCATTGTATATTACGAATATTACTGACGAATTGCTTTCTTGTAAATTGCTCTGGATAAAAGCATCTGCTAAATGCATGAAAATGTAAATGTAAGTTACTTTTGGTTTGTCAAAACACAGCTTAAAACGTTATAAATAAAATAAACACCTATGCATATCTAAAGGTTTGATTTCAATAAACTAATGATGAAACAAGTGTGTAATATGTTTCCTGTTTGTACAGCTTTATAGTACATGTGACCTGCCACCATATGATCCAGTCAGGATTTAGCCAAGAAAAACATGATATCGAATGAAATGTACAAATCACATTTTTTGAGAAGCTAAAAGTATGAGTAACTTCATGACGTCTGGTTTTCTAAAATTGTCTTTTGAGTCAGTTGCCTGTGTCCTTGTCAAACTTTAAAATTCAAAAACAGTG
Source organism: Coreius guichenoti (assembly GCA_039654105.1). Classification (NCBI taxonomy): domain Eukaryota; kingdom Metazoa; phylum Chordata; class Actinopteri; order Cypriniformes; family Gobionidae; genus Coreius; species Coreius guichenoti. Next base: position 32,429,426 of record CM077179.1, on the reverse strand, counting down.
ATCTGCCTTGAGTTGTGAAAATGACAGCAAAGCGCTCATGAATGCAGCCAGCCCCTCAATGGCAGATGAAACTGACTCCATGACTTTGCCATGGAGGGAGTTTGTGCTGTAATTCATCTTAAAATGGATTGCTCTGTCACCTCCACTAACACTTACTGAGAGCACCCATCAATACTTTTTGTCAAAAGCTGCACACTAGGTAAGATGCACCATCAATCACTATTTACATAAAACGCAAAAAAAGGCTCTCCATAGGCAAGGCTGCTAGAGGTTGATTTTACCTGGAAAGCTTTTCTAAGGACATGGGTCAGCATGTGCTGACAGACAGCAAATAGAGAAATGTTGTCAACTATGTCAGTCATGAGCATATAACTCGAAAAAAAATCTCTGTATATTCACAATGAAACAACTACTGTCAATTTGCTTTCTATGTTGAGCCAAGAGCTTTTCATCACTGCTTTTCAAGCATACAAAAAGAAAACTGCACAAACTATATTTATTCAGCCAATGTTTACGGTGACCTGTCATACTGTTTAAAGCAGAACTGAAAAATTGAACCGGGATTGAATGAAAAGAAGAAAATGACATTAACAAACGTCAGAAATGTATACTAATCATGATTAGTTCACTCAGAAAAACTTCATGAGTATCTGTGCAGTTTCAACACAAGCTCTCGAGAGAAACCAACATGGCTCAATGTTAAAGATAGCCACAGACGTAGGATGAAAGATGGCTCCCCTAGTCCTCCCAGCCAGGACCTGCCTCACAATGTTTGGACAAGTGCAGAAAGTTGGGGGAAATAAATATTTCAGCTCTCTGCAGGCTCTCGAACCCATTCAGATTTGTCTGTAAATAAGCCGTATTTGATATGAAACACACGCTGGCCGTAACTTGTGGTGGAGTGCTTCAGATGTTTGTCACGCTGAATGTGCGCTTTAACACCATCTATGACTGATGAGTGATTTACCATGCTTGTATAACGTCCAACCCTCCCACACCGATCTCATGACATCACACACAGTGCCGTGACAGCCATCCGAGACATAGAGCCGCGCTCGGGTACGCAGCCAACCGGCGCTTCTCCATGCTTCACTGTAAACAGTTTGGACAAATATTGAGAGCGTTCATTAATTTATAAGGATGTCTGTGTAGTTTTTGGACCCGGGCCTCCACTTATTTGATACAGTGACATGCAAAGCTTTCCATTAGATTTGCGTCTATCAGCGGCAGTGCAAAGAAAACATTCACTAAGTCAAAGTGATGCAGTTCGTTCCAAGCCGTGGGACGCAGTTGGAAAAGCCGCTACAAATGCTTCGTAATAGAAACATACAGGCTTACGAAAGAAAAACACCTTCATAATCATACACAAACACATAAGCACACACATATACATACACAACTCCCTGTCTGTTTTTCGCACACACACACCGAATTCAATTTGGAAACCATCATCTAGCTGCAGAGAGGCGGACAGGAAAGTCATATTGGTATAATGCTCATATTATCAATCATCTTGACGTTTTATTGGCTTTATCACTGTACATGCCATTAAAATGATGTCTGGCTCAGACTGTCAGGGGCGAACATTAAACAGACCAGGATTAAAATGCACATCTCGAACAAGACTCCCTCTCCCTCTTAAATGACTTCCCAGTCAACAGCACAAGCCGCTTTAGCCTTTGAGAAATGCACCAGGTGTTATAAGTCAACACTTTCAGTGACAGGCCGATAGCGTCAGATTTACAGAGATGCAAAATCTCTTCTGGATTCATCTACTGCTGCATTAAAAAAAAATGACAGCGAGTAAAGCGGAGAGTTATGAACTACTGGATCTCCTTTAACATGTGCGCTCCTCATCAAAAGTCAATAGCCAACTCTTCAGGAACCGGACTGATATGCTAATAATGGTGCTCATAAGAAAACATTAATATTACTACTTGCACCATTAAAAGTCATTTTGGTGGTTTGCAGAACTGTGAGCAAAGTAAATATCCATAATTCAATGGATCTTGACAGTTAAAAGCTTGTAAATGGATGTTTAAATGCTACCACTGTAGCCAAGCTGGCAATACACTATAACTACACTGAATAATTCTACTTTACAGCATTTAAATCAGAGGTGAGGTTCGAAATACAGAGATCCAGAGCAATGGACAAATGCACTAACACAGATATTAAAACTTTCTTTTAATTAATACAAAACTATTAATCGACTCATATGGGTTAAATGACACTTAAGGTGACTACAATAAAGAAAAGGATAAACCTTTTAAAACTCGTTTATAGTCTTAGTAGTATCTTGAATATATGTAAGTGCAAACTTACTAAGGTATTCACATTATTGTATGCATACATTTTTAATGTTTTTTAATAAATTACTAGATAATAGGACAAAAAATAAAAAAATTTCACATTGTACACTGTAAAAAAGTATTTTTGTTGTAAATAAAGCAAAGACTATTGGAGTACCTTTTACAAGAAACATGAAGTACATTTTACTATTTCAGGGTTTTTTTCAGGTTTGTTTGTTTGTTTTTTACTTCAAAAATGACTTTAAACTAAGTAGCCGTGTTTCTATTACCCTTTAAATTGCACAAATTGAAAATATGCCCAATGGAAACACGTCAATTTCACAAAAACTCCCATATATCGCAAAAAAGTTTGTTTTTGAGGTGGTTTTTCAGGCAATTCGAAAAAGGAATATTTCGCAAAACTGCAATGGAAACGTTTTTTTTCGCATTTACAGGTCACCAGAAGACGAATTTCGTTATTAAAAAAAGACAAAAGACAAATAAAAAGATACAATTTATCAAGACCTCAAAGTAGATACGAGGGAGAAACACCCAGAAACACCGCTCTGAAGTATAAGGTGCTTTCCTTGCCATTAATGCTTGGATAACACGCCTACGTTTCCTTCGATTAAAAATAATGGCTAGTGCGGTGGCTAGGATATACGTAAACCTACCAACATCTGTTGCCATGATTTTTGGAATAAAAAAATTAAGTTTTAGTCACATAACATTGGTTAATGGAAATGCCGTCATTTTGCACGTTTTTTATCGACATTTAGAAAATATCCCAAAAGGTTTGGCTATTGTCACATCTGCTTGTTTCAGCGACCTGATTGGGCCAGAATCATCTCAACCAATGGCATGAGTTTACGGGCGGGATTACCCGTTTTTCTGAACAATGGCAACTTGGTGAGAGTTTGAAACTTCAGCCGTCATCATTCATGCAATTTTGTTTGGTGCCTCTAGCAATGCAGAAATTATCCACTTCAACTTTAAAATGAAGAGCAGATGAAGTACAGCCATTAAAATAATCTGATTACACATCTAAATCTCACACATCTGCTTTGGAAAACAAGATATTAATCCAAAAGCCAACGAGCTATGCCTCTTCCAAAAGCATTCTATAAATAGTGAGGCCCATTCCGTCTCTTCGCTCTCCATCCCAGTGCAAAGCTGTCGCTCCAGGCAACTCATCAATACTGCACTGCTGCACAAAAGATGCCCAGTTCATCTTACTTGTAATCTGGTGAAAATCTCCTTTTGTGAGGGAGCACTTCACATGCACTCGTGAAATATGTTGTTGTGTCTATCCTCGTCCCTGGCGAACAATGTTGCCTTTCTGTTGCCGATCGAGGCCTAGAGACACCCTTCACACTCACTCAATGGACTCCAGTCACTAAACATTAAGCATCACATCTTTGGACCATATTAAAATAATTATGACATCACTCTTCTGGCATATTTCTGCACAAAGGGGACAAGCGCATATTTTTGCCCACAGTTGAATGTGGAGGAAGAGGACCAGCTGAACAAACTCAAAGTCCTGTTTAATATCCAAAGCTCTTCTAGTTTCAGTTAAATATAAAATGATCTATGGGCCGCAGTGCTCTAGATGGAGAGCCTTGTTGCATCATTCCCCTTAATTCCATTCATGAGTCTTTCCCCTTCTCTTTTTTGGCCGTTTGTCACATTTCTCCATTATTCATTGTGTTGGGTGAAAGATGGATTCACTAGGATAATGCATCAGTTCCAGCTTTCCACTCTAAAGGGACTAGCACATAATAATGTGCATGAACAAGGGCAGGCGATGATATTTGTCTTCATGTTGAAACAAAGGAACATTATTTAGATGTGCTTAATGTGAATACATAGAGTTGATCCAAGACCATTAATGTGGGCAAATGGCTCAAGACGCCAAGGCTTAGAAATTGCATTGTTTAAGATTTTTCTTTGCTTTTAACTGTTGTTGTCATGATTCCAAAATGTCATTAGTTGATATAAATACCTGATAATATAAATACAATTTCCAATTCCGACAAAACAGCAAAATCTACAATGCTATTTAACACATTCCTTTGTTAAAAAAAATATTTAGATTTCATATTTATATTAATATACAACCCCAATTCCAGAAAAATAGGGACATTTTGTAAAATTTAATAAAATCAACAATCTGTGATTTGTTAATTCTCTTTAACCTTTATTTAACCCTTTAGGCCCTGAAGGCATTTTTAGAGTTGTTTTTTCTGAGTGGCATACACAAAAGTAAAGACTCATAACTCCAAAACTATAACAAGGAGAGTCAACTGGTAGGTATTGTTTGATAGAAAAAAATTTACATTTTTAGAAAATGAAAAATCATTACATTTGGACATTCTCATGCTGAGAAACTGTTGATAAAAGACAAAAAAAGTGTGCTCAAGGGAAATTTTACATATCTTTCTTATATGACATGCAATAACTCAAGAAGGAAATAAGTTAGGAGGACAATTCTTTTTTGGATAAAATGTTGTGGTGATAGCATAAAGTAATCAAAAGTTATAGCATTTGGAACCAAGGTAGCCTTTTTGTTTAGCCGAGCGTCCAAAAACCTTTCCAAACAAGTGTTTCCGGTTTCCATAAGGAATATCTATAGATATAAGTGACGGATTATGGTGAGTTTTGGCTCTTTTTAATCATGAGAATGTGCTGTAAAAAAAATAATGATGGGCCATCCATGATCTATGCATGTTTCATGAAGTTACGAGCTAAAACGCCACATGAAAGCTACCTTTGTTTGTTTTTTTTACTTAGCTACATGTGTGTCTCTGAGATTTTATGTGTTATAACTCCATAAGGAATATATTTAGATCTAAGTGACGAATTATGGTATGGATATATATATATATATAGGGTTTAGGGGGCGATTTCGGATTCAGCCTTTGTGTCTGTGGTACAATCCGAAAGAGACTCGCGCCAATAACATGAAAGCTGATTGGCTGCAATATAAGCGAAAGAAAGAACACCACCACCCCGGAATAAAAATAAAACACACACACACACACACACACACACACACACACACTCTAAAGCGCTATGGGAGCATTTCAATGAGCATAAGAGGTAGCGTTACATGGACGTAGGAAAATTAAGACCCGTTTAAAATTATTTAAGACCTAGAACTCAATACTTCAGGGAATTTAAGACTTTTTAAGGCCTAAAATGTAGATTTTTTAAGACCCCACAGAAACCCTGTGAAATATATACATACATACACGTCGAATTTGAATTGAAATTACGGAATTTACTAAATTGTACTTCAAAGAAATTCAGACAACAGAGGAATATAATTGATCCAACATTTTCTTCCACCATGGTATCTTTTGGAATCTAAAAGGCAATTCGGAAGAGTGCACAACCTGGCTTGTACCCACACTTTCAACGTCACCTTTCACCTGAAGAGAAAGGGGGAAAAAAATTAACACAAATTTCCCTCTGTTCATTCTTGCTACTGATGGGCAGAGACACACTGAGGAAAACCAAACAGTGTGTGTAGGGATTAGAGATGCAGGAGGTGTCCAGGCCAGTGGGGGTAGTGAGTGTGAAGAGAGGTGGGGTGAGGAGGGGATGTAGTAAACCCTCGTTTGGGATTTGAGAGGATGCTCCCCTCAGATGCGCTGGAGGGCTTCCCCTGAGATAACGAGAGGCCTCTTGCTGAGCCGCTGGGAGAAACATCCACCGCATGTGTCCAAAGGATAACAGCACCTCCACAGGAGCTTCAGCCAGAAAGCTTTCAGCACGGCGAGAGAAGGGCAGAATGAGAAATAACACCTCTCAATGAACACAACTCAGATTTGAGGGTGGGGGCTCAAAGCTTAAAACTCAGATTGAAGGTCTGTCTACCTGAAGTGGACAGTTGGATAAGAGCACTCATGAATAAAGTGATACGCATATGAATACAGTTGTAACTGTCTCTTGTTATACTCTGGTCTTTTAAAAGGGTTGGGCGTATCATTTACTCGCCCTCATGTCATTACAAACCCTATGACTTTCTTCTGTGGAACACAAAACAAGACATTTAGAAGAATGTCCATGCTACTCTGTCTCATTCAATGAAAGTGGGCAGTGACTGTCAAGATCCACATAGGACAAAAAGCACTCTAAAACATCATAAAAACAGTACAGATGACTCAACTACTATATTCCAAGTCTTCTAAAACCATATAATAGGCTCTGATTGAGAAACAGACCAGAATGAAAGTCATTGTTTGGAAAAGAGCAGCTTTGACATCTGCTGTAAATAACTCATTTTGCATTCCACAGAGGAAAAGAAACACAGATTTTTCATTTTTTGTGTAAAAATCCCTTTAAAAATGGAACTCTTAACACATAAGACACTTTCATGGTCTCCTTTTTGACTTTCACATGAATCGCAAATCACTCCTGACTAAATGTTTGATGTAATAGTATTTCCATGTACGTTTGATCCAGAGATTATGCCAGCAGAAGTTTAGTCTGATGAAACAGTGAAAGCACTCTCTTCCACAGAGAAAGTGGTAATGCAATGCAGCACATTATGAAATGCATTATTATTTCAGACAGTTACTTTAGCAACTGCAAAATGGCACTAACAAGTCATCCAACAGTAACCTCTAAGTGAAGAGAAAAGATCCTCTCCTTCTTAATAAATGATTTAGCAACAGAAGTACAGAGATTCTAAACATAAAATAAGAGGCTGAGTTATGAGCAAAGCGAAACTAAATATACTGTCATCCGATACCACGCCAATTCCAATCACCCGTAGTTCAAGCAAAATTCCATTTTTACTTTATTCATTCTGCATGTTTCATTAATACTTGTCACGCCCTCATAAGAAATCTGGCCGTCGTTTCGTAGCTTCAGGATATTCTTTTCATTTTTAGCACCTCCAGCTACCTCCCATTGGTTTTACAACTTCAAAACACACCTCATGAAAAAATCAGGAGTTATCTGACATGTGTCCCCCTACCCGGATGGCATGCCAACACCAAAGGCCAGCATTGATTTTCTGTAAAGCAGGGCCGGATTAGCCCCCTTTAGGGCTCAGCTGCCTCAGCACGGCCTGAGGGGCTGCTATAAAGCTAATAATTAATTTAAACTGCCTGCCTGGCCTGTCGAAGGATCCACATTTGCAACACACCACCAACCGGTTGTGACTACAATTCTATAGAGAGAACATGGCATTTATATCTCTAGCAAGCTGGACTAAGATGTTTGGTTATGATGTGTAACTTCGCAAAATGACCTAGTGGTGCACAGCATGACTTATTTCTAGGCAGTAATGGCTTGATTCGAAATAAATCAAGATGCAACTCCACTCTATTATTCTTCATATTGCACACTGAATCAAACTCTACAAATGATTCAAGAAAAACAGAACAACATGTATTGAACTTTCTAACACACTGACATGGCGTGAAGTAAAACAAAACGTCGCACCCCAAACAGCTCAAAGCACCCAATTCTTTACACTGAATGACAAGCTTTGAAGCCATAATGTCCTCAGCATGGTCTTATCGAGGGCTGAAAGCACAGCAGCGCAGTTCAAACACAAGGAGGTAGAACTTTCTAGAGGCCTAGACCTCTGTTTGATGGGTGTTACATCTACAGAATAAGTTCTAGAGAAGTAGCTCTCAAAGTAAAAGAAAATATGACCTAGGGGCCAAATTCATGAAAATCTTCTTGAGAAGTTAAGAAATGTGTTCATAAGAACATTCATAAGTGGAATTCTTGAAAGAGTTCTCAAATATATTAACAACAACTTATTTGTTTTTCTTAAGAAAATGACAGGCGTACGGTTATCTGATTGTATGGAGGTACCAAAAAATTGCTGATTAACTCAAAAAACATCTCAAAAGGCACAGTTTGCAGATTACCCTAATAAACGTAATAAGCGTGCACACAATTTTCATTGCGACTGGCTTGACGGGAGTTCGCGTTTAATGTGCCATGTATTTTAAATAGCTGCTTTAATGTGTCTCAAGATGAAGCGGTCTGTTACATTGATTTGTGCTCCATCTTTCTTGAGCTCCCTAGTCAAGGGTTACATTTTTGCATTTTACATTATTTGTCAAAGGCATGCTAGTATTTGTGCAGATAGAAACTAATATGTATTTGTAGCTAATGTTATGTTGTAATGCTTAATATTTAGAAAAAAAATACTTTTGGGCATTTAAGATAAGGTGGAGTTTATCCTAACTTTAAGAGGGTATTTACGGTGATTTCTAAGAACATTCTTTTCAGGAATTCATACTTTTGTCTTTAGAACACATACAGCCTCAGATCACATTTGGGTTAAGTTTTTGGTACCGTGTTGGTTTCTAAATAAAATCGTCTTGGTTACGTATGTAACCATAGTTCCCTGAAGAGGGAACGAGACGCTGCGTCACTCGGCCATACTCCCTGCATAACCGAGACGTTCCCTTTCAAGGGAACTCGCGCTGCGTCACCGCTGTGGGAATGATATCCCCACGTCCCCATAGGAGCCAGATGCCCGCCCGTGTGTCATTGTCTACGGAACGAGCACCCGTGCCCCCGGAGTAGAGTTGATGTCAAGTTCGTAGAACCTCACAAATGTATGCGGCAAGGCCGCATCACAAACTTCTTGCAGGGATGCCCCTGATAGTAGTGCTTTTGAAGCAGCCATACTCCTTGTAGAGTGGGCCCGTACAGCCAAAGGTGAAGGCTGACCGGCCGCCTCATAAGCCAGTGAGATGGCCTCGACCACCCACTTGCTCATTCTCTGCTTGGATGCTGGGCCCCACCTCGAGGGTGGCCCGAAACACACAAACAACTGTTCAATCTTTCTCCACAGGGCAGCTCTGTGGACATAAGCATCTAGAGCCCGAACCGGGCAAAGTAGATTAAGTCTTTCCTGGTCTGACGTCCGGAAGGGAGGAGGACAAAAGGCCTGCAGTATGACTGGTCTTACAGTATTAGTATGGACCTTAGGAATATAGCCCGGCCTAGGGTGTAGGAAGGCCTTAACCATACTGGGTGCGAATTCCAAGCACGAGGGTGCCACTGACAATGCTTGAATGTCTCCTATTCTCTTTAGAGACAAAATAGCAAGCAGAAGGATTGTTTTTAGTGTGAGAAACTTCTCAGGAACTTCTTCGATCGGCTCGAAAGGAGCCTTAGAAAGGCCCTGTAATACAATGGCCAGGTCCCATGCTGGCACCCTAGTGCAAAACGCAGGTCTTAACCTCAAAGTGCCACGAAGGAAACAAGTAATTAGAGGGTGTCGCCCCAAAGATACACCACCCAAAGGAGTGTGGTAAGCAGCTAAGGCCGCCACATACACCTTTATTGTGGAGGGGGCTAACCCTGCGGAAAATCTCTCCGGCAGGAAGTCCAGCACTGCACCCACTGGGCAGTTAACTGGGTCCCACTGGCGATCTCCGCACCATGAAGTGAAGAGTTTCCACTTCAAGGCATACATTTTCCTCGTGTAGGGATCTCTAGAGTCTAGAACAGTCCCCACAACCTCAGTTGAGAGACCTGAACTTATGAGCTGGGCCCCTTCAGAGGCCAAGCCCACAGTTTCCACAACTCCGGGCGAGGGTGCAAGATTGCCCCTCTCGTCTGAAAGAGTAGGTCCCTCCTGATCAGAATCTCCATCGGAGAGCAGTCGAGGAGAGACACTATGTCCGACAACCATACTTGGGCCGGTCAGAACAGGGCTACTAGCAACAGACAGGCCCCGTCCCGACGCACTCTCTCTACAACTCCCGGAAGCAGAGCAATCGGGAGAAATGCGTACAGGGGCAGCCTCGGCCACTCCTGTACCATGTCGTCCAGTCCCAAGGGAGCTGGAGGCGTTAGGGAGAACCACAGACGACAGTGAGAAGTCTCTGATGACGCGAACAGGTCTACTTCCGCTCTGCCGAAGTTCTCCCAAAGGAGCTCCACCGCCTTGGTGTGGAGTCTCCATTCCCCGGGCCTCAGCCCCTGCCTCGACAGGATGTCTGCTTCCACATTTAAGTACCCTGGGATGTAAACTGCCCTGATGGAACGCAGCTTCCCTTGGGCCCACAGGAGGACCTGGTGAGCCAGCTTGTATAACAGGTGCGATCTCAAACCCCCCTGATGGTTTATGTAGGAGACCACCGATGTATTGTCTGTACGAATTAGCACATGATGGCCCCTGAGGTCTGGCAGGAAGTGCCTCAGAGCCTGAAACACCACCATCATCTCCAAGCAATTTATGTGCCAGGAATGATGATGGTCCTGCTATTGGCCCTGGCCCGAGCGACCACTCATGGTCGCCCCCCACCCTGTGAGGGATGCATCTGTCGTCAGTGTGACTCGACGACACAGAGCTCCCAACACTGGGCCTTGGGCCAGAAACCAAGGCTCCTTCCACATCACCAAGGCGCGAAGGCATCGCCGCGTGACCTTGATAATGCGAAAAGGATTTCCCCTCTGGGAAAAACCCTTGGTCTTGAGCCACCACTGCAACGGTCTCAAGTACAACAGGCCACAAGGTATAACGTTGGACGCTGCTGCCATCAGACCTAAAAGTCTCGGATACTGTTTGACAGTGAGTGACTGGCCTAGCTTCACCCCTTTCACTGCTGAGAGAATCGACCACACACGAGGCTCTGATAGACGAGCCTGCATAGTGATCGAATTCCAACTCACACCCAGATACGTAGTTCTCTGTGCTGGAGAAAGAACGCTCTTCTTCGAGTTTAGTCTCAGCCCCAGCTTTCTCATGTGTGCGAGAACAACATCTCAATGTTGAACCGTCATCTGAGCTGACTGCGCTAGGATCAGCCAGTTGTCGATGTAATTGAGAATACGGATCCCCTGCATGCGCATTGGAACCAAAGCTGCGTCTACACATTTTGTGAAAGTGCAGGGTGACAGTGCTAGACCGAACGGAAGAACCCGATATTGGTACGCTTCTCCCCCGAAAGCGAACTTCAGGAACTTCCTGTGCTGTGGAAGGATGGATACATGGAAGTATGCGTCTTTGAGATCTATCGTGACAAACCAGTCCTCGGACCTGATCTGTGACACGATCTGTTTGAGTGTAAGCATCTTGAACTTGAGCTCTGCTACGGCGCGATTGAGAATGCGCAGATCTAAAATGGGACGCAACCCCCCATCCTTCTTTGGCACGATGAAGTACCGGCTGTAAAACCCTGACTCCCTGCTGGGAAGAGGGACCCTCTCTATAGCCTCTTTTCGCAGAAGAGTCTGTACTTCTTGAGTCATAACCAGAGCCTGCTTGGGGCCCACCACTGTGGGCAGAACCCCGTTGAAACTGGGCGGACGACATCTGTACCCCTTTTTTACAATCTGCAGGACCCAACGAGATATATTTTGAAGATTCTCCCACTCTGCCAAAAACTCTACTACTGGCCTCTGATGTACTCTGCACAGTGAGCGCAGCGCCCTGAAGCAGCGAACCGGCAGAGAACAACTGGCTCGACTGCACTGTGGCCCTCCTCGGAGGGTGCGAGCCATCCTCAGATGACTCGAGAGGGCCCCCCACGCCCCGGCATTGCGGCGGGGTTGGTGGATCGACCCTCTGAGGGCACCGAAGGGAGGCGGGCACCGTATGCTGAGGTGGACAGCGCCTGCCTTCGGAGGGGACTACCCTCACAACCCTGACACCACTGGCGTCAGGGTCTTTTCGACGCCTTCTTGGAGATGACGGTCCTCAGATCCGTCTTCCCCTTCGAAGGCTGCGCCTGAGAGCGCCTCCCCCCGCCCCACCCCTTCTGTGGGAGAGCACGGGTGGCGACGATCTGTTTTTGTTGCGCTCGGTGCGAGGAGCTCGTACTCGGCTTTGGCTGCTCCCTCCCAGCAGCCGCTGGAGCCTGGGGTTTCCTGGGAAGGAACTGCTGGAGTGCCGCCACTTGCTTTTTAGCCTCCTGGAACCTGTCGCTGACCGTACTGACTGTGTCACTGAACAGGCCATCAGGAGACAGCGGGGCATCCAGCAGAAAACTTTTATCTTTCTTCTTGATGTCAGTGAGATTTAACCACAGGTGCCTCTCCGTGGCCATAGAACAGCCAACTGATCTGGTCATCTCCTTGGTGGCACGGAGAGCTAAATCTGCTGAGGATCGGAGCTTACGGATGATATCAGCTCCGATCTCCTCACTTTCCCCCAGGTCCTTAAGCAGGTCAGCCTGGTATGCTTGCACTATGGACATTGTGTGCAAGCACGCCGCGGCCTGACCTGCAGCCAAGTAGGCTTTGCCCACCAGCGCTGAAGTGGCTCTTAAATGGCTTGGTGGGCAATGTCAGGGCTTTACGGGGCGATGCCGATTCGGGAGAGAGATGGCTCACAAGCGTCTCCTCCACCCTCGGCATCGGCCCATATCTATACTTCTTCAGTCCCACGATGTTACTATATGTTGACGTTTGGGGACTGAAGATTCTGGATGATACCGGTCTCTTCCACGACCTCGACACCTCGGTGTGGAGGTCGGGAAAGAACGGCAAGCCCGACGTGGAGGCTGAGCAGCGTGAGCGGGTAGGAAGCGCTTGTCTAATTTACTTCTCAATGATGAGCGCTCCTGTCTTTCTTGTGGCCAGTCCAAACTGAGCCTGGCCACAGCTCTGCTCAACACCTCCATGAGCTCCTCACTGGCAGGGGAATGAAGTGGCGAGTCTTCATTTCCACCTGTCTTGATACTGACAATATCCAGCTCCTCAGAACTGGATAATTGCAGTATCGATGCCTCCACCGGGGCGGAAGAAACCGCAGCGCGGGCTTCCAAACCCTGGATAGAGGCACTAGATCTGACAGGTAAGGGCAGAGATAAGGCAGAGCCCGTCTCTAACCCCTCTGTCAGATCCATCTGCGATCCCTACGACTGAAGCCTCCGCTCTGCCTCGGCAGAAGCGGGACCCGGGCCGCGGGGAACGTGAGCCGAAGTGCTCTCCTCAAAGAGCGCTCGGCGGAAGCGCAGCGTTCTGATGGGCAGACCCTCGCAGTGCTCACAACCAGCTCCCTCGAGAGCTGCCTGAGCGTGCTGCGCTTCCAAACAAACAACACACATCAAGTGTGTATCCCCACCCGTGATGTAGCGTGGGCAGGGATGAACACACTTTCTGAACTGTTGTTCGCTCGCCATTCTTATATATGTCACTCGTGTCAGTATATTTTTTTTTTTTTGTGTGTGTGGTGAAAATTCCTGCCTAGTCTCAACTAAGACGGACAAAACACCAATTCTGACAGACAATGAAAACACAGAGTGCTTGCTGAATGCACAGAAGCTGACTGTGTTTGGTGCAGGTGTGCTTTATAATTTCCTGGTGGATGACGTCACCCGCCTATGACGTTCCGTCACTCCACTGGACTGATTACATACATGCTTCACGACGCAATCATGCAGAGGCGTTCCCACAGCGGTGACGCAGCGCGAGTTCCCTTGAAAGGGAACTGGGTTCTGAAGCAAAACCATGATTAGGATGATGCCTTAGAAGACAGATGACTATGTAGGGTAGTAGACAGCTCACTATGTTGTGAAACTATGAATATCCAATTCTTTCTAAACCAAGAGCTGACAGGAACAGACAGTCCAGATAGTCACAGGTCTATAAAATCCCTTCCTTTCCTTCAGTGCCAGCGAGGGCTTTTGCAGCAAGGTCCGTTAAAGGGATTGCACCTGAACCCTTTTATCTTATTGACTCACAAACTCTCCTCAGATCAGACGCATACTGCCGATGTAGGGGCAGCCTAGGCTGTCTGTCTGAAAAAAGTAGGCTCATGAGGATATCCTGCCTCCTCCCTCTCCTTCTATGTTAGGCATTTTGAAGCCTCGCGCTCTCTAACAGACTCTGAAGACCAACAGACCCAGACACAAAAAGACAACTCTTTACTCAAGACCAAAGCAGTCTCAGAGCCGAGGGGGAAAATGCCTTAAACACCACCAAATATCCAGATAATAGCAGACTCCTGCCTGAGATGTAAACAATATCTGTTTGCCTCATAGGTGACTGATGTGACTTTTTTTTTTTTACCAGGATGTGGTATATGGGTAAAAGGTAGTATTCCTTCCAACAATGTATATTTGTATTGTTACTCCAGTAAAGTTTATTAAAGTTAAATCATTCTAAATTCATGTTCATGATCAATACTATTTAGTGGCATAAGTTTTGTATCTGATGGCCATTTTTTTTTTAAAAACTTCTCCCATCTCAGATGCTGGCTGATTTCAAGTATGCCAAAGAAGTGTGACAGTAATATATTGACTTTAAATCCTTAAATCTGTCATAACGTATGATAACTTAAATCACATCGTAGTATGTTGACTGAATTTTAGATATATAACTATAAAAAAGAAACAATACTAACAGTAGTTTAAAAACGTATGTGATTATAATACACAATTAATTAACAATATAAAAATGTTGGCAATATCATCAGTCAAAAGAATCCTTTTAATTAGAATTAATTTGTCAATTTAAATATGAAATGCAGTGTTCATTTGTTCTGTACTGTTAAAATGAATAAATAAATAAAAATACCAAACTTTCAGCGTTGTCAAGAAAAAAAATAATATACTGTCCATAGTATGTGCAAAAAAAACATTGTTAAACATCATCCATGTAAAATTCATTCAGCATTCAGACCTGATTAATTGCTGAGATTGTAATCAATATAATTAACAAAAAAATACTCCAGCAGGTTATATGAATATGAAAAATGTGAGCTGCTAACTGATTATTAGATCACAAAACTGAAACTGTAATAAAAAAGATGATTATGATACACCAATTATTAAAAATGCATATTTTCCATACAATGTACTGTGCAGCACAAACCTGCCTTTTTTAAGGACACACATAGCTGTTACGTGTTTTAGCTGTGAAAAACCTCTAAATGTGTGGGGGAAATGTGTTGCAGCTGTGTTCAAAATCTGCAGCAGCTGTTTAAACCCCTGTATGGTTTTGGTATGCCGGCCAAGAGAAAAAAAAAAACTGGGATGGTGCACGTTTGCAAAGCAAGCGATTTGGATAGTACCCTCTAGTTCATCACTCTCCAGGTGGCACACCACTGTTTAACAGAAATCATAACACTGAGGCTGACTTATTATTCTGGGCAGCATCTATCCGCAAACTGTTACAGCAAATATTTTCTAATAACGATGAGTGCTTGGAAGAGTAAATTCCTAATGACAGGGTTCATAGTGTGTTTTATGGTGGCTGGACAAATTCACACAGTGTTAACATTTATCACAGCGCCTGCTAGAGGAACTGCCCCTAAACTTCAAAACATAAGAAGGCGCTACAATCTTCTTTTCAAATCTTGGCAAGATAAAGCTAGCATATCTGTCTTCGCTTTTCAGAACAGGCTTGCTAGGAGACACTGTGGGAGACAAAGTGTCATGGAGCAAGCACATTGAGAGGATAGTACCGAGAGGGAATCCTTTGTTCCATTTCCAAACTGCTAACCTTCTTTTTTCCCCCTCTCTCTCCCTTTGGGAAACATCCAGGGGGAAGTTAAAGTATGGCAGACTCTTTTTTGCTTCAAAGCACTAATAAGTTCCATGCCTCCGAGTTGCTTACATCATTAATCAGGGAGATGGCTTTGCGTGATAAAGGACATAAACTGGCAGCGAACCACGGACTAACACAGATTTAACTTTAGACCTGTAGCTAGGTTCATACCAGCAGCCCAGATGCCAGTCGTTGCTTGCAGTCCAGCGCTCCCGTCACAGGTCAACCATGCATCAGAATACCGTCTTACTAAACATGTCAGCGATGCATTAAACATCCTTCTTCATTAGCATGATGTTAAAGCCATTTGTGGATTAAGTTTTACGATAATCAATCAACATGAACGAGAAGCTAAACGTGCAGTGATATTGACGGACCGCTTTCGAGAGCGTAGAGAGAATGATGTCTAACTCGTTTGTTTCTAAACATGTCAAAACAGAGGAAGGGAGTCAGGCATGTCTGCCATGCAGGGCCCCATCAGGTCAGGCTATAAAAATCCATCACTGGGTTTGTGCTCTGCTAAAGCGCTAAGGAAACATATTGTAGATTTTAAGAGCCTTTTTATTCAGCCAGACTGTGTACTAAAACTAATTGGATTTCTGTCAATGGAAAAATATATCCCTGGGAAGACTTTGAACTACATAACGCTGACAGTACAACAGCCCATGAGGGACCGACCCTTCCTCGATGCCAAACGTGAGGGAGGAAAATTAAACCAACGGTCAACATAAAATATTAAAATAGCACAGTATCGAGTTTTTGAAAAATGATGTCAGACTCACTCATTAGGTTCACCAACACAGTGAATTAAGCTACATTTAGTGGGTGATAATTGAAATCATAGCTGTAGTCATTACCGCTGACATGTCTCTAAATAATACCCTATAAATTTCCCCTCTGTTTTTGGGGGGCTCTGTGACAGCTGGCAGGGCCTGAGAAAAATAAAGTACAGAAACTATTATTCTCCCCTGTGTGACCGGCCTTCCTATTCTCTCTTCCTTAAAGCCAATAAAACGTCAGCTTTTATTCTACCCCTCCAAAGTGCTGGCTGGATGTCAGCTATCCTCTCTAAAGCCCTGCCACAGAAAACTGAGGGCCTGTAAATCACTATGTCACAGGCACACCATCCGTCTTCGGGTATACAATAAAACAGGGATGCAGTTATAGAGAGAATGACGCCCGTGCCCAATATATATTTAATTTGAACAAAAAGAGAACATAAAGATGTTCCCTTCAATTCAAGACCAACGGTTTGAGATGTGCCTGGAGGGGCCTTACAGCGTGTTTGAAAAGATATTTGGCTGATGGAAATGTTGATAATGATTTAAAGATAATTCTTTTGCCATCAGGTCTCTTTTGTTGCTCCGTAACAGCGGAACTGTGATTTATGCTACAGTTGAGACTGCACTCGTGGAATAGAAAGATATTTTTTGGCATCAGGCTGCAGAATATTTATTGGCATTTCCGATAGGTAAAGACGAAATTGGAACGTCACACAAAATCATTTCGTACTTAACTGGATTTTTTTCTTGGAATAAACATCTACAACAATGAAGCCATTCATTTATTTGAGATGTCAGAGCAGCAGTCTTGAGAGCATTATTTCAAAACCAAAGTACACAAGTCAGCAGTCAGAACTGACATTTACAATCTAGGTGGTTTGTGAGATAAACACAGGGTGATTAGTGATCGTTTGACAAAGACAAAGGAGACCTTTCCACCACTCAAACACAGAATGTTCCTGGAAAGTCAAATTAGAAATGAGATTTAGAGACATCTTGTTATAACAACATGTACAAGAAAGCATCTTGAAAGCTTTTCTTATTTAGTGGGTTCATAAACCTGCGGTTCAAGTCCAAACACTAGCATCAGTCTGTGCGTTCATACCTGGGCTTTAACTTCTGCCAGCCAGACGGGACAGAAGGACAGACCTCTAAATGAACACCATATTGCTGCGGTTTGGCAGTAACGTGTGGAAGAAAAATGTTTTTTATCAGATACAAGATTGTCATCTTGCCAAAATACAGAAACCATGATTTGCCCACAAGAACTTTTCAAAACTAATTTGGTAGGACTTGATGATGTTCCTCTCTTGTTGGCTGGCTGGACAGAAGACAGCGCCTGTTGTGGCATGCGCATAGATATTGCACATCAACTGGATTTTACTCTTCCCGGGGCAATCAAGTACAGATCTGTTTATACATAGAGCAGGAAAAACTGCCACGCAAAAGAGGCGAGGACGTGTGGCTCCTCAATTTAAGGCCATCTACATTAGAAACGGCTGGAAATACCAAGACAAGACGAGGACATCCATTCCTGTTGCTGTTGAAAAAGAAAACAGCAAAGATGAATAATAACTGGAACTAAATAACACTACAAGAATATGCCAGTGAGTTACACAATCGAGCTACAGTGGGTTTTGCGTAGTTGAGCTAGAGTCCATCTGTCCAAGTACACAACACAATATGTAATATTTAAAGGATACACATTGCACATCATGGATGTCTTTCGAAGCAAAAGCACAACCCAGAGGCCTACAGTAGTCTGATTACTGTGTATACATTCTGGACAAAGCTAGGTCTGTTAGTCCAACGGTGCGAAAATATTGACTGGTGCGATATTTAAATTACTGCTATTAATCCGACTAAACTTGAACTTTTAAAGTTTATTATTTTATTTAATGACTAGCACACAACAAAGCATAAATCAAAGATTTCATGAAAGAATGATGCTGATACAGGTCAGGCTCAAAAATAAATACGGTGATTTCGGTCAAGAAGATTCTCTCTTTCGTTTAATGTCATGTTTACTTTGACCTCAAAATAATTTCCTTCAGCATAACTGGGTAATATCTTCACGGTGGAACAAAGACGCACAAAAACCCCAGACTAAACTTATTTAAATTATCCATTAGCAAAGCAGCAAGTAACAAACATGTCAACTATAATGCATCCAAAATGGTTTCTCTGTATTCTCACAATTGTGCCTGTCAGCTCATCCCCTCTTGAAGCAATCACAGAGGTACAAATTTGCTCAGAGAAATTAAATGAGATTTTATTGCTTCATAGTTGATATATAAGAGCGACGCCCTGAATGGAAATGCATAAATTTCATTTCTGCCACTTGCGCCCGTCTAACAAACCAGACAGGGGCTAAAAAAAGGCAGCATCCTCTTCTAATGCAAGCCAAACAGTCCGGGCTGTTCCCAAATATTAGTGCTAAATAAGTCTGATAGATCAGATATGGAAAATTCTAATTTCTACGAAAGCATCAATTTCCATACCCTCGGCGAGCTAAGTGATTTGACGACTTCATTTCGACAGTTTCTCCCTCGTACTCTTAACTGACATTTTATCTACATACTGGCACAGCCGCAGATTGAACACACCCGGAAGACAATGACAGGCCCTTCTACCGTTGTCACTTCTCATTTTGGTGGAGAGCGATGCGTTTTACTGGCTTATGCCAATAATAGCCCCATCAAAAAGGAGACTCCACCTTGCTCTGATGTTGAGGGAGCACTTCATGTCGCAGGCTCTCATTTGTCAATTAACAGGAGCCTTCTGGTGTTGGCGCGCGGGGGCTTGAAAGACAAAGTCTCGCCCATGACGAATGAAGAGAGACAGATGAGTGAAGCATGAGCTGGAGTGTAATACTATAATGTGCTTTAGATATGAATATAAAACGACGTTGCTGACAGTCCATACAAGGTTATATTTCATTTCTCAGTGTACCCAGCCACCGTACTTTGTCTTCTTTGTTCTGTTTTCATCAGACTACTTGCATCTCAGTGTGACAGGCTGTCTACATTTGAAAGTGGCTCTATTTGAAAATGCAAGTTAGGATATTTGATTTGCCTTCAAGACATATACGCAGGTGAGCACTGGTTTTTGTTTGAGTTAATGTGAAAACTCTTATGCATTGGATGATAACTACAGCCACCTCTAGTTTCAAAATAACTTCAGTCCAGCTGTGTAGTTACGAGCATTATTTTAAATTCTGTTGGATGTTTGGAGGTTTATACAACTTATAACAGTTTCTCTTTGAAATGTATTCTCCTTGATTTGGCTGTTGGCTCATATGTAAGGTGGCGTAATAAACTGAATCTGATGACAGACAGACTGTCAGACCTCATAGACAGAAAGTGACACCGGAGAGAGGAATTCAAGGCTGCTTTGTACCTCTGCATGACTGAGGGCCATCATATTTACCCCTCATCTGGACAGGACCAGACAAGACAATAACATTCCCTTTGCTTTCACCATCCACTTCCCACAAAGCCATGCATGTCTAGGACACTGGAGGGGACACTTTGACAGCAATCCCCAACCTGGGATTACTCCTCCTGTCTATGATCTAATACCACTTCATGGCCAGTCTTGAGAAAGGTAACATTTTACCTTCACACCAACTCAACGTTAAAACCAAACAAAAGGCACCTAGCGAAAAGTCTGATAAACTGAATGTGATTTTACATGCGTGTTTGCAAATATTCTCTCTGACACCTCTCACATCAGGTAACATAACCTGTGAGTGCACGCAATGGTTTTGCGCTGTGGTACATCAGTCTAACATTCTCAAAATAATGGCTCAAATTAATTTATGACTAAACTTTAGATTTGATTCATTTCTCTTCACAAGTACAACATAAAATATCATTAAATATACAATATATATTATGATACATTTTCATTGAATTTGGCAGTCTGAGAATTGGTAGATTCTGTCAAATGATAACAGAACTTTCATTTTTGAGTGAACTGTCCTTTTTCATAAGTGAATAAGGCTTGTTTCGGGAAGGAAACAATATGGAAGGTCTTGCAGAGGTCTTGACATACCTTTTAAATCTGAACTCTTTTTTTAATTGACAAGCTGTGCAATGCAACATTCATGGCAACACAATGCCCAAAGATGTCCATCTACACATGTATGGCTGTAGAAGCAGTGCATTAAAGGAGATGAATTAAAAGTATACCCCACCCATGAAAATTCTGTCATTTATTCACCCTCGTGGTTCTAAACCTGTCTTCCATGGAACATGAAAATATATTTTGAAGAATGCTGGAAACCAAACAACACTGGAGCCCATTTATTTTTATTAAATGAAAAAAAGATACAATTCTGTTATTTCCACAGAAGAACATGTAAATGAGTAAACAATGACATAATTTTCATTTTTAGGTTAAAAGACTTCTCAGAAAGGGATTTACCTTGCAAACTGCCACTAAAAAGCAAATTAAATAAAACCTAAGAATCTAAAACAGACGGCTAGTCAACTACCGTGACCATTCCAGAATAAACGCTCATTTCTAGATGACCTAAATTGTCTTGTGGCAGCCCTGAGGACAATGAAAGAGCCTTTCCATCACTTTGTCATGTTCACATATTTAAGTCCTCATGCTAGAGGGCAGGATGTCTATTAACTTCTTACTGTGGGGTCTTTGTGTGAACATGGCTGAAGAGGCAGTGAAATCCTGACTGTAGGCCACATCCTCACTTTATTCTGATCACATGCCTCTTTATAAATTAAATTTCACACTGAATGTAACCCTAACCCCAACAAAGCATATGACCAAAACAGCTCCAGTAACAGAACCTTCTGTTCTGCTCAAAGACTCTGTGAAGTGGTATAAAAAAAATGATTTCAGAGCCAGCTTTAACATTCCGCATTTGATATACGTACAGATGTCAGAGAGGGGGGCTTTCTGCTGACAAGCCTTGTTCCCAAATATCATCTTTATTGACAGTGTGATTCTGAGTGAACAAGACCGGGGTTAGTCCAAAACATAAGTGGTGAAAAACCTCACTCTTCTGTGTGCACGTCACTGCATCTGTAATGTAAATCCTGCAGGGTTTTAACGGAAAGACAATGAACCTGACATTGTTCTAAGCATTCCCATTAATAGGCTATTGATGTTCCCAACTATTCTGGTAATTATCTTACACATAAAAAGTTATAAATGATTTGATGATAGCATAATGGTTCAACAAAGGCAATAAACCACAGTGCAAGCATTTCTATCTGTAGCAATGCTACTATGTGTATGGTGAAACTATCAGGAAGCATTACGGTTGAAACTGATGCAATAAGGAGCATTGCATTAAAGAAACACAAAGCACAAAAAAACTCACTCATGAATCCATGGATGGGCTAGTTGTACTGATTCCATCAGGCATGATCAGATATCTGTTCATATAGCATTTTATATAATTTATGCAGATGACAGTTGACCAAATTCGGTACGATGCAAAATTACATACAATTGTATACCTAAACATCGATAATTCTGGGTTCTACAGTGTTCAACGAATGCCAGGTCGCCATTCACAAATGCTCATTAGGAATATTAATGCGCCGATAAGCGTACATTTATGTGCGACACATTGAAGCAGCACAGGATTTGGCAATTATTAATGTGACAGACTCCAGTGCAAAGCGAATCAATTAAATAGAAGAATCCACATTTTCAGCACAGATAACTGCCTCAAGACGACAATTTTCACATGACAAAAAGAGGCCCATTCAGAGTCCTTCAAGGCCTGACAGGTCAAGAAAAGAAGTCTGAAACAAAGGCACCTTATAACCATCATCTCCTCTCTTTTAGTTGTCAGATCAGCTTTGCTAGTCCTGCTGGTGAAATGGCATCCCCCTCCCCAGCTGCCACAAGGTGCTTCTTCATGTCCTGTCAAAGGAATCTTTTATTCTATTTGCTCAGCATTAACATGTCACATTTATTGATCAGGCTTTTTATCTGGCCACAGCATGGCACGCCGCTACTGTACCCGCCGCTCTCTGATGTCTCGATGACACGGCTGACGATGTAATGCACAAAATGCATGTATTAAATTGCACTTAATGCAGAGGTGTGACTGTACGCACGACAGGTAGATTGAGTCAGATGTTGTATACGCTTTGGATCCTGTCATTTGTGACAATGTTCTAGAATGTTTCACATGATAGAAACATCCTTCACACGAGAACTTTCTCAACCAATTCAAGCTTTTTTCTGTAGGCAAAGGGAGTCTCATATTACATATTCAACAGCCAAATATAATATGAATTCCTTAATGTGCACTGCCAACATATGTGGTCAAACAGCATCTTAAAAGGTCCTAACAGAGGTGTACTAAAAACAGAAGTACACCAAAAAGGAAGTACAAAATCAAACACACAACAGATGTGAAAACTACCTATAATGGCTATTCTCCATCTTTACAGAGAGGATAAAGTGGGCCATAACCCTGTTGCGGATAAAGTGGGCCATAACGCTGTTGCAAAACCTAGAAAAAAAAACACGATGTCTCACCCTTCTCAGATCTATATGGGAATCCAGTGTGTGCATAATAGGTGCCATGCATGCCATTGTTGTCTTCCATCATCATGGACCTCCTATTATCATGGCCTGTTACACTCAGACAAAAGGTAACTTACCTCAGTTGGTTGAAGCTGAGATCTAATCTTCTTGCCAATTCACCATATTTTGCCCCAAGAAAATCTGGAACGTCTTCCCAATCATGCCCAATGCAGGACACCTGCATCAATGCATCAGAGAGAGAAAGAGGGTTACATTTTTTAAGGTGTTATAGTTACAGCAAAATTATACATACAAGTACTGAGTAATCTCAGTCTACTATAAGGTTAGGATTATGGTTTGGTTTAGGGTTAGTTGCATGTAATTCAAATCCATAATTTACTTTTATTACTATAGTAAGTACATATCATGTGTAACAAAGACACTGTAAAATCAGAAGAGTGTTTTCAGGAAGGGATATCAGTTTTATTACACAGTTGGTACTTTGAATTAATGTTCTTTCAGAAATAGACCTTATTGAGCTGATGGAGATATTAAAGAAATGTTTGTTATGAAGTTGTTCAGTTCAGCTGTGCATAAACATGTGAAGGCAAATACTTCATATGCAGCCAGTGTGTGAATTAAACCACTGTTATTATGTTAATTAACAACTATTTATGCAGTTTATAATACATATTTAATATTTTTGACTACAGTTGTCTCGCGATACAGAAAATGTATTTTGTATTTTATAAAGGTATCCACCTGCATGCCACTTCATGACTTGACAAACAAACACACACACGCACAAACGCACACTTCGGGGCGTTTGGTATCTACCTGAATCCATAATATTGGTCACAGGACAATGTGTTTGCAATATTTCACTTACCTGACTTCCATTCACTACAACCATTGCCTCGTTGTATGCCATTGCCGTTAAATGACAGTTCAGAAAGAAAGAAGCTTCTAACGAGGACCAACAAAAGTTTTATGCTCATAAAACTGAAATATATTTCCAAACTTTTAATCTACGCTCCGTATGAAGCTTTACTTCTTCCGCGTGCTCGTGTCAGCTGATCTTAGACGGAAGCACGCGCCACTGTTCAATTGCTCAAATCAGTTTTAGCTTGTTATAAGGATGTTTGCCATGAAAATAATGGTGAGTAGCATTATTACTAGCGATGTGGAGAGCCTTCTGTTGTTGAAAAAAAGCAGCCGTTTTAATCACTGGAAGTTGGAACAAATCTCCAAAGAATGTGTTTAACATGGTATTCGACGTATTACAATTCAGAAGATATTTCACTGTATTATAATTTAACTAATCCTATTGTACTGTATTTCTTCACATTCGTGTGTTCATTTAATAGTTTAAGTTAAAATAACACATTAAAGCTGTATTGTTATCGTTGTATGACAGGACACACAGAAAGGGAGACGCTCGAGAGCTTGGGAGCGCCGTGACGTCACAACGGATCCTCCCATAGGCGGAAGTTTTGGACGCGCAGACAGTGTGGAGACAAGTAGGATTTCTGATCTTATGCTGGCGGTAGCGCACGAATACTAGAATAATACTAGACTTAGTTTGGCTACTAAAATGTGCTTCATAAGACGCCACTGGAAATCTATTTATATTATCTTTATAGAAAATAAAGGGATTGTGTCTGTAAATGTTCATACCTGTCGTATCACATCGGAGCGCGTGTGTAATTTAAGGTAAAGTGGTTCGTCGTGGTCTTTCACCAAACTTAATGATAGAAAATGCTTTGTAATGCATGTTTAACGGATGTAAATTAATAACGTGTTTTTTTTTTATTATGATTGTTATTATTTTAGATGCTAGCCTATGCTTTGAAAGAAAAGAAGCGGACTATATATGACGCTGTTTTCATTTTTTTAAGTATTTGAGGTTGGCTGAATTTCCGCAATGTACTGATGTGAGAGTTTTTCTAAACACTAAAAGTATAATTAATAGCATATAGACTAGGCTAATGTATTTTTATTGGAACTGATTTTGTGTTGCTTACTTTGACTAAGCTGCTTTACCCATCACTTAATGTCAGCAACCCTTACAAATTTATTTGTAACTTGAGGTGCAAAAAAAAAATATGTGTGAAATGTAGCCGAGTGTTATTGTTTATTTTGATCAATCGTAATGTGCGGGTCTCAACTTTGACTATAGAAAATGTTTTGAGCGAGCGCGGGGGTTTCGGGCGCTTTAGGCAGCTCTATAAATGACTATATTTAGTCATGCATAAACATGACGATATGAAATATATGAAAATACATTTGCATTTAAATAATATCAATTATGACCCCCCAAAATATGTTCCCATTTAAGGGTAATACCGAGTGTTTGGTATCTGGCTCAGAAGCTCATTCGTCATGCAGACAATAAAGAGAACATTTTTGCCCGATGCTGGAAATTTATGGTTACCCTTCTCTGCCCTAATATCTCACGCAGTGTGTCACGCGCTGACAGCCTCTGCAGAAAACAATCACACATCTTTCCATACTGAAAAAAAGATTCTGCGTTCAGCTTGTTAAAATGGCCGGTATCAACACTACAGTGTCTGTGTTGTAGTAGAAAAGGGAATAATACTACAGCAGAAAATCTTCCCACTATTTGCACTTTCGAAAACTTACAAATATGTATTACTGATGTAATCTATAAATCAAGAATGAAAAATGTTGTGTTTCAAATTGACTATCTATGGTTTTCAAAATTGTAATCGAACTATGTGCATGTCTTTGAGCAAGGCCTACTGGATGTGGCTAAATGATTGTAACTTTTCTAAATACACGTAAACTACGTTTAAAAAGGCAAATGCAATCAGTAGTCTAAATATTGATTCTTGGAGAGAGAGAAAGTGTGTGTGTGTGTGTGTGTGAGAGAGAGAGAGAGAGAGAGAGAGAGAGAGAGAGCGACATATAGCCTAGGATGATAGGATAATTACCTTACACGTTCTTATTGGTTTATAGGCTTTTACAATAAAAATGTATATTTTATATTAAAATTTAGATGTACTTGGCTAATTTAAGCAAAGTGATTTTTAAGGGAGGGGATGTAGGCTATTATTGTATTTTAAGTGTAGCCTATTAAAATAAAACCGCGTTCTGGGATTTAATCGCCAAGTAGCAAACCAGCAAAGTTTATTGTTTGTCACGGACCAGGGTTATCTGTTTCATGTGTCTGAGATACTCCAGCAAAATATACATTTCTTTCACGCTGATAACTGTCCACTCCAGGTTTTCTTGCTCTCCGAGATGACCTGTCAAGCGGATTACCGCAGAAAGAGATTAATGGTGGAGGCGGGTTGCAATAATAATCGTTTTGTTTGATGTGACAACTTTGATAGGCGTTGATTTACTTACAAACTGATAGGCTTTTAATTGAGCGCCTCCATCCAGTGAGAGATGAAAGGCAAAGCGCATTGAAAAGCTGCCCGATTGCCCTGGAGCCTCAATACTGATTAGCCGTCTCAGCGGTGAATAGTTCAAGGCTTTTTAAACTTCTTTTCTCAAAGGTCTGACAGACCATTTCTCTTTCTTTTATGTATTTTGGTATTGTCCAATAAAATGAATAATTTGATTATGTGTAAATAAAATTTAATTTACATGAATGGGGGAAAAAAAAAACTGTCTGGACCATTTTTTATTATTGTAGTCTTGTCTCTTTTAACATTCCAAGTGAGTTTTGCTGGTTTTTGCTTGAGGCAACGCAATAACCTACAAGTGAAGTTTACATTTGTGCAAAACATGTAGTGTCCGGAAAAACCTGAAACTGCATGTGAGACGAGGAAAATATAATTTGAAGTATATCATGTACACCTGTCTGAAACTTAGCCTCAGCATGTTTAAAACAGGTTTTACTACTGTTCGTGTAGTCAGAAAAAGCACAACACATCGACTTGTTTCTTTTTAATTCAATAGGAGGAAAATAAGTTATAATATATATATATATATAAACAATTATACATGTGATAATGAACAGACAACAGGTAATATGAGCATGAAACTGCTTTGTTAATTTAAAATAAGCTTACACACATTTTATAACCTATATAAAGGAAGCAAAATATTTACAAAAATTGCTTGCCTCATGTTTTTATTTTATAACTTTTTTAAGTTATAAATAGTACAAAAATTAAATGGCATATTCATTTTTATATTTAAATCGGTCAAAAAAGGTCCTAAAAAGTACTTCAAAAATGTTCGAATATTTATTAAAAAAAAAAAAAAAAAAAAGTTTTACTCTTAGCAAAAAAAAAGGTTTTACTCTTTTACTCTTACAGAGTAAAAAAAAAAAAATAATAAAAAAAAATAATATATATATATATATATATATATATATATATAATAAAATTAATGGCCAGTGGTTGATTCCCTACTTTAAATGAGGAAAAAGATGAAAGAAAGAAAAAGATGAAAGAAAGAAAAAAACACGGGGAAAAGGTTCTTGTCTTACCGCAGGTTTTAAACAAAAACCTTTCCAAACTGAAGCAAACAGAGAAACTGCATGCCCCTCAAATTAAGTGACTGTTCTCCGGGATGCTTCTTTTGCCCTTTTCTCCGTCACTCGCGGCACATAATCAGCTTCAAAAGCTGACGTGAAGTAAGAAAAGGATTGACAGCAACTGACAAATAACTGATTGATTGTGGTCGAGCAGAATTGACAGTTGACGGAGGGGTGGAGATAGAAATAGAAGGGCGGTGTATATTATATTGAAAACATGTGACATTCACATCCCTCTATCACTGCATTGGTCTGCTCTTGTCAACGCTTGTCTGATTGGGGAATTCAAACACTACAAGTTGATCTTGTGGTTATGGTCATATGTTTCAAGCGTAACGGTAAAAAAAAAAAAAAAAGGCTAAACGCACACAACATAGAAAAAGAAGATTAAATTTAAATGTATATCAATAAATAATACTTCAAAAGGTTAGATGGTTATTAAAAATGTAGTCCTTGTACAAAATAGGTGTATAATAATAAAAAAGGAATCTAGTGAACTTTAATGCTTTCATTCTGTTTTTGTTGATGGCGTTCAGTAATCAGTAAATGTGGGGCTTAATCTTAAAAGGCCTACAAAAGAGACGAAGAGTAAATGTATGAGACAGAATTTTTTTTTTTCTCAATTAGTTAATCTTCTAAAAACAAATGGCAAAATTAAAGAAGTCTGCTCGTGAAAATAAGTAACGACCAGTTTAAATCTAATTTTTGACAGAGACAGCGGCGTGTACGACAACCTACATATTGAGCAAAATCTCCTCCCCCAAGTTGTCAAAATAGAGGCGCTTGCAGGAGGAGGAACGTCACATCCCCTTGACCCTCCAATCACCTCGGGGTCCCATTTGATTGGAAGGCGGCAAGGGCTTTAATCTCGGACTAATTCAGATGCTTTTGAAGTGAAAATTTCTACCAGTTCTTGGTTTGGGAGGACAAGCGCGCGGACCTACGGGAAGAGACAGAGCGCGCGCTATGCCTATGGTGTCACACGCGGCTCCGGATCTGCGATAGCCTCGCGCTTTGCTTCATGCGGATTATACAATTTATCTTTATTTCTACTATTTGAATGAAGATTACGGCATAGTGTTTTTTTATTTATTAATCTGATAAATGAAATACCAACAAAATACGTGAGAATTGGGTCATGATCACATCGCCCTCTGCTTCTGCTTCAAGAAATAGTGATACTGATCTAGTCTGGGAAAGCACCAGCAGCAGCTCTCGGAATAACAACTCCGCGCTCAGCAAGCCTTTTCTCCATTCCGTCCCTCCTTCGGACCCTTTACGGCAAGCTAACCGACTTCCCATAAAGATTTTGAAAATGCTTACTGCACGCACAGGACACATTTTACACCCTGAATATCTTCAGCCATTGCCATCCACCCCGGTTAGTCCAATTGAGGTAAGATGCGAATTCCGTGTTTCATAAGCTGTTAGTGTTTTTCAGAACAACTCCGCATTCTCTTTTGTCGGAGAAATGACGGGCATTACGCGAATCTTGGATTAGACATATATCGGAGCCGAGTGGATAAAATGAATAAAATCCTTTTAGCTAACATCGTATTTTAATTTGACCAATGTCTATTTAATCCAGCTAACATTGTAAATGCGCTTTTGGCATGGGGCTTTCAGCCCGTTTTGCGCGATGCGCACATTATCGACTCGCTATAAAAACGTTCAAAATAGAAGCGACGAGTCGTTTAGGGAAGTTTATTTGTTGTTTATTTTAACAAATACGTTGTAATGATTGTGCTTTTACATATCTGTGGTGTTTACGTCCTTTTTTATCTATCCTCGCAGCTCGATGCCAAGAAAAGTCCTCTGGCTCTTCTTGCGCAAACATGCTCTCAGATCGGTAAACCGGACCCTCCGCCCTCCTCCAAACTCTCCTCAGTAACATCAAACGGATCTAACGAAAAAGAGTCGAAATCTGGTCCTTTAAAACTGAGTGACATCGGTGTGGAAGACAAATCCAGCTTCAAGCCGTATTCCAAGCCATCGGATAAGAAGGACTCGTCTTCAGGGGTGTCGAACGGAGAGAAGTCTGGTTTCCGTGTGCCTAGCGCCACCTGCCAGCCATTCACTCCCAGGACTGGCAGCCCGAATTCCAGCACTTCGGCTTCCCCGATGCCGTCAGATGGAAAGGGAGAGAGAGATGAAAAGAAAGATTCTGATTGTAATAAAAACTGCACCTCAGATGGATCTGCACCGACCAGCGTCAGCCATAGCAGGATAAGCGTGAGCTGTGCGGGAATTAACGTGGAGGTCAACCAGCACCAAGAGACCACATCAGGATCCAAAGCAGCGACGTCGGAGTCCTCGTGTGTCACCTCTTCATCCTCAGCCTCCGTCCTGGGGTCAGGACTTGTAGCTCCCGTTTCTCCGTACAAACCCGGCCAGACTGTTTTCCCTCTACCCCCGGCTGGCATGACGTACCCCGGCAGTTTAGCAGGGGCCTACGCCGGCTACCCCCAACACTTCCTGCCCCACGGTGGAAGTCTGGTCAATGCGCAGCTCGCCAGCTCGCTGGGCTGCAGTAAAGCTGGCTCAAGCCCCCTAGCCGGGGCATCCCCTCCATCCATAATGTCAGCCAGCCTTTGTAGAGACCCTTACTGCTTGAGTTACCACTGTGCCAGCCACTTAGCCGGTGCAGCCGGAGCTTCCTGCACACACGACTCGGCGGCTGCAGCGGCCGCGTCTGCTTTGAAGTCCGGATATCCACTCATGTACCCGACACACCCTTTGCACGGGGTTCACTCCTCGCCGCCATCTTTTGGTGGACACCCTTTGTATCCCTATGGCTTCATGCTGCCCAACGACCCTCTTCCGCATGTGTGTAACTGGGTGTCAGCTAACGGACCTTGTGACAAGCGTTTCTCGTCCTCCGAAGAACTTCTTAACCACCTGCGGACGCACACCGCGTTCACCGGGACCGAAAAGTTGATATCGGGTTATCCCAGTTCATCCTCGTTAGCTAGTGCTGCCGCCGCAGCTATGGCATGCCATATGCACATGCCGCCCTCAGGAGCCCCTGGGAGCCCCGGGACACTGGCACTTAGGAGCCCGCATCATGCGTTAGGACTAAGCAGCCGCTATCACCCGTATTCAAAGAGTCCGTTGCCTACTCCCGGCGCACCGGTTCCGGTACCTGCCGCGACCGGTGCCTATTATTCTCCCTATGCACTGTACGGTCAGAGACTCACCACAGCATCAGCGCTTGGATACCAGTAAAAAACAAAAAACAGACTCTGTCCAAATTTATAGATTATAAAGATTGAAATATAAAGACTTTTATATCATCGCGCCACTGAAGGACTGGATCCGTGGACTCACTGTATTTATTTATGTCAGCTTAAAGCGGACAATAATACAAATGAAAATATTTGAGAAACTCAAAAGTGCATTACATGAACTCTGTAGATAACGTGAAACACATGTTAGAGTACTAATAAAATAGGGGTCTTCAGTTGGATGTTGATTTGGAATTGCTATGATTGTATTGTTCGTTATTATTTAATGTCTCATGGAAAAGAAGATAATTTACATGCATGTTTGTTTCTTAAATCCCAAATTGTCCACATGATTTGAAATTGCCGTTATTTTTCAGGTGTACACCACGGAGAGAGAATTGGTATTTTTTGTATGTATTCTGGAAAATAAGAAACAATTCTGTTCCATATTTCTTGTGTTCGGTATTCATTAACTAAACATCACCAAAACTCAACTCAAACTAAATTCTGTCATTTGAGTAGCCTATATTGATTTTGCCGTTTTAAATAGAAATCATGCATTTCCATGGCTGTAGCCTTTTTTACAGTTCTACTAAACGATTTAACTTCGAATATAAGATTTTAAATTATGAGTGCATTCTTCGGTGTCTGAGAAATTTTATTATTATTATTTTTCTAATGACTGACTCAGCAATCAGCCTATATTGAAAGTTTGGTATAACGATTTTAAGCAATGACGCCAAAACACGTTTGGAATAATTTCAGGTTCATTTTATTACTTATGCATTAAAGTTTACAAATAAAAATAGTTTATTTCTAAATACAAAAAGAAATGTAGATTGCCACTTTATTTCTTCTTACTGCATAGGCGACGGTAAATTAATCAATGAGACATGTCATCTTTTTTCATATTTTTACAAAGAGAAAATGTTTTCAGCACAACTTTTAGGGGAATGACACGACCGGTGTTCAATTTCTTATTCAATATACTCTATCATGTTGTCAGTCTATCATCTCACCATAATCGAATATTCATTTCAGAATATAAACGGCTATGCTGAATTCTGAAAGTGCATTTGTTGTGGTGTTGTTGAACAAGATTGTATTTTGTAATTTTGCAGTAGGCTGAGTTATAACTGCAGCCGTCAATGGCTTATGTGGACAATAAGTTATTTTTGAGAAACGCTAAAGAGACAACATTGCGAGTGCTTTGCTTATTAATATTATAGGAAACAGCCTGTATAAAAAAAACACGTATGACCATACATTAAGTTTTACATCATTGTACATCTTATTTGCTATAGATTACCCGATATCAGTTTTAAATCTGTTTTGTGTGAATTAACGAAAAAAAACCACAATATTTTTCAGCGAGATTTTTACAGATACACACATAAGGGGCAGAAGTAGGCTACACACTATTTGTCAAATATCATTGAGTAGCCTAAAACGGTCAGCAATATTTTCATTCAGTGAGCAAACACAAACATTGTCTTTAGATTAGACTTGTAAATCATATCTGTCATTTAATGAAACACTACGGCTCCCAGCTAAGAAAAAAAATGCAGGGTTTGTGTTTTCTAAGGCCCATCTAGTTTGTATGCGAGATGACCAAATTATTTCCTCAACAATTGCTTTTATTTGGGTATATATTTAAACTGGAAACTATTTATGAAACTATTATTCATATATACGGTTGTAATTAGTTAAAAAAAAAAAAAAAAGATCGAATGCTCCATATAATGCATTAATAAAAAAACTAGGATAACGCATAAGAACAGAAAAGAATAGGCTGATAATTTGTGTGCGAGACGAATAAAAATTCTTTGCAAATTCTTTTTGCAAAAGTGCTTATATATTCTTTTTTTTTGTTTAGTTTTTTTTTTTACTTATGGAAAACTAAAATATATAGCATACGCAGGTAACGAATAAGTAAGGCAATTTAACTGCGTCTTAACTACATAATTTCACTAAATACATTGCACATATAATTTTTATACTAGGCTATACCTGCAATATCAAATCGTTTCACTACATTTTAGTATTTTTTTTTTTTTCTCATTGGTTACTGCTTCGCGCAACAAACTGCACTGTAGTAGTCGACTACACTTATATCGTTTTTAAAACATTTCAGTTTGGTTGAATATCCAATAGTTTATTTATTAATTTTGTTTTAAAAAGTAGGCCTATTTATGTATGTTTTTATTTATTTCAATTTTGGGAGAGATGACAATTTACCCCAGATAGGAACTTTTAATAATAGGCTACATAAATATACGAACTACATGAGTTTTATGAACTAAACTTATAATAATGACACAAGATTAATTAATGATTGTATTTACACTCATAAAGCAGTTCGTTAAAGATGGAAAACTTCAACCCGCCCAGAAATGTCATAGACGCGGAGCAACTAGACAATGTTCTGGAGGCCCACACAAGCTTTAAACTGATGTAATGACGGTGAAAGAGAGCAATTTCCATTTTTACCCACATCATGGTGGCTGTAAGGAGGTCCCCGATGGAAAGCCATTCATCATGTGCCCCTCCTCCCGGGCCTGTCATCAGAGGAGCTAGCAGGCACATGTGTGCATAAATTACCCCGCTTGCCTTCTTCCACTGCTGTTCACTGTGGCTAAGGAGTATAAAGAGGAACAGAACTCCACTGCCTGGTAGTAAAGCATGACTTACACCACTGATCAGCCCTGCAATGAGCATGTTTATAAGGGCGATAAATAAAGTAAATACCTTCCACAGTGGTCTCGTGTAAGGTGCCAGGCAACCACAATCTGGAAAAGAGGAGGATTGGAAATGCCAGATTAATCTGTGACAACAACGGCTTGTTATAGGAGATGAATTTGAGTCCACAGCCTCATTTCTGAGGGGAAACATTTAATAGATCAAGACAACATTCCACATGACTTTTATAAAAATTGAAAGTGTTAAACCTCGTGTTCTGTTAGGGGTCTACGAGACCCCAAGGCTCTTTTGCTAGCTCCCATACTTTATATAAAAGGTTTTTTTTTATATAAGGTAACATTTTTTTTTTTTTTTTCAATTTTATGAGAACTGATAATAAACAAAATAGTGTTTAACATACATGTTCCTATTATAAATGTTTCATTTGGGGCCTCAAACACCCCAGCTATAAAACTTTTAAAAAAAAATCAATTTAAAAGGAATTTCCAGATATTTGCTTTGATTTGCTTTCCTGGGGGTTTCTGAATAACAGCTTTGTCGTAAAACACAGCAATGTCTTTAAGTCTGCTGGGTTTTTATTAAGTCAGAGGATCATATTAAATAATTGGAAGGGCAAAAAAAGTAGGTTAATTTTAAAACTACTATTATTATTATTATTATTATTATTATTATTATTTCACACACAGTACTGGGTATCTGGGACGCAAGTTCGCAAACCGAGTATGGTTAATAATTATCATGTGTACAGTGCATAGCCACACCTCAGGTTTCATGCCAGAGGTGCTAAAAAAACTAATTGCATTGGTAGAGATGCATGGCTGATTTATGGTCCGTGCTAGGGAGGCTGTGCCAAGGTATGCTGACACACAAGGCCTTCCTGCTCTGAATTTACCCTTTTACTGGAGCTGCTATAAACCCACTTACCACTGAAAGAAGGACTTTAGAAGACACCTGGATTGCCACCACTGATTTGCACTTCACTCTTTTATTAAATAGCACAAAATTACTACTGACACCAATGTAATTACTAGGCGTGTGATAAAATAAACAGACACGCCGTAGTCTGACATAGTTATCCTATGCTTTGAGCAACAGCTGTGTCAATATGTGAGTCCCACGCAAATGCTAAACTTCTAGACATAAGTCACACAATTATGTCCTTCTCTCACGAGAGTGGCTTGATTTATAGGATTATGGGTTTGAGACAAAATCCTTTTTAGCTGCGATAAGGGCGATTATCATTGCAATCTTTCAAATGGGAACGCTTTGTTTGAACAGTCTAGCAACAGGCCTTCTAGCTTTTACATCATGTTTAGACCATTTAAAACAGCTTTAATTTAACCTTGTAAAGTACAAAACTTATTTTTTGTATAGCTCAGATAATCATCTTCACCGAAAGGTACTCCGCTACGACACATAGCAGCTATCTTCAAGAGTGATTTATGTTGACACAGGAGGTGGAAATGACCACAGCTTTTGTGATTGCAGTAATGAAGCCATAAACCAAATAGAATGAAATGAAGCAGGAGCTCCACGATTTAATCAGCTCATAAACAGATCCACTGCATCAAGCCAATGACGTTATTACCCATCTGAAGTAAATCTTGCTAATCTCCAGAGATAAAATCAACATCATCAATGGTCACATGTCATATTCATCAATGCTAAATCGCCCCCTTTTGACAGATTAATCCCGGCCTCAGCTCCCAGAGAGAGTGGTAATGGAGACCCAGGCAAACAATTCACTCATTGAACACGGCGGGCTCCTAGTATCACTTGGCGCTTACACGCGCTCTCTCTCCTCATTGATTTACAAATTCAAAGTGCTCATCAAGGTGAGATAGGCCCAAAGAAAAATGGCTTCCGTGACGGCTTGTCATTCAAAGGGCCTGCGATGCGAGGCACCTTCTTGTGCTTTAAGTGCCTAATTGAGGTCATTTACGGCAGCTCTCGGGGCTCTGCTATCATATCTCAATGCCTGTTTCATTTGCACATTTTGGGGTTTTGACAAAGAATATTTTATGGAAATGAGACCATTCTCTGAGAATACTTAATGGGTTTTTTTCGTAAAGAGCCCAGTGATTGCTCGGATGTCTGTCGATGATAAATAGCTGAAGAGATTTCTAAGATGAGCTTGTAGTAGTGAGACCATGTGATTGTTTTTGCAATGATCCGAGTCTCCATGTCTTTATTTTGCTTGACCAAACTTCTGCAAGGTCCCGCTAATTATTGAAGGTCAAGAATATTCCACATTGTCATGTTTAATCATTTAGTAATGCTGTGTGAAATATAACACTGTTTAGGACGATTCCGTTTCATTTCGATGTATTGATAGTTTGATGTCATAATCTGAAATGTACCATTTATTTTTGTGTCATTTACAATTTGAATATCTACATTTGGTGGACAGTTTTATCCAGACAACCTACTTTACAACCCATATTTTTGGTATAGAGTGGTGCAGGTATGACGTCACTTTGTAGGCCAACTGGCAGTTAGCATCACGCTGGTTCCCTCGATAAAAATAGGCTTTCCATAGGCTTTTGGATTATTGCAAAAAAACAAGCTCTGTAATCAACAAAGGTTTATGATACTTACACGTTTTTGTCCTTTGTCCATCAAGATAATTTTCAAAGATGAACACAACTTTTATTAATTTTGAAGCCTAAATGAAGTTGCCAGAAGTAAAAAGCTAAATGTAGGCTAACTCTTTCGGTTTTTATCTCAAAACATTTTCCCAGAACGTTTGAGTTATAATAGTTTAAAAGGGCACAATTATAAGCATAATGAGGCTGTAAAAGCGGACTGAGCTTACCTGTTCACCGTGATGATGTTTAATGTCCCTGACAGCCCCTGTAGTCCCATTTAGCCACTTGTTAGAAACTGCCTTTATCAAGACACGTAACAGCTTAAAAAATCACGAGTATGGTAATACTGATGTATTTTATGTCATAGAATAAAACGTGAAAGTGTCTTGAGCTTGTGTTCACCACAGACCTTATTTCAGCCATTTAACCAAAACCCCATTCAAAAAACCCACTGACTTCGGGACGAGGGAACCGGAAGTGCTAAAATGCTAACTCATTTCCACGTTTTAACCAACAAAGTGATGTCCTACCTGCACCACTCTATTGCTTGCGCCATCTACTGTTTGAGCAAGAAGAATGTTTTATCTACTTATGGAATCCTTGATTCTGATTGGTCAATCACTGCATTTAACCAGTGACATGGCAACCCTGTATATCTGACCCAAAACCGGGCAGTGCCACTTTCATGGCTGTTTTTCAGTTCTAAGAACGCAAGAATGCACTTGTATTTCCTAGCTACTTTTTCCTGTTGTGACCGTCCCAGCACTGTACTGGAATTGAACTTCGGAGGTAGATGATTACTTAAAGTCGGCATGAAATGGAAGTTACGTCTTTTCTTCCCTTTTGTGACGTATATCAGAGTGAAACTGCTTCTTGAACAAGAAAAAATGTAGGGCAGGACTTGATTTTGTCCATCGGGAATTTGTTGGATCGTTGTGGTTTGCTATTGTGTTCATTATGTGAGTGACAGGTTGTCCCGCACTCACGTCATCAGAGATAAATCATTTATAATAAATACTGCAATATTCCATAAAAAGTATGAATTCATGATAACTTTAAAGAAGTCTAAAGACACAATGCCTGATATATTAAATATTTAATAAATACTTAATATTTCTGTAATATTGTCGCAGTGTTCGTCTTGTTGCAACGTTGCTTGTTTGTGAAATTCTAATAAACTACTTTTTGAAAATTGTTCATTAATGACTCAAATCAGTATTTTATGTCTAAGTATATATCTGTCGAGTAGCCATGCAATAAGCGGGATAATGTACATAAACACTGACAGCTATATACTTAGTATGCATATAATATGTATATGTTATTGTTAACTCCTTGGACGGTGCAGTGTAGATATTAATCTTTGTTTCGTAATGATCTTGTGAACTGTAGAGGCACTCAAACAGGAATGTAACAGCTCATTGAATCTGTTCTTTGCACTCATGCACATTGTCATTCTTGGGAGCACTTTTTAAGCACACTTCTGATTATAATAAAATTACATGCCATGCTCTTTGTGAGGTTGTTAAAACATGTGCACAAAGCGATGAAAGTTCATTTTCTTGAGCAGACACTGAATAATATTAGCAACCAAATTTCCATTCAGGACGGATGCCATGACAGACCTAATGATGGACTGTCAACAGGCCTCGCTGGTGATGCTAATATCAGAGATGTTGTGAGGAATGATCTTTCTGATCTGCTCAGATATATGCAGAATTGAAATTTCAAAGTGTAAGACTAAAGTGATTTCTGACAGCTTTATCTGGCAAGTTCATATGAGACATTAAACTATAACAAACAGCAGTATTTCTCTAGCAGTTCCGAATCCTGACACTTGACCTAACTTACGAGGCACGGCTTTTGTATGCTAACAGTGCATCTAATCCAAGGAAACAGTTTAGACAATATTTTTAAGCTTGTTTTCATGGAGCTGGTTATGATGCCTTTACACATCACACATTGCACAGAAATATTTGAAGATGCTGGCCGTGTTGAGCGCTGCACAGCCAAACTAATGGATCTGACCAAGAGACAAATGGGTCCAGACACGCAGCAACACAGCCTGAGGAAATATGGACCTTCACATCATTTTTATTGCTTTAATGCATTTTAGTGTTAACTGCAAAGTAGGAGCTCAAAATTACTCTCAGTCCTGCTTTGCTTGTGCCCTACAGACAAAGACGCAACTTGATGAAAATAACACGCAGGCCACACGGGTGTTTTGCATGAAAATAAAGCAATTACCTTTGTGAAAAAGCATTGTATGAGTACAGGAGGACATAGATATGTTATTACTTATCTCATCTCTTGTAATATAATTGGCAGAGCTCTGTGTGTGCAACCGCGAAGAAAATGTTAATGCATTCCTACAACAATGCAATGAAAAGCAGTTACAATGCTTCCTGGGGCAAAGTATTATGCCTATTCAAAAGGTCGAATTTGCTTGAGAATATTAATGTGTGAGGTGTGTTTTGTAGGGAATAAGAAATTGACACTTGATACATAACCGCACTTCGAGAAACATGAGTGGTAATTCATCAAAAGCCAAAGGTCTATCAATCAAAAGTGACAATGAGATCATAGTGTATGGTGGCTTTGCCAAACTTCAAAGCAAGCTGTTTTTGAATATCAATAAAAACCCTGCTTGTGTCAAATGTGTTCAACAGCCGTCCGGAGTGAATTAGCATCACATATCATATAATTACTGAATAAATGAGTCCATATTAAGGAATCATCTGGCAATGGAATCCTTTCCTCCTACCATGCTTTTCGCCTCAGACTATCTTCCTGACAGTTTATTTCTCTCGGCTTTCTAGGGGCAAACACCTGTGTCTCCTCTTAAAGATGTCTGCTTCTGACAGGCCGTGTGGAGCCTCTCCCTTCGGCTCGGACACATCTGGTGGAAGATCACAACTCCAGCAGTGTCTCCATGCGCACATCCGTCAGCCCTCAGCCATACTCTCACACGCATACGTATATACTAAAAGATCATATGCTCAACTTTATGTGGCAGAGTACAAGATGAGCCCAAAAGAATGAAGACATGACTGGATAAAAGATTTGTATTTCAAATACAATTTCAAAAACGTTTTATTTATTTTTTTGTATCACGGTTTTCACAAAAGCATTACAGCATTTTCAACTGTGATACTAATAAGAAATATTTCACTAGTTCGCACTTACATATAATCAGATAGGGTATGGAATATGTGTATTGGTGTGCGAGAGGGCTCCGAGCTCAGAATTTGGCCCGAACCAGAGTACTCCCCCATCCCTGGCTGGGATAGGAATAACAACTTTCGTGGAACCGAGGTAAGTCGGCTCTATATATATATATATGCCTCCTCTCATGCTGATTGGTTAGATTATCTGAACACACTCCTCCCGAACTTTGTTAATAAAACATCATTTCCTGAGCACCAAATCAGCATAATGATTTATGAAGGATCATGTGACACAGAAGACTGGAGTAAAATTCAGCTTTGCCATCAAAGGAATAAACATTAAATCACATTTTAAAATATATCAAAATAGAAAAGTTATTTTTTCAAATTTAATAATATTTCATAATAATACCGTTTTATTGTATTTTTGATCAAATAAATTATACGTTGGCCCAGTAGTGCACAACACAACGAAATTTAAAAAGCAAACATAAGTTCACAACACAGCGAAATCAAGCCACAACACAACGGAAATGCTACCGACCACTAGGGGGCTCTCGGAACGCAGTAAAGTTAGTTTAGGTTCGATATTTGCCAGACATTCGTTTTCCCTTGCCACTGTTCTATAGAGTCGGCAGTCTTACAAAGATATCAACACCACGATTAGTTTTAACAGTATGTAACCACTGTACATCTTTATGAAATATTAATTAATCACTTACTACAGGTGAAATTGTGCCAATACCTGCCTTAATGTATGTACAGTAAACAATTACTTTCAGGACAAATTACTGTACACACACACACACACACAAAAAACTGGTTCTTCTGCGGTTCTTTGGGGTGGTTGAGGTGCTATAGAGCACTGTTACCGTATAAAGAACCTGTTAAGCCCAGCGTGGTTCTTCAGCGGTTCTTTGGGGTGGTTAAGGTGCTATAAGCCCCTGTATAGTTCTTTAAAGGTTCTCTAACTCTCTCTTAGTCTCTTAGTTTAGTTGGGGAAAGGATTAAAAAACTACATTAAAATACAGTGTATTTCCTGAAGATAATGTGGTTCTCAACATTTTGTCCCCAAGGCCCCCCATAAGGAAATATTCAAGTGCCCCCACACAAGACTTTTTGACCTCAGAAAAGCATACAAGTGATTCAAAACAGCTTTTGCCATTGTAGTAAATAAATTCCCATTCATAGCAAACATATGAGAGTGGACTAACAGATCAAAAATCTAAGGAGGAGAATGGGGTGGTTCTATGGTTCTAAATAGCACCATTTGACAAAGGTGCTGTATAGCACTTAAAGTGGTTCCCCTATAATTACAAGCCAATGAACCCCTTTTAGTGCTATTTAGTACAATTTTTTTTTAGAGTGTAATTCACTAAAAGGGTTTTTTTTAATGTTCCAAAGGTTTTTGTATGTTTCTATTGGTAAGACTGACTTACTACAGGTGAAATTGTGCCAATACTTCCCTTGTATAATGTATGTACAGTAAACAATTATTTTTATTAAAAAAAAAATAATGCAATTCACCAAAAGGTTTTTTTTTTTTTTTTTTTGCAGGTATTGGCAATTTCACCTGAAGTAAGTCAGTCTGGCCACTAGGAAAGAACTACAACCATTGGAACAAATTACAGTCATTTTTTTCCTAAAAATAATTGTTTACCGCACATACATTAAGGGAGGCATTGGCAAAATTTCACCTGTAGTAAGTCAATAGCCGCTTTTCCACCGTTGGGCCGAACGGTTCTTAGAATGGTAAGGAACGGTTCCAGTTGTGTTTCCATTTGAGCCTGGTACGGTACGGACAGCACGATTACAAATCATTCTTGGCCCAGCATTCTCGGCACGGTTGTCTAACCCGAATCGTGTTGGTAGAATCCGTGAAGTTACGTCGCCACTCAGGATTGGTCACTTGTCTGTTGCCTGGCTACCAGTTTCTGAATTTGAGCGACGTAAACAAATTAATAATAAAATTAAAAGAAATATCTGATCATTCCATAATGCGGTTGTTATTTACATCTCATATCATCAGTAAACCGTTGAGTTACCAAGGCAACGACTGATGCTTTTGTATTACATTCCAAAGAGCGGCCGTCATCAGCCCCACAGTGGAAAATGAAACCAGAACCGTAGCAGCTGGCCTGGCACGGAATAGAACGGTTACGCAATGAGAACCGTTCGGCCCGACAGTGGAAAAGCGGCTAATCTGGTCACCAGGAACGTATACAACCTTCGGAACATGAAAAAAAAAAACACTTATAGTGAGTTACAGTAATTAAAAAAAAAAAAAAAAAGTTATTGTGTACTGTACTAGCGAGATATTGGCAGATGTAAATATTGTTCATTTGAATGAATGAATGAATGAATGAATGGACGTTTCTATTTTTGGACTATAGTCTAATAGTCTATGCAGCGAATATCAAACCTAGAACCAACTTTCGGGAGCATTTCCGTTGTGTTGCCAACTTATGTTTGCTTTTTAAATTCTGTTGTGTTGTGACTGGATTTCGTTGTGTTGTGAACTACTGGGCCAACGTAATAGTACGCAGTCTTGGTGATCTTAAAAGACTTCTTTCAAAAACATTTGAAAATCTTACCGACCCCAAACTTTTGAGCTGTAGTGTAGATGGGGCACTGTTAAGGAAATCTCTTTGAAAACATAGATTATTAATTTATAAACTAAATATTTCTAAAGTAAAAATTTCAGCTGTTTATGCTTGAAAAATGACCTGAAGGGAGTACATGGTATCTGCCCTCCATGCATCATTCACATGTCTCTCTCACAGGGGGAGGTGATAGAG
This sequence comes from Coreius guichenoti, assembly GCA_039654105.1. Taxonomy (NCBI): domain Eukaryota; kingdom Metazoa; phylum Chordata; class Actinopteri; order Cypriniformes; family Gobionidae; genus Coreius; species Coreius guichenoti. Next base: position 32,387,368 of record CM077179.1, on the reverse strand, counting down.
CCTCCACCTGCTATGGTATCCTTGACCCTGATCACCCCTCGTACTTCAGCATGGAACTCTGAGGATGTCTGTGTACCATGACCTCCCACAGATAGCTGCCGCCTCTCTGAAGAGTACAGCCACAATTCATAGGCACTCAGTGCAGTCATCTGCAGCTGCATGCCATATGGAGCTGGATCTGGAAGCTTCTATTGCTGCTCAAGTGGGCATATATGGGCATATAAAACCCTGAAGTAATGAAAAGAATGTATCATGGGGGTATCTGTGTAGTTTAAGGTTTATATTGCATCTTATTGCTAGAATTCACATTTTAATGGAGAAAGAGTAAATAAGGTCCTGAAGATCCTGAAGATGTGGGGGCATAATAGCTCCTCCTATAGGCAAAGTCAGAATTTCTTTTATTTTTTAGGTGTTCCTAGAGCACATAAGCATTTAGGAAATCTAATAAAAGAAGCGAAAGAAGAAACATATATTTGTTAATTCAAGTCTCATGAATCATTTTAATCTAGTTACACAGTCATGCACTTTTTTTTTTTCAATTTAAAACCATGTCAATCTTACAATCTTATATGTCTAGAGTTATTATTTTGCATTTGCAGTGGCACAGATTTGAAAAATGTCCAAAGACAAATTCTATTTTGACAAGCATCACATTTCCCCCTATGGGTGGGTGGAAAAGATTGATGGGCTGTCACTCAAATGGAGCGGATGATGACAGGTTGTCATGTTGAGGCGTTGACATGGTACGGGAATAAATCAGAGCAAATTATAAATGTAATATTTGAACACTCGCGATAAGAGAGAATAATATTCGTGCAGTGTAATGTTTGGTTCTGCTCTTATAATTTAATATTTAATTTAATGCAAATTTAATGAGGCCTCTCCTGTGTTAATGTCACATACACTCTCTCTGCTTTAGTCTTCATACGCTTTGAGCCGAACAGATTTTTCCTTTAAGGTGCACACAGGACCCTTTCAAGTGTCATTCCCACCAAGCCAAAAAAGTACAATGACATTCGTACCTTGTAATACGGGCCGAGGCACAATGAAGCATGCCAATAACCTTTAGCAGAATAAGCCTCTATGGAGAGCACCCGTAACACTCCAAGGAAGATCATTCATAATTAGTCTCGACGAATTACTTGTGATAGAACAGTAAAATACAGAGAGGTTTTAGCTGGCCTCTGGCTTTTAGCATGTAATGCACTCAATGTTAACAGTATGCACGTTTGCCCTGTATACATGTTTCACTAAATATAAGTGATGGATTGGACAAGCTCTCCAATTCGCAACATTCTACTAAATAATTTACTAGTACGTGCTTTTTCAGAACCATGACTGTTTTCTGTTGAGTGTATTGGGTGCTAAAGTGTCCTAGAGGCAGGGCCAGGGTGAAGAGGTGGACTCGCACCTCGTAAACACAGTACGTATCGCTAATTACAAAGACGGAAAGCCAAAGATGCGTGTTAACTTTCCGTGTGGAGATCCAAAGATATGTCTGATGTAGCATACACACATAAAAATATCTCTTTTAATATTTGATGCATGATTTACCTTCAGCGTTCACAAGGGAGCAGTATAATAAAATATTAATGTTGTTTTCTGTGAATGTTTGTTTTTGTCATTCTAACGCCGGTTCAAAGAAAAATATGGCCACTACACAGTAGCGGTTTGCTTGGTAAATAAAGCCATTTTATATTTTTCATTTATACTGTACTTGTATAGACATGTCAGTCAAAAGCTGTTATTGTATCTAATGGCATATTTTCTCGGCTAATGTTTAACCTCACTTGGTAGAAGTTGTGCTATGAGGAATGGCTTGTGGTAACAGACAAAGTGAATCACCAGGTGATCATAAACACATTAGTCAGTGGAAAGGCACACCTGCTAGACTGTTCTGTAGATTGACCCACTGGGGCCGCCTTTCATGTTTTTTCTCATCACATTGTCATAAGCTGGTTTCCTTTCAGTGATGGCATACTTCAATTGTAGACAGAGTATAAAACGAACGGGGGAGACTATATCTGTTTTAAGTTATCTTAGTCTGTGCGTGTACCCAGCTGATTCTGTGCGTTTTAAAAAGGGCATATTTCAATGTTTTTAAATGTCATTTTGCTCCACCAGTGTTGCTCAAACTGTGTCCAGATACATTTATAATTCTGAATGGCCCCTACTGAGTAAAATCATGAATACTCTGATTGTGTTAATGTTTTCTACTCACACTCAAGCAGACTCCTGACTGAAGTAACACTTACACTCTAACATAATACTGCTATTCAGAATACACAAAGAAAATGCCATTTTTATTAACCATTTAAGAAGTGAATCAAATATGTTGCCTTTTAGCGATCAGAATAAAATGTGTAGTGTAAATGTGTTACAGCAGATACTGTATATCTGCCTACAGTAAAATGTTTTTCTCATCCACTGCAGGTTAGCGGTCAACATTTTCCAAATACAAACAGTAACTTGCAGAGTCGGTAAGCAGTATCTTTCTAAGGTAGTTCAAGGTTCAAGACATAAACACACTATGATTTGTTATAGATCTCTTATATAAACTTCAGTGGATAACACTCCTTCAGCATTCCTGCACACTCGACCAGCTGAGCTACTATTGACCAGCACCACTGTTCTTACCTGATTAACTGCTAAAACCTGAAAAGGCAAAATCTTATCGCACAATTAATTAATATGTCACCAGTGCTGGAGATAGTTAGCATTCTTTCAAAGGAAATGGAGCAAATAACGTTTTTTTTTTTTGGTTGGGTTTGCTATGAGAGTACCATTTACAAGCAGTCATGCTGGGAGAAGGCTGCAAACTGTGGACTAGTTAATCGGCCCCATCCACATGGCACCAGATGCTCAGCACGCTAGGCGACCATCAAATACTACTATGACAGACATCAGCTCATCTAATATGAAAGATTCTACTTAAAGTCTATATTTGAAAAAATGCACTCAAGTTCAAAATTGAGTTGATGTTTTTTAGGGGATACCATGACACGTGAATGGACACTCATCAGTCATTTTAATTGTAATTAAAATGACTGTCACGAGCAAGTTTATTTACACTCTTAGAAGGAAAGGTTCTATATAGAAGTTTAAAGGGTTCTGTCAGACGCTTCATATGTAAAACCTTTTAGGGGTTCCTATCATGGGATCATTTTATGGATTTAGTTTGAATGAATTAATTTTGTTTAATTTTGAATTAAATTAATCAATTATATGAATTAAACAGCTCGTAAACATACTAGACAGAAAATAAAATAATACATTAAACATTAAAGTATTATGCAATCATTTATGATTTTTCACCTTATATAGAAACTTTTTGGCATAAGGCGTTCTAGAGTTAAGAACCCTAGGGTTCTATATAGAAAGCTACTGAACCTTTTTATAATAATAATAATAATAATAATAATAATAATAATAAAAATAATAACAACAACTTTATAAATAATTTAAATTTATATATCTATATAACAAAATAAATTTAGTCTCATCACATTATTTATAATAACAATAACAATCTATATTTGCATTATGTTATTATTATTATTATATAAATATTATCTATATAAACTTTAAATTTATGTCTCTCATTACAGTATTTTTAATTACAAAAATGTATATGTAGCAGTGTTCAAGGCTCAGGGAAGGCGGCGGTGGGAACCGGCAAACAATCAACCTAAACTTTAATATAAAAATAAATAAAAACTACAAATCGAAAGTAAAGCGGAAGCCCCTCACGGACGACTGCAGCATATAAGCATAATAAAACGCAACAAAAAGTCCAGGCCAGTTCCTCTCTCATCTTGGAACTGTCGTCACTTTTCAGTAAATTATTTTATCCTTCCAGAGCCCATCTGTGAGACTTGAGACCGGTGTGGTGCGCAGGTGACAGTCAATAGCACTCGCACCACCGGCCTCGCTCCGTTCCCATGGCTCTCAGCCCCGCCCTGCTTGCCATAGTATATTTACATATATTTATGTACAGTGTAATGCTATGCCTAAAAAACATCAACTAAATAATAATGAACTACAAAATATTTAAAAAAAAAATTTAACCCACCTTTTTTGGTTTTAAGCTTAGATCGCTGTTCTGTATGGTGCATTTCTCTGGCATAAAGCTGGTGCCGCTTCTACATATTTCATTGTATACTGTGATGTATAACAGTGTCACCGCATGCTAGAATATATTAACTCCATCCATGAATTACGGCTACATAGTCTCATTTAACAAGTTACCAGTGTTTTCTCATGTAGCACATTTAGTCAGACTTAATAATGTGACTATCCTTGATAAAGTTATCAAAAACAAATCTATTCACTCGTTTATCACTGGGTCACAGTGCAACTAGGAATGAGGTATACTTACATTACACACTGTCATTCTAAGATTGTAGCCAAGGGGGGTAATACATGTTTAATGATATGCAAACTATGGCAATAATGCATGTCTTTCATGTGTCGCGCTAAACGCTTTGCGCTAAAAGAAAAACACTCATAAATCCAGGGCATTGTTTGCTGGAATCTTTGTGTGCTGTGTGCCATTTTATGTAAGATTTATATCAGATTTAAGTCACTAGAAAGTTGAACCCCCAATTACATCAGTGGTATATAACATTAAAGTCCTAATTCCTGTAATACTTACATTTTTTGTGCAAATGCCTCGGCACCATGGAATGATATTTGCACAACCATATGAGCCAGACGTTTGGCTCCCCACAGTCCATGAATGCAAACCCTGTTGTTCACCAAAACAGTTCAGGAAAATCACTTTCATGATTTAATTGCTCTCGCTTTCAAAGAAGACGATTTACTGAGAATGGGATCCCAGGTTATTGGACATTTGATGACAGCGAAAGAAAAAGCGAGAATTTATCGTCTGCTTTTACAGCCAGATTTCTGAAATAATTGTTCTGGGACAAGACGGTAAGTTAGTGGTTATAAACCTGTCCTCCATATAAATTACCTAATCAAGAGATCCCGGCGGTTATATAAATTGCGGCAGTCATTCGTCTTCAATGGGCTGTATGTGCATATAAACCCACGACGACGGTCATATACTTGAGTGGAAAGAGGACCTGCATCACTGTTTACAGAGTTCAGGGGAAATGGATGACTTTTTGCATGCTCAATCAACTGTGAAATGTGCATTTAATCATCCCGAGAAAGCCCCTTGGTTTGTTTGTGTTGCAGCAGGGATTTACATTTCCAAACATCCCTCATATTAATCATTACTTCATCACTTCCCCTGTGAGACAAGGTGAATAAACTCCTTAGTGTGCCAGGGCTGAACGTGTGCTTAATCACACCCAGAAAACCCCCCAAAAAAAACTTTAATTCACTTTACCCCTCACTCAGAGACCACTAGCCTTATTACATTCTCCTGACATGGGTCACAGTCTTGTTCATTCTCACTTTAAGGCATTTTTTTCATTTCTAACGGAAATATTCTAATGCGGGGAGGTCCACGCTCACTACGGGGCTTGTGTCACTTGGACGTTTCTCCCAGCAGACAAATGATAAATGATGTTTGAGAGAAACATATGAAATGAGAGGCAGTGCAGCCAGACCTACTGTTTGCTTTTACAAGAGGTGTGTGTGGGGCCGCATATCCACGGTGAAACTCCTCACTGTGTTGTTAAAATAAGTCGAAACACATATTAAAATGACAAGACGAAATTGAGTGATCCTTTACTAAGTGACACCTGCCCCAGAATGCCTTCGACACGGAGTTTGAAATTTCACACCACAATGAGATCTTGAGTGATTTCCTCAAGGCAGCCCTTCTTTACATATTCCACTCCAGCTTATTATACTGATACGCAGAACATTCTGCCATCAACAATCCTTCATAAGGGTGCGAAGTATAACTTTATCACCACGAGTGAAGAACATGTTACATTTGCCACTTTAAACAAGATTAATGGGTCACTCAAGCATTTACATTCTCATACATTTTTATGACTGCACTATGAAGTGAGCTTGATTTATCGGTAACAAGATAAATGATTGCCAGAGAGCTTCGGCAGCTCTGACTTTAAACAATCTTTCATTTGATGTCACTTGTACCTTTTGTGGAGCTTTGAAGTGCTCTAACAGGCAAACACGGCACGCCAAAGAGGCCGGTCGGCACAAAGGCTTTTGACGTGTTTTAACAGTATTTGATATACACCTTAACCCCCGAATGACATTACTTGCGCATTTCTCCTCTGATTGGCAATTACATTCTTAGTGTACCCACAGGAGCGTTGTTTTTCCCCCCCTGTTTCTGCCCCCTCAGTCACTCACTAAATTGCCAAAGTCTACATTTATGCACAAGCATGAAAAGCAGTTGAAAGGCTCTTTTTGCAGTTGCCAAGCCTGCTCAGACTTTTTACTCGTTTTTTGACAATGAAACATACATTTTGGCCTCCCATCTCAGCTGAGAGGGGAAACAGAGTCAGTGGCAGGAAATATTCCTGTCATAGAATGATCAGGAATGGTAAATGGAGCTGTCGGAACATTCAGCGTGACAGGCCTGGGAAGGCTCGCCTCTTAATAGATTTACAACTCGTACTGGAAGTAACTGCGGAAAATTTTCAGCCAATGAATTTATCTGCCACAGACAGGTAGATGGACAGTTTTACCCATCTTGGGCCAAGATTAAAAATGTGCATGTCAGGACTTTGGGGAATGGATCAGCCCACATCTTTGCGCTACTATAAACAAGGAGAGCCTCGGACCTTCAGGTCAGCTCCGGTGAATGATGCATGCTGGGCTGGATGACGAATTAAAGCTATCCGTCGGATTACATTTCCACCTCTTCCCCATTCCCTTCCCTAAATATATACAGTGCAAGAGTAGGAAAAAGTTGGGCACAAGAGCAGGAAAGGCTGAGGAACGACTCGGGATCTGGCAGGATCGCTGCGCAGTATCACAGAGCTTTGGCCGGCTGTGTGACGTGACATTTCACATGGAGCTCCACGCAGACAAATGTGCCCAAATGTGTGCGAGTGTGTGCATGTGTGTAAGCTTTGTTTAAGGGGTGAAGTCATCTTTTGTTGAGTGAGGTTTAGGGAAAGACCAACAGGGAGCTGAACAGTGGGCCCTTGTCTGTCAGCTCCATGACAAGGCCTTTCATTTCCAGCCTAATGGCCAAGAAAGCCAACGCCAGGCCGCGCTCAAACCCTTCATGGAAAACAAAACTTTTGTTTCCAAATGTCTTGGACCGGGCTGACTGCTCCACGCTAGTATGATTAATGACTCGCAGCCACATTGTGTGGAAGCCGCTAATTAACTGCAGACTGATTAAAGACATGTAAACTTTGCTGATAACCTGCATTTTCTCCCTCTTTTTCCTTGGCACTTTCCCCCCTCCTCTCTTTCTCTTGCACAAACTTGGCATGTGGAAGCGCTTACTGCCAAAATTGTAAGAAACAGACCAAAGTTGAGTATGATGAATGGCGTCTCCAACAGGCGTATACAGACTCTAATTTAGAACTATTTAGTGTATGACATATTGGCACGGCGCTCCTGCTTTCACTCCGCTTGTGTTCTTGGTTTACAAGCTACGTTTCGGCACTGTTGTTTTAAATTTATCCATGCCATATTCATGAGTACTCTTGTGTGTTGGCAATTGCAGCTCTTAAGATTATTTCCTTGTCGATTGTTCTTTTGGAAGCAGGCATTTATATTTTATCCTTCTGCACAAGTCAGTAGCATTCAGCCACAGAACCTCAGTCAACCTCTATCACTCCAAGACTAAAAATGCATCCAACATGAGCACAAGGCACATTTTGACAGTGCCAGGACAGTATGTTTCTAAATATAAATGTTATCATGCAATGCTAGTTAGTGCCAAGGCATGACCGAGGCGCATTCATCAGGTCCAAATGTCCAAAGGACTCACAGGAATCTAGACTCCTGTCTAGGAGCCCCAGGAAGAGGCTATTTTGCTAACTCAAACTGATGGGGCAGAGACCAATATACTGCCAGCATCAATCCAGCCATGCCATGCTTTTGACGTCAAGTTCCAGTGCTGAATATATAATTTGATACCTTGGGGTGTCTTCGGCGTAATCATTCGTCATATTCTTGATCGACAGAATGTAAACATGACATTAATGTGTATAGAGTTCAAATGGTCATTTTAAAATCGATAGTTGTGTTCCTTGATGCTGATTGTGAAAAACCTGATAGTTTGTTGAACAGTAAGTTAATTATTTAAATCATTTTGATACAAAATAGTACAAAAATACAAAGTACAAAAATAGTTAATTGTTCAAAATTCAGTTTCGAAGGTTTCATGTTTTCAGCAGCCAATAATTCACCCAACATGTTGTGGAAAGCTTTGAAACATGTGAGAAGCATTTTCTCCTCCTAAGCCTATTTTTTCTCTCTCTAATATGATTATGTATACAATTATATGGTCAGTTGCATTTTATTATTTGCATTTAGCATATTTTTTTCCCCTGTCCATGACCTTATCAAAACAGACCCAATTTTAGGTAGCTGTTCTTGTATAAGGAATGCACTTAATGAATTTGCTTCATAACTTTGGATCCACTTTATATTAAGTGTCTATTGTGCACTTATAAATAAATGTATTACTTGATACAATGCACCTAATTGTGTAAATACATGTTTTACATTGCACTTAAATTTTTTTTTTTAAAAACTACATGTAATTACACTTAATTATTTTCTGTAGTTACATCTATAATTACACAGTTGACTCTTCCTTTACCATAACCCACCCTTAAACCTAACCAGACCATCAAACCTGTCCCTTACCCTTATCCCACCTCAAAAGCAGCAAAAGTGCTTTGGGTTACACTTTATTTTAAGGTGTCCGTGTTACAGTGTAATTATACATAATAATAATAATAATAATAATAATAATAATAATAATAATTAACTTTATGTACTTACAACAGGGTTAGGATTAGGGTGTGGTTTAGAGTTAGTTGCATGCAATTATGCATAATTTACTGTTATTACTATGTTAAGTACATGTAATATATAAAACAAGGACACTGTAAAATAAAGTGTTACCATAAACTGTTACCGTTTTTTGCAATACAACATGAATACAATATGAATACATTTTTTTACATATGTACATAGCAGTTAAGGATACCTAAAATAAAAGTGGGATTTTAAAATTATTAATATACAATAGTAAATACTAGTTAATTAATAAATAATATAATTAATATTTATTTATTTTTCAAATATATTTTAATTAAAATATTGTTATTAATATTTTGAAATATTCAAATTATTATGTAATAATCGTTTTCGAAAGCTTTGGCTTTGGCTGTTTGAAGGCACTCATACTTGTGTTATATTGTGAATATATAGTATTTACAGCTTTAACGGTACATTGTTTTCTTTAGCCATGACTATATTCACAATTTAGCATAGCTACTCATACTTTATTGCTTAAATACTGCATTGCACATATTTCAGGATGGCTTTGTCCTAATAGTGGGAGGCAAACTGCTAATTAGCATAACTAATTCTTGAACATTCTTGCAATGAATATTCATATAGAACATGTGAGATTCTAGGACAGTCCAAATTGAATAAAGCGCTGAAAAAGTACAAATAATGTGAAACATTTCTTCCACTATTTTTACTAGCTGTGTGGGTGTGGTAAGTGTGCCTTGGGGATTTAATCACATAACCTAATTTAGACTAAGTGAAGAATGGCGCGAGTTTCCGAATCCAATACGCACAGATAGAACGAGAGGAGTGGAGAGGTGTGACAAGAGCTCCAACCGCTCCCTGAGGGTAAGTCAGTATTGAAGGTCACATGATCAGCCTCAGAAGGCACCTCCTTTCAGCCGGTTTTATCACCCCTCCTCGTCGCTCCTATAATTAGGTTGGTTAACATACTGCTGTGTATGCAGTCATGTTGACTGGGAACTTAATCAAGTTACTATTGAATTCTACTCTCTTCTCGCCCATGGTGACAGTTTTAGTTGCAGAGTTATAGCAGTGACCTATAGATGGAAATTAGCTGTGGACACAAGTTTGTTCTTTTCTCCACTCCTGTGTGAAAATATTTAGCAAACTGTTGACAAGTGTGAAAAATCGAAGGAAACAAAATGTTCTGCATAAGTACAAACCATGAAATATGTAGCAAGGGCACGCGGCGGTAGGGCACGCGCACCGTCGACCGGCAGTCCATTAGGCGTGATAGACATTTCACTTACCTAAGTCAAATATACCAGTCTAGTATTCATTAATATAAGGAGAGGGCCTCTGAATCAAACCCACCATCTGCTTAAAACGACAGAATAATCTACAACTCATGATTAGGTCTAAGGAGTGGAATTTCACTTTAATCTTTTTCAGGGCTGGAAATTTCCATCTGCACAGTACAGCACATCATTTTTCTTCAAGACAAATGTGCTGTTTTTCATGTTCCAAAATTAGATCAGAAGAGAACGATTAATCATGTCATGGCCTGGGAAAGGAAACAAAGATCTGATTTCTCCCTCCTGACTCCGGCCCGTGGTGCGCGGCCCATCTTCGCCTCGTCGCGTTGGGCTTTTTCTTCTGGCTTGACATCAAAGCCGACGAGCTACGTACGTAGCGCGGCCGATTAATACGAAATTGCGACGTGACTTCAATTAGCCGAGCCACCTCTCCCCTTCCCTCCGTCGGGCCCCGTGGCACCGCGCGGCAGATGGTGGCCTGTTTGTTTGTGACACCATAACCAAATCTAAAGTTGGGGAAGCGAGCCACTGGGGCTGCAAATTAGTGCGACCACACAACTGTCAGGTGCTGGCCTCCATTGACAGTTGTAGCCCATTACAGGGACATTGATGTTTTCACGGTGTGACAAAAAGGAATCCTTTTTTTCTGTACCAGAAGAGCTGTCTGTCAGCTTGCTCTCAAGTCATAACAAATCACTAGCACTCAGCTGAGGCTGAACACTCACCGCGTCAGGGGAAGATAAATGACCTGCAGGCCTTTGAAGTGCTTTGGCAGTTCAGATGGGTCCGCGCCGCTGACAGAGAAATATACACAACAGCGCAACCAATAATGAGAACATTAAACATTCCTGCCTCCTGACAGGCTGACAGAAAAGCCCGAGCTGACATCAATCATCTACAGAGGCATAACCTTGACAATTAGTCTCTTCTCTGATACTAGGCCTAACCCATGTGCTTGCCCGGTATGATCCTGCTCATCTGAGGTGAGGTGTATCAGATGAGATCGGGTCTCTATTTTTGTCTCCTTTTGTTTTTTCTTCACCTAAGGGCAGTGATGCTGTACTCTGCGTATTTATTTTAGAGCCTCAGGTAGTGGACAAATTATTATTTACTTATTTAGATAAACTTTCTAAAGCAGAGATAATCGGTCTGATCTATATATTTACAAATATTCTTTTTAACTTAATCAGCGTTATACCTGGTATACTGATCAATAACAGTATTCATAGTAGGGATGTGACGGTGAGGACATTTTCCCACCAGTTAATCGACATATGACAACATATGTGACAACACCGGTAATACCGATATCACCGACGGGGGCTTTTAAATCGCTTATTCTAAACCGAAAGTAAAACGCGCACGGCCGCTCTGGCATTCATAACGGAGCGGAGCAAAGCGAGTGTTTTCAATGAATTCCTTGAAGTTGAGCTTCCATAGGAATGAACTGAAAACAGGCCAGTGGACATGCACCGTGAATGACAGTGCAGTCGTAAATGCGTGCGCACTCTGCGGCCGTGAATGAATGACAGTGCGGCCGTGTGCATTTTACTTTCGGTTTAGAATTAGCAATTCGGGGGCGGGTTGCTTGAATGGTGGTTTCATTAATATTCGACTTCGGAGTTCTGCTCTTCATGACATACGACGTCATCACGCCAAAGGTCACGCCCGTGACGTAGGTGGAAGTACCGACCCAGTCTCATGTTTTCCTCCAACTTCAAAATCGTCCGACATCATTGTTTTACCTTTTATTTTTGTAAAGGGTGTTTGATTTAGTCTTTGCACGTTTTAACACTGGGTCGGTACTTCCACCTACGTTACGGGCGTGACCTTTCCGACGTGATAATGTCATATGTCGTGCAAAAGCAGAACACCGAAGTAGAGCATTTGTGGTTAAAAAGTATATAAATTTTTTTTTTTTTTTAATGATCGTTTTGCTAGATAAGACCCTATTCCTCGGCTGGGATCGTGCAGAGCCCTTTCAAGCCATTCGAAGCCCTTTGAAACTGCATTGATTTGGTCCTTCAACCGTTGGTTGCCTTTGAAGTTATATGGAGAAAAATCCTGGAATGTTTTCTTCAAAAAACGTAATTTCTTTTCGACTGAAGAAAGAAATACATGAACATCTTGGATGACATGGGGGTGAGTAAATTATCAGGAAATTTTAATTCTAAAGTTAACTATTTATAGGCTTTCATGCTCGAATGTTCAAAAAACACAATCTTTACATTATATTGCAGTACCTCTCTTCCCAGTCTGTTTGTAATGCTTTGTTTAGCAACTTTAAATCCTGTCTCTATGAAGCCCCTCCTTCTGAAATGTGCTCTGATTGGTCGGATGATGAAGTGTGTTGTGACTGGTCAACTGCTTTGAGTGTGTGTTGGAAATGTAACGCCCCTTACCATAACCATGAGTCATATATTCTCTAGAATAAAGGCAGATAATTTATCTGACCAATATTTATTCATAATATTTTCACACAACTGATAACTTAATTCATTCTTTAATATCGGGTTTACTGATCATTTTGGTGTGCCCTTACGGACTATATAGTATTCACAGGTAAAAATCTTCATCATCATCATCATCGGACCAGATCATTTTGTCTCCTTTTGTAGACATAAGGGTGGTGGTGTTGTAGTGGGCGTGTGGCTGGGCATACGTTTACTGTACAAAGCTTTAAACTGCGTGGGATTGTCATCATAGCCTTGAGTGTAATTAAAAATCTGATCTCCATAAGCTGTACATTTATCCTTATCCACCCCCCATGCCCCCTTGTGTTTTTCAGGCTTGTTTCCTTTTCTCCCGTGTCTCCAAGCAATAAGGAATGAGACAAATATAAAGTCATTAGCCTGAGAAAATATGTGGATGTTTGAGCTCCAAAAATCATTGCAGTACCCTGCATACATTATAGATCTCTGAATATGGGCATTAATGATGCCCTTCAGGCGTTTTGGAATCATATAAATATTTCCATTTGAGACGCCCCTCACGTTTCTGTTCTAGTGACTCAAAGAAGGAAGGAAAGAGGGAAAGAGAGAGCAGCCCGTGCTGCAAAACATAATTTGTCAAGGGGCCTCATAACCCTGCTTAACAAGACTACATGAATTACGGTCTCAGCCCGATAGCTCCTCTTAATCTGTCATTAAATCACATGTTTTCAATCAGAAGGGAGGTTCGGGAAAATGCCGTCATTCTTTATTGTGATGACGCTAACACGACATGTCAAAAGCCCCAACAAACATCTTTCATATATGTTATAGTCACAACCATGATGAATTTACTGTATAGTGAGAAAAAGGATAGAGGAAAAACTTGAATATATTAAGTTCCTGGAAGTTTGGTTTGGTGAAGTGTTTGTTGAAAGTGCACTGAATTTTCCATGTTCCTCTCATAAATTATGGAAGACGACATGGTGTGAACATGGGTATAGATTTGGGTATGGACAGTGTTCCTACCAAAGTTAAGACACCACTGAATAATCACTGCAGATATTTCTAGAGATCACAGTTGGGACTGAATGTAATGTATATACTGTTCGTACTGTATGTCTCTGTGTCATATTTGTATTTAAAAAGTGAAAGTATTGTACTACCTTTTTCAAGACTGGCTCTATACTGCACTCAAGCACTTGTTTTTTATTTATCTATTTTTTTTTTTTTTTTTACAGTTTTCACTTTAGAGCTTTACATAGAGAATAAAAATGTACTTCTTTAGATTTTTTATTTTTTACCAATATTCACTTTTTCCTATACATAATCAATTATCAGTTCGTAAATATATATAAACAGCATATTTGCATAAATATAATAGATACATTTAAAATAATAATAATATTTACAATACACATTGCTTATTGTATTATACACATGGTTTTGATGACGACAACAACAATAATACTGATAATAATAATAATTATTATTATTATTTTATGAACACTTATGTTTTATGGTTGTAGCATAATGACCATTTAGTAAAAAATACAATAAAAATTAAACATAAAAATGGAACAACAATTAAAAATCAGTTCTGCATATTGGACACAAAACAAAACAGCAAGTAGTTATTCCAACTATTTTTTGGAAATGACAACTGAGCAGCCAGTATTCCGGTTACTGCAAATTCTCTCTCTCCTGATTTTCCTATCTCGTCCTGGCACTAACTAACCCACGTGTAAATCAGCGGAGACACGCTGACCCCCGCTACGTGTCTCGTCTCAAGTTTCCGGCACTTGCGCAGAGGCTCTCGCAGAACGCTTCGTTACAGCATGAAAAATGAGTTATGTGGAATGAAGACATTTCCCCTTTGACTAGCACATTTGCAAAAAGGTATGTCAAGGATGTGAGGCAAGGGCTGTGGGCAACCTTTCAAGAGAGTATTTTTTACTTGCTTATTGGAGGAGCAATAAATATCAGGGCGACAGGCCCTTCTCACTGTTACAAAGCCTACCTGCAACCATGCTGGATAATTAGCAGTCTTGAAGATGATATATGACTTTCATTACCCTTTGGGACTGGGGAGACTAAATGAGGACAGAGCTAATTGCCGTGCAAAGCAGTTTGGCATGAATGAAAAAAATGCAGGGCCGGGCTCCAGCCCAAAAAGGGCCCTGTTGCCGCTCTGATCCCCAACTTGCTTTTTCGCCCGCAGGAGTTCACTTGCTGTCCATAAATCATAGGCTGCTTACAGCTCAAACAGCCCTGAGTCATCAACATGCAATAAGCTGAGTGACAGATTCCATCTCCACTACATTAGGCCCCCACTTCAAACATAGTTGTTTCTCTCTCGCTCTCACTTCGATCCTCAATGAAAGACCTCTTTTCGCTCACCTCCCCCTTTGGTTCTTTCTTTATCTCACTGCTGGGCTCATTCAAACCCCATTTTTTCCTTCTCCTTCACTCCATCCCTTTATTTCTCCGTCGCCCTCCGCCCTCCACTCTTTTCCCGTGTCCTGCACTTAACTGTAAATGAAACCCAGAAGGGAAGGGCTGGATTACAATGTAAAATAAAAGCGGTTGATCACGTGACAGATAAAACTGCCAAGATGGAGGGGGGAAAAAAAATCATAAAAAAGCAGAGGTGAAAGGTATGAAGAGAGCTTCCAGGGCTTTCTTTGTCAGGAGTGCCAATGGTAGTGGCTAATGCTTTAAATGGTAAGGTTAAGTATGCTGGCATCCAGAGCAGGGACAAAACGCTACTCTCCTGCTGACATGTCAATTCAATTTAAGCAGCTCTGTGCTTGTCAGGCCGAAGGGAGGGGGACTTGTAGGCCCCTACACTGTGCGCCTTTCTTCAGGCCCAGTATCCAAGGCAAAAAAATTCCTGCTAGGATTTCAACAAAACCTCTTGACATTGTACTTCCTCTCCTAAGCTTACCAGCTCCTTTTGATGCTTAGTCGACTTAAATAAAAGCAGTTACTTATCCGTGAGTACAGCAAGACAACTGTGGCTGAGCTTTTGTGATGGGGAATGACTTGTTGCTGCCATATTCCGCAGCCGAGCCCTGCATTATCGGTCTATTGGTGGAGTATGATCAAAACAAATTGACTTTCTCCGCAAAAACCGGGCTCTCTTCGCCACCGAATTATTCAACTCTCCAAGGGCGATACGAGGGGTCTTTTTTTGACAATGATAAAACTGCTTCCTTTCTCTGGATTTTCACTCTTGCTTCACTGTCTCTTTTCTCATCTCGCTTCCATTTCCAGGAGTGCCTCTCTGGGGTATGACAGCATTAACAAGCATTGCTTGAAAACCCACATTCCCAGCAGAGGCTGCACGGTGTGGAGATGCAGGTGTTTCTGGACAGGTACCGAACATCTCTTGTGACTCCCGGAGAGCAGGGCTGTGTGGGTAAGAAGGGCCTGAGGGAAAGGCACGGGGGGAGCTCGCACAGGCTCGCACATTAATATAGAGGAAGTGCAGCACGCTGGTGGAAGATCTGTCATGTTTAGCCCTGGATAATACAAGACAGCCAGCACATTTGGACTGAAACATTCTCGTTCAGGCTGAAAGAAGGACAGAAGCGTCACGGCCATTCATACCGAGGGGAAACGTGTCCTCTCAGATTGTTGAGCCATGTAACTTCCCAAAAAACGCATCTATATCTTTGATAATTATGTTGCACGATTGTTGAATAAAAAAATAAATTAAATAAAATAAAAAATAAAAAAAATCACATATCTGAAGATCAACTGATGTTGGTGAGCAATTGCAATTTTTATTAGTTTAAAACAAAATGATACACTCTAAAAAATGCTGGGTTGTTTCAACCCATGTTTGGGTCAAATCCAACTGTTAGGTTTAAAAATTTAAATTAAGTTTGTCCATATTTGACCCAAACATGGGCCCAGCATTTTTTAGAGTGTAGATTTCAAACTAGTTCTCTACATGCTACATTTACATAACATCACCTATACAACAGCTAGTAAGTTATTAGGTTTATTTTTCCTTTGGTCAAGTCATAATTGGCATTAATTAAGACAGGACTGCCACTGTTGCCCCCTCATAACAATAGGTCCCGGAGTCTGGGTGTGCTGGATGTGAAGATGTCATGTTATCCAGATTTCATCTCATCAGACAAAATAATTCTTCTTTGGACTTAATCAGTAAATGAAATATAATGGGTCTCTCTTCATGAAGAGAGGGTCAAAACCCTCATTTAGTGCCAAGAAACCATAAAGATTTCAGATTCACCACATCATTGAGCTATTTTGTCAGCCATTAACATAATTCAGTTCTATCCAAGCAGGAATCCAAAGCCCATTAATACTGCTTAGCGTGGCAGCAAGGTCCTCTGAACCTATTACTAATGAAACAACTGTTTCCTTTTCAAGTGTGTCGCTGTACAGACACCTGCTCGAAACAAAGTTCCATTTGTGGAGTTTTTGTCAACCACAATGGTGTCATGGATAATAAGTTTCAAGAAATCCTTTGTTGAAGTAAATCAGCCCTATGTCTTGCTGTTCATGCTAATAACTTGTATATTATACAACAGTTAGTTCCAGTCCTCTATTTCAGGGGGCAGTCGTGGCCTAATGGTTAGAGAGTCAGACTGGTAACACGGGTTCGATTCTCAATACCGGCAGGAAATGACTGAGGTGCCCTTGGGCAAGGCACCTAACCCCCAATCACACAGCAAAAATGGCTGCCCACAGTGTGTGAGTTCACTACTTCTAATGTGTGTGCATTAACTTGGATGGGTTAAATGCAAAGGGCAAATTCCACCTGGCCTTGACATGTCACTTACTTACTTACTTACTTACTAATCTGATTAGAAGATTATTTGATTAAAGGGATAGTTCACCCAAAAATGTATATTAAAAAATGTCCTGGCTCATCCAAGCTTTATAATGGCAGTGAATGGCTGTTACTGTTTTTAAGTCCATAAAAGTATCCATCATAAAAGTGCTCCACACGGCTCCGGGGGTTTAATAAAGGCCTTCTGAAGCGAAGCGATGCGTTTGTGTAAGAAAAATATCCATATTTAAAACTTTACAAACTGTAATCTCTAACTTCCGCTAACTGTCGTATGTGCGTTCACGAGAGACTGGCGCTCCAGCGTATGACGTAGGACGCTCCGGTGAGAATATGCTAGTTAGAATAGAACCAAGTTTTGTTTTGCTCTATCCTCTGCGCTTCCGCGTTCATCACTGGAACTTACGCTACGCCTGCGTCCTACGTCATACGCTGGAACCCCAGTCTCTCGTGAACGCGTATGACAGTTAGCCGAAGTTAGAGATTCCAGTTTGGTGAGTACAAAAGGCATAATAAATATATATTTTTTTTTACAAAAAGGTCCCATTCGTTAACGTTAGTTAATGCATTAAATAACATTAACTAACAATGAGCAATACATTTGATACAGTGTTTATTAATCTTTGTTAATGTTAGTGAATAAACATTATCAGTTCATGTTAGCTCAGGTCCATTAAATACTAACAGATATAACTTTTCATTTTAAAAATGATATTAGTAAATGTTGAAATTAATATTAATAAATGCTTTAGAAGGATTTTTCATTGTTAGTTCAGGTTAACTAATGGAGTTAACCAATGTTAACACATGGAAACTTATTGTAAAGTGTTACCAATTTATTTAATTACTTATTCAACATTAATATTTGACATGCTTATATTTGAAATTATTTGTAAATAATACATAATATGTATAATAAATATCTAAAATATCATATAATAAACTGTAAAATAAAATAAAATAAAATACAGAATATAGAAATACCAAAAAAAATAGGCTTATGTCTTCTCTTTGGTAAGAAAAATCAAATATGCTCTAGAATGATTAATTCTGATAAAATCATGCTGTTTAATGTGTTTTTTTCCCAATAAATACACACCATATCAACCCACAGTAAGCACATCAGACTACTAGAGCAAAGATGAAACTATAAGTGTAGCCCAACTGAACAGACCCTAGTGTTGCTGCGTCTCCCTCAAGGTGAGAATTGTTTTTGTTCTCACAATTCACACAACATCTTTTGTCTTTCAGCTTTGAGGCCAAACATTAGCTGAGCTGTGTCTCACAGTGTGGGACAGAGGGAGAGAAATAAACGTGTGTGTGTTGTTGTTCGCAGGAGGAGTCTAAGCTTTGCTGCAGAGGTGTTTAAAAACCCATCTGGCTCTCTGTAGACAGAAAACCTGGATTGCGTACTTCACCCCTGCATCGCTTCTCCGTGCAACTTCCTGCCATTGATCAGAGGAAACAGGAAATGCGGTGCTTCTTAGACCATGTTAGTACACTCACCGGATCCCTCTGGAATAATAATCAGACTCCATTTTCTTTGCTCACTACCCATCACTCTGATTAATACCCATGAGTGCCGGCTCTGGTGCCTGTATTTACAGTGGGGCAGCTGCTGCGCTGCAGTCAGCATGTAGCCTCCTGTTTTTTTGCATCAGAAACCACTACAGTGCCAGTGTGAGGCTTAATGAAACAATAAAACCAGCTTTATTCATGCTTAATTGACAAAAAGAGACACAAAATGCTTGCACAGAGAGTTAACGCCTGACCTCAACAGCAATTTAGTGTGTATGTATAAAATTATCCATTTAACAAATAAAATACGGACTTATTTTTCATCACTGAAAACGCTAATATAATATAATATAATATAATATAATATAATATAATATAATATAATATAATAATCTGGCAGCATTTTCCTGTAATTGTTAGTTATTTTATATGTATAAAATAGTAAAAATGTATAGCAATTTTATATATAAATATAACTAAATTAAAGCAAAATGTAGTATAATGCCAGAATCCACTGCAGGCAGGTAATATATTCAGCAAACAAGAGGCACAAGTTGGGGGGGGGGAAGTAACAAAACAACAAAAAAAATGAAAAAAATAAATAAATAAAATAGAACACTCCCCATATATCAAAACTTTGTTGAACATATTATTCTCTGTTTGGCTAAATCTGTTCCCGCTGTTGAAATGAAAGTGGTGGAGATTAAAATCTAAGCCGACAGCCCCCAATAAATCAAGCTAAATCACAAATCAATAAGAAATACCAGCTAAATTATGACAAATGGCATAGCAGTCATAAACTAACACCAACACAACTCAGCAGGCCATTAATTTCATGGCAATGCAAAATAAACAGACACATTTCTTTCATGGCCCTAATAAATTTCCCTGAAAAACTCAAAGAACAGTCCATCTGCTTCCAATAATTTTTAATTTCCCTTTCTGTCCCATTCTTATTAGGTATTCCACTGAGATATTTGTTCATTTACCTCCTCCCATCTGCATTCAATTACTGTATCCCCGAACACGCTTCCTATTTGTTTCTCTCCAGAAGTGCGTAAAACACCCCCACCTGTATCTTAAGCAAACTTTATGCTTGTTTTATTATCTGTGAGGGGCCATGACTCATTTTGGCTCCGCTGCATGCTGGTGCGCGAGTTGGACAGGAATCTGGTTTTGATGTGTTTTGGCTAGGGCAGAAAACACCTGCACCTATTCTCTGGGCTAATCTATTAGACTGGTAAATGGCTGAGCAGATGTTCTGAGATCAGCAGGGACTCCAGCCTCGGCTTTATGACCCATTCCCCTGTTTGCCCGTGGCTTCTGAACTCGGATCAGAGGACAATTGTGTGTTCGCTGTGTTTTCTTTGTAAATCATATTTTCAATAAAAGGAGCCTCATGGGGGTCATCCATACCCCTTAAAACACAGAGTTGGCTCCTACAGACTGGATAAAGCAGTGCTAGTGGGGGTAATTGCATTCCTTGGGCAATATTTATATATTCAACCTTTCATACAGCCGGGCGATTTTCTTCTCTCAATAAAACGTAAATGATGAGAATCACAGATTGCAAAAGCATTTATGTGACAGAATTGCATTACTCAAAAGACTACTCAGAGGCGTAATGTTGCATTGGAAACGCATTCAGTCGAGCCTCGGGGAGAGCAGAGCCCAAACTCACGCATGGCACCCTCGCGTGGCGTGTTTCTCCGTCTCTGTGCCAGGCCCCGAGGTCACACAGAATCAAAATGACCCTGCTAGACATTTAGTGACAGTTTAAATAACACGATCTGACAACTACTGCTCAGAAGAAATTGTCTTCTTTCCAAGCGCGTGCACGTAAAGGGATGTTTTCCTGAAAGACAAAGACTCTGCCCTCAAGAGAGCTGCCAAATCGGCGCACAAATCAATCACGTTCACACATGACAGTTCAAGTTGTTCTTATGTGTCACAGGACTGATAAGCAGAGAATCAGGATGTCATTTTAAGCAAGGGGACAATAATTTACACATGTTCCCATGCCAACTATTAATAACTGACTGCTTTATAGCAGAACCAGCCAGTCATGCACTTCTTTAAAGGAGATAGAACATGTTGTCACCGGTGTTTTCATAACTCCTGTCGAAAGGAATGTGCCATTAAACGGAGGAGAAAACAGAGCCCTGCAAGCCAAAAATAGTATCAACATATGACTGTAATTTCTGCTGCCACCAGTCTTGGACGTGGGAAACGGCGCCCTCTCTGCCTTACCTCAGCGTTGCAGTAGCTAAACAGATGATGGCAGCCATATTGGATTTGAACAACAGCCCTGCAGTGTTGAGTGACTTTGAGCTCTTTAAACTTTAAACGCAATACCCTGTTGAGTCTCACTCTATAAAACTCATTAGAAGAGTCCCAAAATAAGATGTCACCGGCACATCTGATTTGCCAATTAACGTCACATTGGCTTTTTATAAGAGGAATCATTGCACAAGTAGAAACAGATCGGGTCTAAGACAAGCCTGTTGTCAAACTGATGAAAGAGGTGCAGCAAAGACGACAGATAGCTTCTTGGGAAAATTTACAGTTTCCAAATACAGGGATACAGGAGAGGACCAGGGCACAACTCAGCCTGACAGTTTGATTGACCTCTGAAACCAGAGAAAGATCATTCTGGTTTGTTTTCGTGCAGTAAATAAACTGCCTCAGTCTTTCAGAAGGTGACACGCTGAGCCAGATATGAAATATGATGCCCAGTATATTTCAGTGATATCAAAAATACACGGAATTTCAATAATTAGCTCAGGAATAAGACCTTATGAGAGAGATAACCAGGGAAGGAGACTCTGAAATTGTGGGAGAGGGCGCCATAGCTTGTTTGAGGCCTGGTTCTTACATTTCATCTCATTGCTCTGGCTGTGTGCAGGCTTGAGACAGATCTATTGTGATGGCAGGATCACCACTCACTAATAATTAATCAGATTCTGCAGTCTCGCAGTGGAGCGACACCCAATCCCCCTTTGGCCCTCAGATCTGTCTGCTGCTGTTGAGAACTTGTTTGGCATGAGAGCATGAAGGCCCAACTACTATATTTACATCTCCTAGCACTCCTCACCTCAACATGCCAAACAACCACCCAGTCTGTGGTAGGAAACACAAACACACAGGTTGTAATGTTGACTGTTAAAGCAGCAAAATACGTGTCTGTGAAAGTGAGTCATGCACCTGCATGAATTTTTGACTTTCACTGGCTTGCTGTGTTTAGGGCTCCCTTTAAGATTCATTCAAAATAAATCCAGGAGGTTACAGAGGATGATGTGCTTTCATCAAGTGACCAGATGATCCGGGGGAAAATTTAAGCAATCCTGTTGGCATAAGCCTGGTGACACACTTTATAAGTCACTTGGCAGTTTCTTACTGTAGCTTGTCTCCTCAAAAGAGAGAGAGAGAGAGAGAGAGAGAGAGAGAGAGAGAGAGAGAGAGAGAGAGAGAGAGAGAGAGAGAGAGAGAGAGAGAGAGAGAGAGAGAGAGAGAGAGAGAGAGAGAGAGAGAGAGAGAGAGAGAGAGAGAGAGAAGAATATATATCAAACGGACTTGGTGAGGAAGCAAGCCATGGGAAGAGTTTGTCAACATCAGTGATAATCAAATATTTACTGCAGCAAATGATAGGAGCAAGATGGATATGAAAAGTGATGCCTTTTAATTCTAGGTCTCCAAAAAGCTCAGAAAAGACCACCTCCATTTTTTCCCAGAGTTCCAGCCAAAACTTTAACCCAACAGGAGTATCAGTGAGGGTGTTAATCCAAGGCTCTGGCATTCCTCTCTGTTTCACTGGACGCTTGTCATCTCTCAGAGGTGCAGATGTTTAGCTGTCAGAGCAGCTTTATAATGCACAGAGCTTGTTTGATACAGTCATGTATAACACTGGAAAAACACATTATGTTGTTTTAAGAGTACTTAAGGAGAACTTAAGTGTTTGCATGTATGTAATAAGCCTGAAAGAAGAGGGTCTGGATGAGATATAAAATGTTGACCTTGCTAATAGGTCTTTCAGTGGAAATGACATTGCTGTTGCTAGTTTCTTTTTTTTAATAGATTGGATTTTAAATCATTGAAGAAACCTGGTTAAACGTTTGATGTTTTATATTCATTTATAAGGTTCATAAGGAACATCAGGGCGTTTCTTCAACTAGAGGCATTTAATTTTATTGGAACAGATATCAGTTTTTGTTACACAAAGGTGACATTAAGTTGTTATTTTATAATTTAACCTTTGTCAGAGATCTTGACTTTCAATCTTTAACTATACACACACACACACACACACATATATGCTAAAATATATAGTATGTATATACAGTGTATATATATATATATATATAAAATTTTATTTATTTTTTTATTTATTTATAATATTTATATCTCAAACTTTTGCACCTAATATATAAAAAAGATATGTGTGAACAAATTTCATGAAAACTCAAGGTATATCATCATATTTTTATTGTGCATCATTTCAAGCTCTAATTTTGTGTTAAAATATAAATTGTGTGAATTGTGTAACATGCAATGGAATTAGCCTTAGCGAGAAAAAGGAGTCTGCCATTTTATTACAAAATTTGAAAATAAAATAAAACTGTTGGACATTGTTAGACAAACTGAATCAGTGAGATTGTAAAGTGTTTTAAGAGAGTTCTAATAGTCAACAGAGCCACGTCATAGTTGCAGAACAGTAGTGCTGTTTTCAAATATAATAAGATAAATCATTCAGTCTGCATATTACTTCTGTATCTTGCCATTACAGCTTTTTAAAGGCTTATTTGTTGAACATACTGATATATTGCTTGAGTCTATTTATTGGCTCTCTGAATTCTCGTCCCCGTCAAGTGTTTCTGCAAGGTGAGATGCTTTGAGTGAAACACAATCCGTTTGTCAAGGGGAAAATATATGACGGGCCCTTATCCAGACATCATGCATGTAAACAGAGCTATAAAATGCTAACATCTTCTTTTATATTTATGTTTTCATTTATTGGGGTTTATTTTTTGCGCCTCCAAAGGTTAAACACACTAATCTCTTATCTAAAGTATCAGTCAAAATAGCAATCTGTAAGCACCAGTTGACGTGAGAATTGAAAGACCCCACTGCATGCCTCTTCCTGGATCCGGTTGCCCATCTGCATGACTTGAGCTGCCATTGAGCAGCTCCACCTGCCCAGAACGGATGGTCAGCTGGTCCAGAGTATGATTTACAGCCAGCGTAAACTTACTCAGCAGGATCTCCAACACATTTGTGCATTCACTCACACGTAGAAGTGTTACATGATGCTAAAATCGGGGGGCACGGAGACCGAATGACAGCAATAAATGTTTAGAGACGTACTTATCACTTTTCAAAGGAGAGTTCCTTTTCCATGTAGAAGATTCTGGAAATCACTGGAGCAGATTTATGTCATATATATGCAGCAGACTACAACAACCTGAGTATCTGATGTATATTGCATTCAGTACCGTACGTCTATAAAAAGAAAATGACATAATAAAACCGTCTGTACAACCCGATATGAGGCTCTTGTAGTTAATCCAACTTTTCTGACGCCCAGTTTGATTTTCAATTTTCAAGGTTAGGCGATTAATCTTTTGGCAGGATGTTAAATCCTGCTCCGGGAAGCTCTTTGAGAGACTGTACCCTCTGTGCGGTTTACAGGTACAAGGTCTTTGCTTTAAATATTAACAAAGCCACAAAGCACACAAGAATCAGTCAAGTATGAGGTCAGGCTTGTAGTGAGATTACTCTCTCTCTCATATGCAGCAGCACACAAGTGTGTTACACATGCAGGACTGAGATGCCTAGGTTAAGCTGTTGGCCTGACTTATGGTACCAATAAAGTTGTGTGATTTACAGTGTACAAATGAAACGGCTCTGTTGAGGGAGGGGCAGCATGACACTGAAGGCTGTTTGGAGGTCAGTGAGCTTTTGAAAACCTTGTTCTCTGATAAACTCAAAGTGTTATCCTTCAGCAATATATATCTTCTTTGGCCAAAAATGGACGTAAGATGAAAAAAAAATGTTAATAAGTGTTTCAATCTACAATATACAACTAATCTTTCTGTAAGGCACCCAGAATGACTATGTAACTCCTCAGGCAGTTTCTGTCCTCAAGGTGTCATGACTAGAAATTAGTGAATAAAACCAGCAGAGCGCTGTGTTGGCCCAGAAGAGCTGATGCATCAAAGACCTTCCATCTTCCTCAGCGCTTTTATTTTCCCCATTATGTCCCTGTTAATGAGTCGCTGAGAACACCAAAGCCAATATATAGGGGTAATGCATCCAAACAGCCGATATAATGAAATGGGGCTTATCGGTATGTGTGTCCATTAATGTGTGGGCTCTGGATGAAAAAAAACAAGGTCTGGTGCTGGCATCATTGTGGATTTTTGGGTGATAAAACAAGGGCTTTGTACTTTCCCACTGGCTTGTTACCTCTCAGTTCCTAGGTAGAGTTTTTTTTAGCCTTGTTCCTTGAAAGAAACCGCGTAGACCTGACTTTAATTAATTCCAACACGCATTCATATTATTCTTTTATATAAGTGCCAGGTTTCCTACGCACATCCATTACGAACCCAACTAAAGCTCTTTTAGTATATTTATTACCGCAAACTGGGTTTAAATTATTAAACGTAATGATGTAGGCTCCAAAAATATGTTGTTCTTTATTTTCTCCGCAGAGAATCAATGTTATGCATTAGCAGTATAAATTAAGTAATACTTTACCTAGGCATGTTGCTGCCTTTGATACATTCTCTTAGCAAGATATATTCTCCGAGCTGAGCGCTCCCAAGGCCTCTTGGGGAAAGGATGATATAGTTCATTCTAATGAAAGAGCTTGCGGCTGGTAATGGCTTAAATGATGCATTTGCACTGAGGAAAATGTGTTGGGAAGATCTTGCCAAAACAAAATCATTCACCAGATAACTGAATAGTGATGTCACTGCATCTGTGCATGCCTATTTTGGTGTGTATATATACAGTGTGTGGAAAAAACACGACATCTAAATAAAAAAAAAAACTGTCCTGTACTGTAAAATAAAGCATCTAAGAATTTATAGGACATAGTTTTTATCCCTTACGATTGCATGGAGGAAAAGAAATACACCCTATGCACTGCTTGGTGCAAACAGCCACCGTCCTGCTCGGATTTACATTCCCGCAGCATCTCCATAGGAACGGATTGGGTGGAGAAAATGGCCTCATTGAGTGTCTGCATGCTTATAGTGATTGGTAGTCTCATCTGCTGAATCCATTGCATTAGTATCTGCTTCCCAGATCTCCTGTGGCCCACACTACACTCTCAGGCCAAAGAGCACTCAGTCGTAGGGAAGATAAACTGAGATTACCCCTCTCTGCCATTCCAAAAGTGCCATCTATCACCGGGGCCTCCATGTGACTTCAATTACATTAACAAGCTTAATGTTAGTGTTAAAACACAGTTAAGGACAGGCCAGGGGCCACGGCTGAGGTAGAGGTCTGCCGATGACTAATGTCTGACCTGTCTGAAAAACACAAAGGAAAATTCTTTTTGGTCAGCAGGATATTTGAGAAGAGTCAGAAGCACCTTTTCGCCTCTGTCTTAAGGTATAACCGCCGTAATCGCTAATTGTGCGATTTCTCTTGTGTACTTTAAGTTCGTCCAGACAGGTTATTTCAGCTTGTTATCGGGAAAGCATTTATCCACTTGGAATTATTACTCCACAAGGCCCTCCCACAGCAACATAAACAGTAGTGAATCTTTTAGAGTTATGGTTAAGCCTTTCCTCATTAGATGGGCAATCGACTGGGGGAGAGCAAAGCCCAATTCCAGCCTTTATTGAGTGTAAAGGAGAGCCAGACTGACATTTACATCTCCTGGTTCTTCATGACTGGGTGGCTGGGAAATCGGCCCATAGATCTCTCTTTTGAGGAGGGGTGCTAGAGTAAAAGACCGGATCCAATTTACAGCCTTGACTTATGAATCCTGCCTGATATTCACATCTCTGATAAAGAGGATATAAGAATAATAAATTCAGCTTTGATCCACGACCAAATGAAGAGAAATTCATCAGAAATTCAAGTTCTTTACTGGCATAGGGGTCAGTGATATATAAGAGCATCCACCGTCCAGAAAAGAAAAAAATCTTTTAAAGATCTACTTTAAAACACATGTGAAAAGTTCTTACAAATGTACTCATAGTGTTCATGTTGGTTTGGAAAAACTTTTTTTTTTTTCTTTTTTTTTTCTTTTTTTTTTTTTTTTTTTACCATGTTAAAGGTTTCAAATTCAATGCCTCAAGTCTAAGGGTGTGTTTACACGACACTGTTTTCAACTCAAAACAGAAACCTTTTTATGCGTTTTGGCGTTCATTTACACAACAACGGCGTTTTTGGGGCCTGAAAACGCAAGGTTTTGAAAGCAATGCCTTTACCGTCTCCATGTAAACAACAAAAATGTGAATTTGTGAAAACGGTGACGTCATGCACATGCGCGGGGTGTTTCTTGACAAAGTGACATCACCAACTACTGGCCTGGCATGAGCCAGTCATTTTAGTCATTTTCGCAGATCCGTGTGAACAGGGATCGTTTTGACAAAGTTGTTGTCTGTTTTTAGTACATTGTTGTCATGTAAACATACCCTAACTTCCATATACTGCAAAAAAAATATTTTCTTCCTCAGTATTTTTGTCTCGTTTTCCAGTACAAATATCTAAACATTCTTAAATCAAGATATATTTACTTGAGAAGCAAAATGACATAAGATAAGTCTTGTATTCTCAAAAAAAATTCTGCCATTGCATGGGGTAAGAAAAATAAAACCTTTAAACCTTTAAATTTCCCCTTTTTTTGCAGTTATTTATAACATTTTTTCTTACACCTTGAATACCTTGTGTACACATCCTAATATGTACTGTCAAAAAATTGTTATCAACAAACATCATGAATTATTAATTCATAAACACCAGTTTCAGGGGAGTTGACCACATGAAATAACCTGGCCTTGCAATATAAAGATCAAATGATTTGATATTTTAAGAGACTTACCGATCTTGACACAGTCACGAGGGTCTGCAGCTGTCCTTTCTATGATATCATTTCCTCTTTTATGTTTTTTTATTCTGCATGTCGGATGCACCTGTCACAGTTATGCTCTGTTTAGTTTCATTTTCATGGAATTTTAGTTTGTTTCGCTTCAGTTACCCGTTTCCTTTGTTCTAGTTTCCCGCCACCTATCTGTTGTCATGGAGATTCATTTAATGAGCACAGCTGTCTGCATTTAGCTTATTATCATTGTGTATTTAAGTTCCTCAGTTTTGTCTCAGTTGTTTTTTGTCTAACACACGGTTTTGTTTCGTTGTGCTTTATCTTAGTTTACTTTGTTTAATAAATGTTACAGTTTGTCTTTTGAAACTTCATCATCATTGATGAGCTAAAATTTCTATATTTTTCTATACAATGATAACAGATTATGTCCATTTAGGTTTTTTAGAGAATTTCATACTTTAAGCTTTTTTTTTTTGACTTGTTAAAAAACTCTGAATAAAAAAAATGTGTTCATCATAGAAGAGGGCTATTCAAGTAATTGTATATATTGCATCTTTAACTAAACTCTTTGATCCAGGGGAAAGAATGAGCATCATGTCATTGACCCCATAGTACTTGCAGATAACAAGTGCATATTCACCACCATGGGAATGCCCATTCATTTGTACACCTGGTGTTTATTAGCCTGTGTAAATATTACCAGCTTATTCTGTCATGCAAGCATTGTGCATATGGTGCTAATATCACTAGCATGAACAACACTCTCTGTCAGTGGGGTTTTTGTGCTTTTGCAATGAGCAGATTTTGCTGACTCTGCCAAGGCCTAGGCAAGATGCACAGCAACTTGCTCACTAGCCCACTATGCACTGCATACATCAACAGATTTGGTCTTTTCATTCAACAGCAATTATACTTTATTCTTCGAGATGGAAGGTGGCATCCCGATGCCTAACAATGTCACAGAGGAACTCTTCCCTCTAAAGTGTGTGCCCTAAATTGGCTTTTCAACCATCATCCAATTAGGCCTGAAATATGGTAAGTGCTGCAGCTATTATTGTGTACCAAAAGGGGTACAAAAAGGGAGCGCAGGCTGGAGGTAAGGAGTAGTTTTCAGAAGAGATGTGTGGTTTGTTGATTTGTGCTTACACAGCAGAAAAAGAGCGCAATGACGAGGGATAGCACGACACAGCCGCAGGATAATAAATAAATACTCTTAGATGGATCTGTCTCCCGGGGAAATATATTACAGCGCTCGCAAATACAACAGAAAAGATCAGTGTCTCGCAGACGAAGTGGGCACTGGGAAATCAATGCGTGACTCGACAAAACCTATTCTTTAGGGCAACCAACCAGCGATGCCACAATGAACTATGAGGAATATTTGGCTGGAAGTACTTTTGAAGTGACTGGGTTAATAAATGTGATGTATGGTCTGTTTCAGTGGCTTTGCCAGATAAAGTCACTGTTTTCAAAGCTATACTAAAACTGGCACTAGTGGTGTATTCTTAGTGAATGAATCAGGGGTTTTGAACAAATCTTTCTCATTCACTTCAATGAACTGATGAACCTACTTGTGATGAAACCACGAATCACTGAAAAATCTTTTTAGTGAACAGATTTGATTCACTGGTAAAAAAAAAAAATCAAAATCCTCAGATCTTTATGAAACAAAGGCATGAAGTTGTATTAGTTCCTTATTCTGATCTACATGACACATTTCCAACAATATAATCAGTCAATAAAGCTTTCACAAAGGCTGTCTTCTGTGCATCAAAGCCAAAGAGATGAATAGCAACCTAAAGCGACCAATCAAAGTTGGTTTCATCTGGATGAGGTGACTGCAGCAGGCAATGTCTGATTTATCTCACCCGTTCACCAAATGGCATGGTAACTGCTGCCTCTGATGGCAGCTAAGGCTCCTAGTTTGATATAAGCTTTCAAACCTGTCGACTCAAAGATGTAGCATGGCTCGGCTGACAGCAGGATTGATTTTCATGGCTCTTAAATGCAGCCTATGCAAGGAGAACCAAGGACACTCCCTTTCTCAGGTAATGACAATCGTCTTTAAGAAATAATGGCCTTGATGACGCTTTTGAAAAGTTTCCAGGTTGCCTCCAATAATGAATTCCTGGTCGATGACACAATGATAGATTCCATCCGTCTGAAAGGACGCTGTTGCCACAATTTAATTGACGAGGAATGAACCCAGGGGGTTACGGAGGAGTCGGCTAAATTTCATGTGATCAGCAAGGTTTCAAACAATCATTGGCGAACTGATGTCTGCCCCATATCTATAAGTCATTGTGTTTTATAGGCCATTAGGGATCTCTGGAGAAAGGCTGCATGGGGAGCGTGGCTTTTTGTCGAAATTAAAATGTCAGAGAGAAAGAAATAGAACAAAACAGGGAATCTGTAATTAATTACACGGCCATAAAAATTCAATAATCAAGAGGCGATTCCACTCTCTAGCACAGCAATTTTTGATCACAGCAAGCTCAAATAAAATACATTAATCTCCCTAAATTAGATTTTTAATCTGAAAAGCAATACATAGGGATACAGTGCGCGTCCTCCCTTGCAGGCTGCAGGAGCTATAGCTGAAAAATGAACTGGACTGAACATAATATTAAAATATGTAGGCAAAAATCTGCTGCATTTACACTGCAAATTGGTGATGTTTACAGATGAGAGCTCACAAGATGAAACAATATCACGAAATGCGCATGCAAATTATGTGTTACTATTAACATTTAAATCCTCATTTTTTCCATGTTGCACAGGGAATCAGTGTGCTGAGTGTGTTCAGAATCAGTTCTGCTGTTGGCTGCTAATGATTTTCCAAATAATATGCGCGGAGGGTATCTATTGGAATCCTATAGTATAAGTGTCGTTAATGTGAAAGAAGACACAGTGTTATGTGACTTTCATTGACTTGTGCATCAGCTAGTTCAGATTGAAAAGAACTCACTCTGTATGTGTCAAAGCAGAGGTAGTACGAGTGCAGGTTCATGAGAGAGTTATGGAAAAGCAGGGATTTATTGACTGAGGGAAATTTCTTGGTAGCAACAGGCCACTTATTAAAGCTAAATGTGCCATTTCTGCCACTAGTGTCGGCAAACGGTATTGCAAAACAGATTATTTTTAAACGGGTTTCCGGAACTCCCTCCTCATCCACCATTAAAAAGTGATCAGTTGACTTGACTTAAAAAAAGTGAGGAAACCCGTTGCCTTGCAATTATTAAGTAATAAACAATGCGTAATTGAAAAAATTAAGTTACGTGAACTTGACAATTCCACATAACTTAATTTTTTTCAATTACATTTATATACTTAATAATTTTAAGGCAGCGGGTTTCCTCAATTTTTTTTTAAGTTAAGTCAACTGATCACTTTTTACCAAACAATCCTGCCCTCAAACTCATGCTATTGGATAAGCCAATGTTGCTGTGTCAGGTATAAATTTCTCTGCATATTAAGCTAAGACATATGAAATTATTTTAACATACAAAAACTTCACATCCAGATTTTAGGTCTGCATTTTTTTTCTGGTTTGAGAATTACAGATATAGATCCATACATTCTGACATGTTATTATGTTCTTAAAAAGAGGCGAATCCCAGCTTTTATGGTAAGTGATAACGATCAGTCAATTTGGCCTTTAAATTCAAAGTATGTCGTGCTCACTCTATAGGGAATCCTTTCTTCTGTTCTCAGCTATTCATCTTCGGTTCTGGTTTGGGCTAACACTATTAAAGCGAACAGAACGGCCTCCAGAGAGAGCAGAATACTTTGAGTGCATTAGGAAGTGTGTAGGAGAGATTCAGTTCAGCACAAGGTCCTCCACATACCCGCACCATAAATATCCTCCGTGTAATACATCAAAAAACGTCCCAATGTCAGTAAGGGGGGTGGTGGAGGTAAAAAATGTGTGTCAGCATCAACTGCAGAACTGCGCTGTGAATTATGTACAGTAATCTGCAAAAATTATTGCTGGCTAACCGCCCCTAATGAATCCAGCCAGGTCAGAATGGATTACAGTACCAGTGAAAGCATCCATTTAAGCCAAAAGTGAAGCATGGCAACATAAGGAAGCCAGGAACGATAGCACACCTTTGCTATTCAATAAATTTAATGTTGGATTTACTCAGTGTCTGATGAAACGTGGATATGAAGACAAAGAAGTCTGGTGATGAGAGGACGTATTGATCAGCTAGATAACTGTATTAAATGGCAATCTTTCAATTAGCCACCATATTTCACTGCCCTGATTATCTGCCTTGCTAATTACAAGACAACCATTTGATCTTCTCATAGCTGTCATTACTTACATGGGCTGTCATGAGTCTGCATAACAGCATCGCTTTGTCTTCTTCTCTAATGTGACAAGGCAATTTGCCGTTTAATTGTTGTACACAAACCAACAGCATTGAGGAAGCTATTTTAAAAACTGTAGCTTGTCAAATTGGGTTAAACTACAGTCGAGCTAATGAAAATGTAGCTACACTACAAGCTGCTTATATAAAAGGCTAAATGCTAAGCTATTTCTTAGCTAACAAAAAAGAGGACATAAATGCAAACGAAAAAGCAAATATATTCTTATTACTGTACATTTTTGATATTACTTTGATCACCTCTGATAACAGATTACTCTAAAATGTAATGTAGAAACCTGTAAAGCTGCTTTGAAATATGTATTGTGAAAAGCGCTATACACATAAATGTGAATTGAAGTGAAATGAAATTCATCTGTGTTGGTGATTTCTGTCTACACCATTCAAGTAGGTAGGAGGTTTACTATGCATGTGGAAATTTTGCTGATCCTTGACGATTCTGGCAGCAATGAAATATGTTTTGAGACTTGAGTCTTGTTAATGATTTTCAGTTTTGTTCAAGGTAATTAAATAATTAGTAACTGAACATATAATATGGAATTTGGAATAAAAAAAGTGCCCCTATTGTTGGGGCACAATATTTTGACGTGATAATAGCTGGCTGACTTTTCCATCTGTTGATATGACATGATTAGATTCAAATGGTCAGTATAATTTATTAAGGTGTCCACCTTAGAAATAATCATAATTATAATAAAACCATCACATTTAATATATACAGTAGGGAGAACAAGTATTTGATACACTGCCGATTTTGCAGGTTTGCCCACTTACAAAGCATGTAGAGGTCTGTAATTTTTATCATAGGTACTCTTCAACTGTGAGTGACGGAATCTAAAACAAAAATCCACATTGTATGATTTTTAAGTAATTAATTTGCATTTTATTGCATGACATAAGTATTTGATACATCAGAAAAGCAGAACTTAATATTTGGGTTTTTTTTACAATTACAGAGATCATACGTTTCCTGTAGTTCTTGACCAGGTTTGCACACACTGCAGCAGAGATTTTGGCCCACTCCTCCATACAGACCTTCTCCAGATCCTTCAGGTTTCGGGGCTGTCGCTGGGCAATACGGACTTTCAGCTCCCTCCAAAGATTTTCTATTGGGTTCAGGTCTGGAGACTGGCTAGGCCACTCCAGGACCTTGAGATGCTTCTTATGGAGCCACTCCTTAGTTGCCCTGGCTGTGTGTTTCGGGTCGTTGTCATGCTGGAAGACCCAGCCATGACCCATCTTCAATGCTCTTACTGAGGGAAGGAGGTTGTTGGCCAAGATCTCGCGATACATGGCCCCATCCATCCTCCCCTCAATACGGTGCAGTCGTCCTGTCCCCTTTGCAGAAAAGCATCCCCAAAGAATGATGTTTCCACCTCCATGCTTCACGGTTGGGATGGTGTTCTTGGGGTTGTACTCATCCTTCTCACTAAGCTGCTTGCCTATTGTCCTGTAGCCCATCCCAGCCTTGTGCAGGTCTACAATTTTACCCCTGATGTCCTTACACAGCTCTCTGGTCTGTTTGATTGAGTGTGTGGACAGGTGTCTTTTATACAGGTAACGAGTTCAAACAGGTGCAGTTAATACAGGTAATGAGTGGAGAACAGGAGGGCTTCTTAAAGAAAAACTAACAGGTCTGTGAGAGCCGGAATTCTTACTGGTTGGTAGGTGATCAAATACTTATGTCATGCAATAAAATGCAAATTAACTATTTAAAAATCATACAATGTGATTTTCTGGATTTTTGTTTTAGATTCAGTCTCTCACAGTTGAAGTGTACCTATGATAAAAATTACAGACTTCTACATGCTTTGTAAGTAGGAAAACCTGCAAAATCGGCAGTGTATCAAATACTTGTTCTCCCCACTGTATATAATATTAAATCACATATAATATCATTATCAATATATTTTAGAATCTTTATTTTTTAATCAATATTTTCTATATATTTTGAAATGAGCAAATTGTAATGATAGTATTTATTTGAATAAAAGTATATATATATACACTCACCTAAAGGATTATTAGGAACACCATACTAATACTGTGTTTGACCCCCTTTCGCCTTCAGAACTGCCTTAATTCTACGTGGCATTGATTCAACAAGGTGCTGAAAGCATTCTTTAGAAATGTTGGCCCATATTGATAGGATAGCATCTTGCAGTTGATGGAGATTTGTGGGATGCACATCCAGGGCACGAAGCTCCCGTTCCACCACATCCCAAAGATGCTCTATTGGGTTGAGATCTGGTGACTGTGGGGGCCATTTTAGTACAGTGAACTCATTGTCATGTTCAAGAAACCAATTTGAAATGATTCGAGCTTTGTGACATGGTGCATTATCCTGCTGGAAGTAGCCATCAGAGGATGGGTACATGGTGGTCATAAAGGGATGGACATGGTCAGAAACAATGCTCAGGTAGGCCGTGGCATTTAAACAATGCCCAATTGGCACTAAGGGGCCTAAAGTGTGCCAAGAAAACATCCCCCACACCATTACACCACCACCAGCAGCCTGCACAGTGGTAACAAGGCATGATGGATCCATGTTCTCATTCTGTTTACGCCAAATTCTGACTCTACCATCTGAATGTCTCAACAGAAATCGAGACTCATCAGACCAGGCAACATTTTTCCAGTCTTCAACTGTCCAATTTTGGTGAGCTCGTGCAAATTGTAGCCTCTTTTTCCTATTTGTAGTGGAGATGAGTGGTACCCGGTGGGGTCTTCTGCTGTTGTAGCCCATCCGCCTCAAGGTTGTGCGTGTTGTGGCTTCACAAATGCTTTGCTGCATACCTCGGTTGTAACGAGTGGTTATTTCAGTCAAAGTTGCTCTTCTATCAGCTTGAATCAGTCGACCCATTCTCCTCTGACCTCTAGCATCAACAAGGCATTTTCGCCCACAGGACTGCCGCATACTGGATGTTTTTCCCTTTTCACACCATTCCTTGTAAACTCTAGAAATGGTTGTGCGTGAAAATCCCAGTAACTGAGCAGATTGTGAAATACTCAGACCGGCCCGTCTGGCACCAACAACCATGCCACGCTCAAAATTGCTTAAATCACCTTTCTTTCCCATTCTGACATTCAGTTTGGAGTTCAGGAGATTGTCTTGACCAGGACCACACCCCTAAATGCATTGAAGCAACTGCCATGTGATTGGTTGATTAGATAATTGCATTAATGAGAAATTGAACAGGTGTTCATAATAATCCTTTAGATGAGTGTATATATATATAATATATAAATAAATAAATAAATATAAAATGTTACATATACTAATATTTATATATATGAAAATGTTCATAATAGTTTAATAACTTGAAATGTTTTACAAAAAAAATATTAGTATATGTAACATTAACCTAGATTTTAGACATTTAACATAGTATTGTTCATTGTTAGCTCCTAATGTTTACAATTTGAACCTTATTATAAAATGTTCAAGTAGCTTGTTACTAGCAAGCAATATTGCTCTATTTTGAAGTTAGGCTTCTACCACGCTACTTAAAAGATGGAGTAGGTTAGTAGTTCAAACTGCTAAACACTGTAAACCATGACACAAATCCTGCACTATAATAAACAAAGACTACAACCTCATACATCACAGTTGAAGACAAAATGAGATGTATATGAATTAAGGACATTTTTTATAATGCTGCTGCTTTAGCTAAACTGAATTTAGTATTTCATATTATTTATTGCCAGACAGTAACAAAATTAGATATTGGATTTTGCTATTGATTTTAAGTCTGTTCAACAGACACAGCAGTTCTTCCCCGACCTCCGCTTTAGACCAAATTTAATTCTGGAAAATATGCACAGAAAACGTGGAGCGTTTGCATTATTGAGCCCTGAACATATTGCAAAAATTCCAATATGATTTCATTTCCTCATCACGTATTTCTTTCTTTTACATAAAAAGAACAATCCCAAGCATTGTGTCAAACAATGTCCCTGTGTTAGTGGTGTCAACACAACCAGCTCAGGATAAAGCCCACAAGCTAACAACAGGCTAACAGCTCTAAACTATCTTTCCACACGCAGGACCAGGAAGCCTTTTAATTTGAGGAATGTGGCAGTGCTATATTTCACCCGTTCCTGGTGTCTTGCATTATCTTAGTAAACATCCCAGGTACTAATTTGATATATTGTGAAGCAGCCTGTGCTCTATCCAGCTCCCAGGGTGATAGATGAATGACTGGAAGACAAAATAGCGACTGAGATTTATGGCCTGCCAGCACATAGAATATGTATGATTATCTGCTGCACACTGAAAGCTACTTCTTTTGAGTGATAAGCGAAGGGAGAGTGATCTAGCAAATGACTCCATCTCCCCGGTGGGAAGGGAAGAGCAGAGGCTGCAAACTGAGCTCGTTTGTATCACGACTGTAGTCTCCGGCACCAAGCAGCATCGGCGCACTGTCCTGCAGATTGTTCATAGAGTTATGGATCTCATCTCCTGCAACCACACCAGCAGTTTTCCATTCTTTCTCTCTAGCACGAACAGCCATCAGTGTCCCTCCATCTCTCTCTCTCAGAGGCCTTGCTAGTTATGTGGTAACAAACTGTAGTCATTTCACTCTGGTGGATTGCAGTTCCGCTCCGTACCTCTGAAATATTTGTCTGAAATAGTTGACTTCTGATTCGGTTATAATACCCATTGGTATTTTCTGAGCACTTAAAGCGGTTCTGCGCCTAATTGATCGATGGCACGTCATCGTAAATCCCAAAACCTGGTGGAGTTTATTGATCCTACAGGAGCGCTTGTACCTCTAAGCATATGTCACCTCACGCACTCATAGGCTGCTAAGTAGGAGGCATTTTTTACAGTGAGGGCATTATCATATGCCCACTCTGCCCGTTGTTAACTGCATCAGTGATTTAATGTGAGACAGCATGACTTGCACGGCACCCAGGAGAGGGCTTGATTTGGTGTGTGGCCCAATTTATATATTTACATGCTGGCCATAAATAATCTTAATGCACCTCGGCGGATTGCTGAGAGTAATTGTTTATCCACTTCCTAGCGGACATGCTTGACAATATTCTTGATGAACAACCAGCAGCCTTGTTTTAAAGGATTGCTTTGGCTGTAGTGGATGCGGGCCGGGGTGATCTGAGGCTTTGCTCGGCTTCTCTACACTGCAGGATTGAGAGCGCCGTCAAACTCCCTTGAAGGCATGTCAGATCACCCGGCAGCCATTTGGGTAACGATTTCCCTTCAGCTCCTCGTGTCCAAAACTGTTGTTCAAAATAACATATTTTAAATAACAGAATCTGACAATAATGATATAATGAATTTGTGCTTCTTTAGCTTGAATTGAACTATTTTTTTTATAGTTGGTCAGTTTTTTTTAGGTTGGTCAGTGCTAATGTGCATGCACATCTAGATTTCCATTCCTACAGCCGCAATTATGAGCACTGCAATTTTACCCATTCATATAAGGCATCATTAATGACATTAATTCATGTTGCTTTAACATGGTTTTGGAGATATTTTGATACCATTTAAAAAAACAGATTACACTTTATTTTAAGATGACGTGGTTACATTGGTCTTACTCAAATAAGTACTGAGTAATATTAATTAACTATGTAGGGGTGAACGGGGCACAACCTAACGGGGCGTTAGTTGTAACACACATAGTTTAAAACTTTCCACACATACCAGCATGACGAAACTTAGTATATTTACTAGCTGCCATATGAACACTATATAGAGAAAAAAATTGCACCAAAATTAAAAAAAACTTTGGAAGATATCACTGAACATTTATTTAGCCATAGCAAAAGTTAATTTCTTACTGAAGTTAATTTTTCATCTCTGTTTTTTGTGTTTATTTAAAATGAGACAAAACTGATATGATTTTAATCTTATATCTGTTATTTAACAGTTGAGATAGTTCTTTAAAGCTGATCTAACCAGCAGAAGACACGAGCCGGGTTTAAATTCCAGTTGCGCAGGTGGGGCATGTTGTAACACTATTAGAACTATGTTATTCTATTCTATACTTTTATGAATTCTATTGAGAAACCATGAGAAAGAGGTGAATAAAGACTGAGAGTCAATGTTCAGAAATTATTCATTATTATTATGTTTTGAACTATGCTGTATAGCTGTGTTCTGCGGTGTGTTCGTTGTCAAACTCAAAAATTAGTTTATTTTTAATTATTAAAAAATGCCATTATTTCATATGAAACAGTTAATAATTGTATTTTATTTACAAAATATTTTAGTTTGTCTTGGATATTTTTTCTATTAGATCAGATAACATTTTAAGCTGTCATTTGGTCATGTTACATTGTGCCCCTCACGTTACAATGTACCCCACCTATGGGGCATGTTGTCACATTTCACTTCCATTCTTTCTGGGCAAATCAAGAAAAAAAAAGTATACACTGTATTAATGAAACAAAACCACATAATTGTACTACACGTGTGAAATAAATGTGGGACAAAATAAATACTCTGAACCCCAAGTGGATTTACACAAACTGAGAAAGTCAAAGCACGTTAGGTTGTGCCCCACTCTCCCCTACTTATTATAGAGCTATGGTTAGGGTTTGGGGGTTGCACTTTATTTTACAGTACATGCACTTACAGTGTACTTACCTACGAAAGTACTGGGTATAATAAAGTAACTACATGGTTTAAGGTTAGGTTTAGGTAGTGATGGCAATTTCAAAACACTGCTTCATGAAGCTTCGAAGCTTTACAAATCTTCTGTTTCGAATCAACTGGTTCGGAGCGTGCATCAAACTGCCGAAGTCACGTGATTTCAGTAAACGAGGCTTCGTTACGTCATCACTGTTTCGAAACACTTCTAAATGTCAGTGGTTCACCGCTAGGGGGCGATGATCTCTGTGAACCCATGAATCATGAGCAGTCACTGAGAACCACTGAACAAGTGTCTGTGGGTTTTACCTGATCTCTGATCAGTTTTATACATTTGTAGACGTTTTAATTAGACATTAGTATAATTAAAAGGAATAATAGTAGTTAATAGTCTCGTATTGGCCTGTTTATCTGAGCCATCCATGGAACAAACAAAACAGGCCCTGACAATTGATAAAAGAACATATAGACACTTAATATTTAATTTTAATTTGTATTTGATACCTTCAATAAAACATTTGCATTAGATTTGTAAAAGGTGTTTTTATGCATGTGGTTTTATGCCTGGGTTTTTGTTCCATTTACACTGTTCTGACCAGCAGGGGTCGCCGTGGAGACGGGTGTCAGATTGATTCGAAGCTTCGACACAATACGACACATTTGCTTCAACTGTTTCAGTGTTTCACGAAGCCTCAGTCTGCCCATCACTAGGTTTAGGGGTAGTGTAATTAATGTCCACTGGAGACGAGCGTAGTGAGAACTCGTGCAGTATATATTGAATCCAAAAGTGAACAGATACAAAATAAAGACTTGACTTGAAAACATCAACAGAAACAGAAACTCACCAGTGGTTACACAAACAAAGCTAGACAAGAGACAATGGTAACATGAGGGCTATATATACACACACAGAGACTAATGACTGACAAGGAACCTGTGACTAATCAAACAATGAACCAATGAGAAAGCATGACACATGACTACCAACCAATGAGAACATAACACATGAGACTAGGGAAGCACATGACATGATCACATGA
The DNA here is from genome assembly GCA_039654105.1 of Coreius guichenoti. Taxonomy (NCBI): domain Eukaryota; kingdom Metazoa; phylum Chordata; class Actinopteri; order Cypriniformes; family Gobionidae; genus Coreius; species Coreius guichenoti. The sequence goes on along the minus strand of CM077179.1, from coordinate 32,347,277 downwards.
GGACAAGGGAATCAAATGACAAACAGGAAACATGACTGTGAGAATTACAAAATAGAAGACATGAAACATGACCATGAAACAAAACCAAAACTAGACATGACAGGTAGGTTCAGGGTTAGTACCTACCTAGTTATTACCCAGTTACTGTAATTACTATAATAAGTACATAGTGTGTACATGGGGATCATGACTGTAAAATAAAGTGCTACCAGGTTTGGTTTAGGGTTAGTTACTTGTAATTATGCATAATTTACTGTTATTACTATAGTACATGTAGTAACATGTAACGGTCACCTTAAAATAAAGTACCAAAAAAAATAATTTTCAAACATTTTTTAAATAATTTTTTAATAAAAGGTAAAAAGTTTACTACTACATGTCAACTAACTCTCATTAATTTGCAACCATATGTCAATTTACTCTCAGAGTATTAGTAGACTGTTCGGTTACACTCTAAAAATGCTGGGTTGTTTCAGCCCATGTTTGGGTAATATATGTCCATATTTGACCCAAACATGGGTTGAAACAACCCAGGAATTTTTAGGGTTAGTAGAATAGGTTGACATGTACTTGCAAAGTTACATATAGTCAGTATAATGTCTGTTGGCAGTCCATCAAAATAAAGTGTGAGCAGATATTAAGCAGACAGTCTACTAATACTCTAATGACTGCTAGTTGACATGTAGTAGCAAAGTTAATTATAGTTAGTAGAATGTCTAAAGTGGACTATCGAAATAAAGTGTTACCCAATTGTATCGCCATGACGTGTTTTTTTATGTTATGCCCCCCAAAAAATATCAAATTGAATTTTAATTCAGAAATGTCGATGCTCATCACAGAAGAGGTTTATTCAAGTCATTGTATAGTCACTGCATACGTCATTAACCCACAAGTAGCCCATCTACTCCATTACAATGTCCTTATCTGCCTGTCCTTATCTAGTTGTTTCCAAACTGTTTTTTTGGTATACCCAAGCAGAAAACTACACTATTTTTTCATGTGGGAGATGTATGTATGTGAGATTTCGATTAAGTCTAATTAAAGATCTCACAGGCTGTGAGCAACTGTGACATCTTTATCCTTCTGCTGCTGTGAAATCCTGATTGCACCAGTCCAAATGACTATGGCACAAATCACAGTGGAGGTGGGGTGACAGGTAGCAGACGTCAGCCTCATTTCCTGCACATGGTGTGGACACCGACATGTATCTTTGCCAAACTGCTTCTCACACTAGCTATGAAACAGGAGATGATGGGAATGAGAAGCTCTCTGGGACAAACAGGTCTCATGTAGCCACCGAGACAGCAGTTAAGTGCATATACACCAATGAATAACACACAATGGCATAATACAGTAGAGACTGAAATATGGGACAGTTGCACAGTATCTCTGGGTATATTACATTGAGAGCTTTCTATCAGAAGTCTGCGGTATTGCCCCGAGAGGGACAAACAGTGCCAGCAGGTTAAACATGGCGTCGGGTTGGATGTTTCTGCACCTCTCATCCTGCCACTGATGTATAGCAGTTGCCTGACAGGAAGAGCTCCAGTAAAACCTCTGTACATGCCAAAATACGTTTTACAAGCAGTATCCTAATCAGCTAGCAGCCAGTGGCCCATAAATCCTGCCTGCGTCGGCTGAGCGCAGTCACCAGCGGGACGGAGGAAATGAATATACGGCTGAGCCTATATAGACCCGGCCAGGCCAGAGAGAGGCAGTACTGTCAGGGCTGTTTGTAAAGCACAGAAGTCATGTGATTGACGGTAGTCAACAGAATATGCTGCAATAATTTATGCTACCATTTTAATCCAACAAAGTGAGTGCATGCGTATGTTTGCATACCGCACACCATGTCCGTTTTATGTCATACGTACTCCTCCTCCATAGATATGTTTTTCTTATAGCCAGTGTCTCATTTTCTAGCAAATAAATAAATACATACAGTATATACATAGACATAAAATTCACTTCACTCCAAAATCCAAGGAAAAATATAACTTCTGATTTTCTCTCTATTCCCCTTGTTTACTCTATTTAGATGCTCATTATTGTATTGAAGTATGCAGTGTTTTTCTGTATTAATTAAAAATACTGTATTATTTTTCATTTTTTTATTTTGAAATGTTAATTTAATTTTTTTAAATCTTTAATTTATTTTTATTCTCGTGTGTCTGTTTGTCCTAGACAAAGTATTATTATTATAAATGAGCATGAAGACATGCAATAAATACTACCATGAAATATAAATACTTTATAATTTAAAAAATATCTCATAAACATTTTTCATATACTATATATATTTTACCAGTATTGAGAATGATACTTTTCAAATTATGACTATTATGATGAGAAATTGTCCATGAAAATAATGGTTAATGCAAAAAATATTAGCAGTTTATCATTTAAAATAAAAAAATACTCAATACAGTATTGCAATAAGAGCAAGTTAGGAGTAGTACAGAAGTTAGAATAGTAAGTAAAAGTTTAGAAAAGCAGAGAAAAGTAAAATAAGATCTTACAGAAAAAAGGTTGGGAGTTTTTTGTAAAGTTTATTCATCAGTGCCTTTGTTTAAGCTCTTAAAATATGTTTTATTTTCATTTTCAAGTAAACTATAATTTCCTATTTCTTTCTTTTGGACTAAAATATGACTCGCATATTCTTGGCAGGTTTTGTGAACCTCTAGATGAGTTTGTAGACACCAGATCTTGTTTGTAAACCTAACATGACACTGTTCATCTGCAGACAAAAAGGCTAATAGCAAAGAGCCGTGAGCCGCTCTAACAGCCGAGAGCAGAAGGCCAGCAGGGAGCCAATCGATAAATGAAATGATACTTTGAAGTGAGCGCACTTGAATCCCAAAACGACTTAGGTCCTCAGATAACATCTCAAAATTAGATAAAGGCGCCTCAAGGGGGGAAAGGGGTGGGCCGGGGTAATCTGTGGCAAATAGGACTATTTTTCTTTTGGAAATTAGTTTTGAGCAGTTTAAACCGGAGCGATATCTTGATGTGGGTATTAATGAAAGAATTCACTCTCTGTCTTCTCAGGACACGTGGCAGCTGAAGTTGTTCCCTTATAGCCTGTGCAAAGTGAGCAAATGGGTTAGGCATGTTCACAAACCAACTGTTCTGACTCACGCACAAACTGTCTCTGTCTACTGGGTTTAACAGGCCTACAAATACATTCTTACTCTCTGGGATCACTAGCTTTAAACCAACAAACTACTGCAAGTTATACTCATTGCTTCTGATAGTAGTGGCCTGGACTGCTTCCAGTAACAACACTATCCCAGGATGGCCAGAAAAATCCACTGCACTGGCATGCTGTGTAGTAATTAGAAGTAGATGATTGATAGGTTATTGGTTCTGCTTAAAATAATTTGTTATTGCTGACTTTATTTCATTTAAATTGTATATGAAAGCAGATTACAGGCAGATCTGCTCAGTAAGCCTGTCAGTGCATGATATGAATGGACAACATGTGTAATTCTGCACTGAATGCCATGCAATATCCTGTGATTAGTGCCTGTGCCATTCACATATCGACCATCAGATGGCAGCATTAAGATCTGTGTCTTAGACTGAAAAAAATGCAGTGCAGTATAACGTATATTTATATTCAAACTCTATTTAAATTCCATAATGTGACATTAAAGACATTTATAATGTTAAAATGTTTTACCTATTTAAAATAAATGTTCTTTTGAACTTTCAATTCATCAAATAATTATGAAAAAAAAAGTATATTCAACCTTGATAATAATAAGAAGAGCATCAAATCAGCATATATTTCTGAAGGATCATGTGACACTGAAGACTGGAGTAATGATGCTGAAAATTCAGCTTTGCCGTCATGGGAATAAATTACATTTCAAAAAATATTCAAAAAGGAAAACATATTCAGGGAGACCAGGGATGGTTGTAACAATTTTGACATTTCTGTCTGCATCTTGGAGTTCTTTTAAGCCAGTGCGTTCAAAATGTGATTAAAACTCTTTAAAAGTGTCAGCTATTAAACGACATAGCTGTTATCTTTGCAGCACAAACAGAAAATGTGTGGTTTCGAATCAAACACAAGGAGTGAAATGTTACAATTAGTCCGGGTTAGTTGTAACAGACCCTGGGGTGAGATGTAACATTATTATATCCACCGGGGTGACATGTAACATTATGAAATAAGGATTATGAAAAAAAAAAAAAAAAAAAAGTTTTTTATTCAACACAGGCTTTTTAACATAATTGATGTGTGTGCATGTGTGTAACAAAAATGAATAAAATAAGCAAATGCTCATTTTACATCCCTCAATTTGTCTTTCTCTTCTAAGACCTAGGCCAGGGGTGTCCAGTCCTGCTCCTGGAGGGCCACCATCCTGCAGAGTTCAGCTACAACCCCAACTACACACCTGAACCAGCTAATCAAGGTCTACTAGGCAAACTAGACACTCCCAGGCAGGTGTGTTGAGGCAAACTGGAGCTAAACTCTGCAGGACAGTGACCCTCCAGGACCGAGTTTAGACACCCCTGACCTAGGCATACTGAAATAAAAAAAGGTATAAATACAACTAAAATTTTACTTGGGGTACGCTGTAACATGCTTCATTTATGTTACAACTAACCCAGAGTCTTGTAGCCATGAACTAGCTCACCTAACAGCTAACAGCCAAAACATTAGCACTAACAACTTGCATGAAAAATATCTACACAGACACACAATAAACAATTTAACTTGGATGAGTTTAACTACAAAGCAGGAATTGCCATAACAAAAATAAAGGAAGTAAAAAAAAAGTTACTTTCTTACATCAAAATTTGTTTTTCTAATCTAAAATTTGATCTGTCTGCCACAGGGCTCTACATTTCTCACATGTGGAATAAGGACTAAACAGAACATGTGTGAAGTGAATCAGGTGATTTGTAACTTGGTCCTGATTGGAGAAATCGTAAGTGTTACAACCATCCCCGGTCTCCCATATATTTGCTGCTGTTTTACTGTATTTTTTTATCAAATAAATGCAGCCTTGGTGAGCACAAGAGACTTGATTCAAAAACATAAAGAATACCTTACCAACCTCAAACGTTTGAACAATAGTATAGCAACATGTATTTTATCTAGGTTACACTTTATTTCGATGGTCCACTTTTGACATTCTACTAACTATAAGCAACTACATGTCAATTAACTCTCAATAGAATATTAGTAGACTGTAGTACACTGTTAGGTTAGGTTTTGGTTTTCACCCCAAAATGAAAATTCCGTCATTAATTTCTCAACCTCATGTCAACCTCAAGACTTTCGTTCATCTTCGGAACACAAATGAAGATCTTTTGAAATGAATGAATTCTGAGAGCTTTCTGTCCCTTCAGCTATGCAACTACCATTTTGATGCTTCAAAAAGTTCATAAAGAATAAATCAAAACTAATCCATATGAATTGAGTGGTTTAGTCCAAAAATTTCTGAAGAGATACAATCGCTTTAAATGATGAACAGATTGAATTTAGGCTTTTATATTCACATATAAACATTCATCAACTCACACATCAGATGTGGTAAACGAAAGCTAAAGCATGTTCGCTTGATGTGCCAATATGAACCAATAAGGTTAATTCTCGTGTGTTACGCAGCACGTTTGTTCTCACACATCAAGCAGGTTCAGTTGAGCTTCTGTTTATGTCTACTGATCAATGTTTATATGTGAATAAAAGCCTTTAAATCTGTTCATCATATAAAGCGATGGAGTCTCTTCAGAAAATTTGGACTAAACGGCTCAATTCATATGGATTAGTTTTACAATCTCTTTATGAACTTTTTAAAGCGTCAAAGTGGTAGTTGCATAGCTGTCTATGGAGGGACAGAAATCTCTCAGATTTAATCAAAAAGATAATTTGTGTTCCGAATATGAACGAAAGTCTTACAGATTTGGAACAACATAAGGGGGAGTAAATTATGACAGAATTGTCATTTTTGGGTGAACTATCCCTTTAAGGTTAGGTGTTAGGGTTCAGGTTAGAAGAATAAATTGACATGTACTTGCAAAGTTATATATAGTCAGTAGAAAGTCTGTTGACGGTCCATCAAAATAAAGTGTGAGCAGATATTAAGCAGACAGTCTACTAATACTCTAATGACTGCTTGACATGTAGTGGCAAATTTACTTACAGTTAGTGGAATGTCTAAAGTGGACCATCAAAATAAAGTGTTACCTTTATCTATTCTATATTATACAATTTAGATAGATAATTCACTACTACACTGTTTTCCAACCTTTTTTGTCTTTAGGTACCCCCACAGCCACAACCCCATCAGCTAGGATTTCCTGAATGTGTTCAGGTGGAAAAAACTGGGGGGGAAAAATAATAGCAATTAATTATTTTAACCTTTTCGACAATGCTATTTTTGTCACAATTTATGTTTAATAGGTTTAATAAAGCCAAATCTTTCCAAGTATCCCCTGGAGTACACATACTATCAGCTGGTAATCACAGCACTACATGATATAAGGTGATGGCAGCTGCTCCTCCATCACTGACACATACTCTTCGAGATTTCTTCTGACAAAGCCTTCATAACACAGTGAATATATCTGTTGTGTACGAGAGGGAGTGGATTACGGTTTTTCTCCAGAAGATAAGCGTCTGTCTGGACACACACATCTCCCTCGTTCTGACAGTTGCAGGGCCATGGCTTAGTGCTGGAGGCCCTTATTTACAGGACATTTGTTGCACCTGACATTTATCATTGCTTCAGGGCCATGAACTTCATGCAAACAGCATTGAAGCATTCAATACGCAGGGCTTTGGGCCTCATCCTACTGGGGCATTATCACAAGTCTTTTCACGCTGAGATAAATCACTTCCACAGCGCCCACAGACAAGAGCTCAGATGTTGGGGGTGGGAGCCACATCCTCGGGATAAGGGCAGACAGTCAAGGCTTCATCTTCTTTCTACCCTTGACTAATTGTTGTATGCGTTTGATACAAATATCACTAACCATTACAGAGAAGTCTTTGTTATTCTGTTGATGCCAGAGGTACTTAACCGACCAATAGGACAGTTTCTAATGAGTGGGCAGCCGAATATGTCTCCGCTGTAATCAGATAATGTGCGGAAATATTACTGAAGTCAAATGATATGAATGTTTTATAAAAATACAAGATAGAAGATTTAAAATTATGATTGAATTAAAAATTACTGACCTTGCAGAACTACATTATGGTGACATAATGTACAAACACGATTCCAAAAAAGTTGGGACACTGTACAAATTGTGAATAAAAACAGAATGCAATGATGTCGAAGTTTCAAATTTCAATATTTTATTCAGAATACAACATAGATGACATATCAAATGTTTAAACTGAGAAAATGTATCATTTTAAGGGAAAAATAAGTTGATTTTAAATTTCATGGCATCAACACATCTCAAAAAATTTGGGACAAGGCCATGTTTACCACTGTGTGGCATCCCCTCTTCTTTTTATAACAGTCTGCAAACATCTGGGGACTGAGGAGACAAGTTGCTCAAGTTTAGGAATAGGAATGTTGTCCCATTCTTGTCTAATACAGGCTTCTAGTTGCTCAACTGTCTTAGGTCTTCTTTGTCGCATCTTCCTCTTTATGATGCACCAAATGTTTTCTATGGGTGAAAGATCTGGACTGCAGGCTGGCCACTTCAGTACCCGGATCCTTCTTCTACGCAGCCATGATGTTGTAATTGATGCAGTATGTGGTCTGGCATTGTCATGTTGGAAAATGCAAGGTCTTCCCTGAAAGAGACGATGTCTGGATGGGAGCATATGTTGTTCTAGAACTTGGATATACCTTTCAGCATTGATGGTGCCTTTCCAGATGTGTAAGCTGCCCATGCCACACGCACTCATGCAACCCCATACCATCAGAGATGCAGGCTTCTGAACTGAGCGCTGATAACAACTTGGGTTGTCCTTGTCCTCTTTAGTCCGGATGACATGGCATCCCAGTTGTCCAAAAAGAACTTCAAATTTTGATTCGTCTGACCACAGAACAGTTTTCCACTTTGCCACAGTCCATTTTAAATGAGCCTTGGCCCAGAGAAAACGCCTGCGCTTTTGGATCATGTTTAGATATGGCTTCTTTTTTGACCTATAGAGTTTTAGCCGGCAACGGCGAATGGCACGGTGGATTGTGTTCACCGACAATGTTTTCTGGAAGTATTCCTGAGCCCATGTTGTGATTTCCATTACAGTAGCATTCCTGTATGTGATGCAGTGCCGTCTAAGGGCCCGAAGATCACGGGCATCCAGTATGGTTTTCCGGCCTTGACCCTTACACACAGAGATTGTTCCAGATTCTCTGAATCTTTGGATGATATTATGCACTGTAGATGATGATAACTTCAAACTCTTTGCAATTTTTCTCTGAGAAACTCCTTTCTGATATTGCTCCACTATTTTTCGCCGCAGCATTGGGGGAATTGGTGCTCCTCTGCCCATCTTGACTTCTGAGAGACACTGCCACTCTGAGAGGCTCTTTTTATACCCAATCATGTTGCCAATTGACCTAATAAGTTGCAAATTGGTCCTCCAGCTGTTCCTTATATGTACATTTAACTTTTCCGGCCTCTTATTGCTACCTCTCCCAACTTTTCTGGAATGTGTAGCTCTCATGAAATCCAAAATGAGCCAGTATTTGGCATGACATTTCAAAATGTCTCACTTTAAACATTTGATATGTTATCTATATTCTATTGTGAATAAAATATAAGTTTATGATATTTGTAAATTATTGCATTCCTTTTTTATTCACAATTTGTACAGTGTCCCAACATTTTTGGAATCGGGTTTGTAGTTAATCTATTGACTATCAAGCTTCAAAAGGACAAAAAAAAAAATGATATCGTTCAAAAGTTTGGGGTCAGTAAGAAATTAATACTTTTATTCAGCAAGTGACAGTAAAAACCTGTTACAAAAGAATTATATTCTAATAAATGCTGTTATTTCGACCTTTCTATTCATCAAAGAAATCTGAAAATATCCACAAAATTGTCCACAAAATATTAAGCACATCTGATTTCAACATTAATAATAAACTGACATGTTTTTGAGCACCAAATCAGCATATTAGAATGATTTCTGGAAGATCATGTGACACTGAGTAATGATGCTGAAAATTCAGCTTTGCATCACAGGAATAAATTACATTTTAAAATATATTCAAATAGAACAGTTATTTTAAATTGTAATTATATTTTACAAATTTACTATTTGCACTGTATTTTTTTATTAAATAATTGCAACTTTGGTGAGCATAAAAGTCTTCTTTCAAAACCATTTAAAAATCTAAATAAAACTTTTGAACTGTGAATACATGAAGGCCACATGGCTTTTGTGATATGCTGGATTCTGTAAGTCTTCTAAAGTCATATGATAGCTTTCTGAAATACACAATGAAAATGGACTAACTTTATAGTGTTTTTTTATAGAGCTTGGCAGTCATGGTCGCTATGAACCGTCATGGAAAAGATTTATCCAAAACAACTTACATTGCATTCCAGTTATACATTTTTGCCAGTTCATGCATTACATGGGAAAAGATCTGTGCTCATTCTTCAAAAGATCTTCTTTTGTGTTCCACAGAAAAAGTCTCACCATACAGGTTTAGAGTGATATAGAAGCACACAAAAACAAAAACACACAAATAAAACAAAGATTATTGATGTACGTTTGTAAGAATATACTATTTCAGTCTTTTATACTTAAAAAAATGTTTAATTCAATGTTTCACTTTCCCTTTCATTTACTAACAATTTTTGAATGAAATGATTCAGTAAATCCTACACCCATTTTCTTTTTCATTGCAGGTCAGCACTGTAGTCAGCCTCCAATTATAAGCCAACTGCTGCGATTCCATATGTGCATCATGATAATTGATTAATGATCATTCATGCTGATAATTAACAATCCAGCTGTATTTTTTGCTTTCAATGCAGGACTGGTTCTTGACTGCTATAGAAGGCTGGGCTGGCAGATATACTGCTTTCCCACTACAGACTGAAGCCACAACTGTTGCTTTCAGCTAATAAAGGAAAAATACAGCAATTTTCTGGTGTTATGATTGGTTATGCCAGTCTTCAGCCCTTCCTCAAACTTCTCAACACACAGCCCACCTCAGATTGCTTTTAATAAATGCACAAATCATAAAAAAGATCAGTGCTATCACTATATTTGCCTAAGGTCTGATTGGGTGGGCAAGACCGGCCCTGTCCCAAATGGCACACTTTCGGTCATGTGGACTTACAATGGCTGCCGCGTGCGCGTGTCCGTTAAGTCCATGAGAGCGTAGGGTGTCCCATTTGTCATTTTAGGTTTCAGAAGGGTGTTCGCGAGCGATCCCTTTGTGGTCGATATGCGTCCTCGATGCACACTTTTGCCGAGCGAGCAAAAGTGTTTTGAAGCGAGCTCTGCAGCAGACTTCTACCCGACAGTCAAAGTGGCGTTACGTCACGAAAGTGCGGACTCGTAGGAAGACCACGAGTGTTTAGGGTGCCATTTGGGACAGGGCCACAGATGTTTGTGTGGGCTCAGCCCACCCTGCCTATGCCTAGATTCAGCCCTGTTTCAATGTCAGAGCAGAATGAAGCATTCATTCTAATATATACTAATATATATCAAGTCATGGGTAATGTGTTTAAAAAGAAGATTACTATAATCTAAAAGAGCTAAAAGGGCATTTAGGTACAGTTTATATTCAAATAGCATATCCAGAACAGGTAAAACCACACTAAAAGATACTGATGAACGTGAGTGAGTATAGTGAATTAGCATCCAATCTCTCTCCTGACCAATAAATGACAGTCATCTGACTAACAGTCATGTGAGGACTATGCCTGAGAAAATGACTGCCATTTCTGAAAATGACTGAAATCGGCCTTGGAGCGGGTGGTCTGGCCAGCTCCTCGGCCTGCGTCTGCACTCATCATGCAGATGTTGTGGATCTCTGCTGCTATTTTTGGACTGCTGCGATGACAGCGTCAACTGGAATACTCTTCCCACTTCACAGCAAAAGGTCAGAGAAAATTAAAGGCTACATGAATGTGTAAGAAACCCCCTGTCTATAGACATTAGCCTCTAAGCTAGAGGCACTCAACCTGATGAGAGTCGGGCCGCACACAGAGGTCATTATTGCTCCGCCGATTCATCCTCTGCACAGGAACGAGAAAAGAAGTTGAATTTTGCCCCCCCAAAGTATGGCGGGCTTGTCATAGCGATGTAATTCAAACACACCCTGGGTGAATTAATTAATTACAAAGCTGGCTCGGAATCAAAGGTAAATATGATTTAATTATATTCCTGGCATCTTTGTTAAGAAGCCAACTGTCAAGCATTAAGTGGGGGTTGAGTATCGGAGCTGCCTGGGGCCGCCGGTGATGGGAGTCCTGCTCAGCCGAGCAAGAGAAACAGGAATTAGCAGGTACATGAAGACAGTTGGATAGCAGTCTTTCCCTGGTGAACACACTCTTGTGAGTGGCACATCACTGACAGTTCCAAATGCCAGACAACAGAGCTCTCCTTCTCTTTATTCTGCAGCCAGGAAAACACACTGGCACCCTGTTGCCTGAAGACAATGAGCTCCACTTGACAGTAGACGCAATAAACTAGCTGTGTGGGAGACGTGGAGTTGAAGTGACGCGTGATTTACTGTCGCACGTTTATGACCGCTGCTGATCACTCCGTTTGTCAGCGCACTAATTCTGATTGAGGTCAGCGTCGTGACTGCTATCCTCAATCCGTCAATGAGTGCCTGCATGGGCTTCCGTTTATGACATCACTCTTCAGTGTCTATTTATTTCAGTGCTACTGGTATTGATGAGCCATCACATATAATGGGCTTGTTTATGGAGATTAAAGGCATGTGAAATGCAGGGCCTCCGGTATACTTAATCACTCCTACTGTATGTGCTTATTGAGACATGCCCAACATGTCGAATCTCTGAATGTCTATACTCGACTCCAGTTTTTTTTTTTTTTTTGGGGGGGGGGGGGGGGGGGGGGGGGTCATTATTAGTTTTGCACTTTCTCTTCCTCATTTATGATTTATTTTTAATCTGCAAAATAATTTTTCTTCTGTATATGACATTTATGCACATGACAATTTATGTACATTGTTTTCAACTATTTTCTCTGTATTTTCTGATTAATTTATGGTAAAGTTTAGATGGCAGGGATGGACTGGAACTAAAAACAATATTTACATAACATAACATAACATTGAATAACATTATGACCGCCTTCCTAATACTGTGTTGGTCCCCCTTTTGCGAGGTGGGGCCTCCATGGATCGGACTTGTTTGTTCAGCACATCCCACAAGATGCTCGATTGGATTGAGATCTGGGGAATCTGGAGGCCAAGTCAACACCTCAAACTCGTTGTTGTGCTCCTCAAACCATTCCTGAACCATTTTTGCTTTGTGGCAGGGCGCATTATCCTGCTGAAAGAGGCCACAGCCACCAGGGAATACCGTTTCCGTGAAAGGGTGTACATGGTCTGCAACAATGCTTAGGTAGGTGGTATGTGTCAAAGTAACATCCACGTGGATGGCAGGACCCAAGGTTTCCCAGCAGAACATTGCCCAAAGCATCACACTGCCTCCACCTGCTTGCCTTCTTCCCATAGTACATCCTGGTGCCATGTGTTCCCCAGGTAAGCAACGCACACGCACCCGGCCATTCACGTGATGTAAAAGAAAATGTGATTCCTCAGACCAGGCCACCTTCTTGCATTGCTCCGTGGTCCAGTTCTGATGCTCACGTGCCCACTGTTGGCGCTTTCGGCGGTGGACAGGGGTCAGCATGGGCACCCTGACTGGTCTGCAGCTATGCAGCCCCATACGCAACAAACTGCGATGCACTGTGTATTTGTGTATTGGCCGCCCATGACCCTGTCGCCGGTTCACCACTGTTCCTTTCTTGGAGCACTTTTGATAGATACTGACCACTGCAGACCGGGAACACCCCACAAGAGCTGCAGTTTTGGAGATGCTCTAACCCAGTCGTCTAGCCATCACAATTTGTCAACTCGCTCAAATCCTTACACCTGGGAATAACCAATATATTTTTTTTTTTCAGGATTTGTTGATGAATAGAAAGTTCAAAAGAACTTTGCTTGTTTGAAATAGAACTCTTTGTAACATTATAAATGTTTTTACAGTTACTTTTGATCAATTTAATGCATTCTTGCTGAATAAAAGTATTAATTTCTTTTAAAAAAATCTTATTGACTCCTAAACCCACATCTAAACCCAAAGGGTCACTTAAAGCACATTTGCAAATGGAAAAATTAGGTGCTTTTTCATTTAGCCCTGTTAAAAATCGAAGAAATCGCCCTCTCCGCTCTGTACACCTGAATCAAATCCAAAGCTCAATAATTATAACATACTGGATCCTTCTGGAGGTAAAAAAAAAAAAAAAAAAATCAATAGACTAAGGACAAAGAACCTATGGCCATCACTTAATTCTCTTATCACTCTGATTTAGTGCTGGAGGAGGATGTTAAATAACTCTAAATCTTTATCTATGACTTTGAGGGTGCTTTATGGCAGTTCTAACAGCAGTACTGAGACAGAATGTCTATACCTTCTGCAGGACACACAATTTATAGCTTTATTACCCTTTGTCTTAAAGAGCACAAAGACATAGCGGGAGGAAGGAAATAGCAGTCGGTATTGAAGTAGGGGAAAAAGAATCGGATACTATCATGGCGAGAGACATATCTCACAGACAGGTTTATAGGCAAGGAGCCAGCCTCTATTTTGGGCGTCCCTTGTCCCCTCAACCTTCGAAACCTCACCTTATCCCATCTCACATGAGATGAGGTGGATTCAGACTTCTGATTTATCTGCACGACCATCATATTTACCTTAGTGTTCACACACACATGGAGCCGGAGGTCAATGAGAGGACTTCCACAGGAGGAGGCTGAAGCGGCTCTCTCTCTCTTGTGTGTGTTTTTTTTTTTTTTACTGGAGTGTCATGAGTTCCTGGACCAAGCAGATGCTTCCTCATATTTTCTGCTCTCACTGACAACTGCTGTATTGTTTGGCTTGATAAGGGTACAGTGTTCCCGGTAATGGGAATTAGGGAGAGGCGTAAGTCAGCAAGATGCTGGGTGCAACTGAATCAATAGATAATAGGAGATTCTCATGAATGTTAAAGGGGCCATTATTATTGGGCCCATTAAAAGAGCCAACCCTGTTTATCTTCTCCAAGCAAGGCTTGCCAGGCGGAAATAGACACTTTAATGTTATTGACAGGTGAGGAAGGCCTATTTCATGTCATGTGTGAAGCAAAGCAGGGTGACTTAACTGTCAGACAGCTTGGATTAATTAAAGATTTGTGGGAGTTAGATGGAGATGACGCATGAGTTATGGTCTCCAGCTGTCCAGATGAAGTTCGGCCTGCAGCCAGACTATGCACAAGACCGACAGAATATTATTGTGTCATAAGTGCAGAAATAAAGGTGACAGTGTGCAATGAAAATGCCTGACTGGCAGCAGGGATAAACCGAAACGCAAATTCATAAAAACACAAACACATTTCAGCAAAATCCTCATAATATCAACTGAAAATAGTTCACGCCAAAATGAAAATGTTGTTAATGTCGTTTCCAACCCATATGCTGTTCATTTTTCAGTCGAATCGTTCATTGAATCGTCACGCTGATCTTTTCCAAGGACAGTTCGTTGTGATCAGTGTTAAAGGATTAGTTCACATCAAAATTAAAATTTCCTGATAATTTAGTCACCCCCATCTCATCAAAGATGTTCATGTCTTTCTTTCTTCAGTCGAAAAGAAATTAAGTTTTTGAGGAAAACATTCCAGGATTTTTCTCCACATAATGGACTTCTATGGCAACCAACGGGTTGAAGGTCCAAATCAATGCAGTTTCAAAGGGCTTCGAAGGGCTTCAAAGGGCTCTGCATGATCCCAGACGAGGAATAGGGTCTTATCTAGCGAAACCATCGGTCATTTAAAAAAAACAAAAAAAAAAATTACAAATTGATATACTTTTTAACCTAAATTGCTCCAAAAGGACCATAAAACACCACAAAAGTACATTTTGTGCTCTATTGGGAAGCTTGTGTTATTGAATTGGGTTCATGCGCATTCAAATCACTTTGGTCAGATCAAGATGTTGATGTGCCTTTCAAACTAAAAAATACAGCAAGATTTTTTAAACTCGACTTTTACAAAATTATATATGAAGACTTCAAATGCAAAAACTCATCTGACATTTTTCTTTTAAATGAGCATTTTTTATCAGGCTCCTATGTTAAGGTTCAGTGATTTCACTTTAATGGCAATGAAAAGTTTATTAATCAGTTATTGAAATGCCTTATTTTCAAACATGTCACAGATAAGAGTAAAATTAAAAACAAAAATGCTAATTTAAAAAAAAAAAAGTCAGATACACTTAGAGGTTTTTTTCATCTGAAAGTCTTCATACAGTATAAAGAATGTGTGTCAGGTGTGTTCATGCTTTTTTATACTCTTTTTTTTTTTCAATTTATGAATGAAGGTGCGGTAACAATACTATCGTATTCTGTACATGCAACTTAGGTATAGTTTTATTGTAAATGAAAAAATTATTAATAATTTAATTCATTTGGACAAATGTATCGTCAATACAGATTCTGCATCCGTTACGTGTCCACAACTGACGCATCTTCAACTCTGAAACTTTAGGCTTAAAGAAAATCCAGTGTTTTCCACTCGGAATCTTTCTGACATGACTTGAACGCACCATATATTCCAAATCTTGGATTATAATCTGATAAAGACACAATACCATTGGTTCTCGCATGTGTCGTAACTGAAACATGATGTGCCATGTGTTCAAATATGATGCTATAATTCAGAAACATAATTTCGTATTTTTGGAGCATTCAAAGATGTGATTATTATGAACTATGTTTTTTAGACAAAAAAAGAGCTGGAAGATTCTTCAAAAATGTTCATTTTGTGTTCACTGGGGAAAAAAAACTAAAATTTTGGGTGAACTATCCCCCATTAACATAACTATTTTAAACAATAAGTAACGCTCATCATAAAGTCCAGAGGTGGATGAAATCATTGAGAAAGGTTGCAAATGTCAAACTAGTCCATATGTGAAATTGCACATCCAAAAATACTTGAAAAAAAAAAAAAAAAAACACCTGTTATGCCCCTATTAGTTTAAGACAATGCTACTTAAAGAAGTTTACACTAGCACATACTCAATGCTTTTTGAATAATCTCACTGGCGTACAGCTCCATATGGTTTGCAGTAGGGATGTCACAAGTACCGGTACTTCGGTACCAAGTCGGTACTGAAATTTAAAAAATGTGACGATACCAGCATTTCTGTAGTACCGGTAGTACCGAGTATATTCGGTACCTACTAATAGGCAGCTGCTTTCAGTAGCTTCCGTGTTTATCTAAGTGCAGGGCTCCAGACTGTAGCCGAATATATATACTAGTGTCTGTGAATATTAAACTGCAAAATACTATTTAAATATTTATCCTTCATGGTCTGCGTCTCTGTGTGAATGAATGGGTCAGACGCGCGGTTTCATTTGCGGCTCGCGCACGCACGCGTGACACTCGTTGTCTTTTTAGCCTCTGCCATGTCACTGTATGAGGACATGAACGCATAAACTTCATAAACTCTGCTCTGAGAGTCACTTCATGAGCATTAACCGTTTCACTTGAGAAAACTGTCATATCATGAACACAGACACTCAAAGGTCTTCACGGCAACCCGTCAACATAAAAGTTATATTAGAAATATATTAGGCTACTGTTGTACAGTAGATTTAGCTACGTCTCAATGTAATAATAATACTAATAATACTACTGCTAATAATTATTAATATTAGGTGTGCATAGAGGGTTGCTTATTTTTCACTTGATCTTTTTTATAAACAATGTTTACTTTTAAACAGCATGTCACCTTTAAATGTTTATATGTATTATTTACTTATAATGATTATCATCATAAATAATAAACTCATTAAATTTAATTTAATATATTTTTTAAATAGTTAAATAAAATGAAAAAAAAACATTTTTTGCTGTGATACCGAAATTGGTACTGAGAACCGTAAAATTTTTATGGTATTGGTACCGACTACTGGAATTTTGGTATCATGACATCCCTAGTTTGCAGAGCTCAGATTGTATGAGGACAGTTTATTCGGATGGACAGAGAAGAGGACAGCTTAGTCACAATGCGTTCCCTACAGTGCTGGAATATATTAGCTGCCATCTTCAGGGTGTTTGAAATAATTACTTACTGGGGCCATCTGACACTTTCAATAAATTAAATCACCCCCTTAAGTTTTAAAGGCAAATGCATATTGCAGCCATCACTAATGTCTGGCCTGTCCCAGGAAAGAGATAATTTGCTGTAACAATGTGTTAATGCTGCCTGGTAATCAGACGCAGCAGTGCAGCACAGCTCACGGAGCATTGTGCCAATAAAGAAAACTACACAAATGAATTCAAGAATTAGTGGCCGCACATGTATCTTCACAATTAATAACTTCCACTCCATCAAGTGGTAATCTAATTATGAATTATGTATGTGTCTGCCATGAATCATTTATGCACTTTATTAGCTAAATTGGAAAATAGAATCTGGGCACATCATAATGATTTAAATGAATGTTTTCTCAATTCTGCAGAGTCCAATTTGGGAGGAGTTACTGACCTAACACAAACTGATTTTGAGCCACATTGCTAATGGTGATAAAACAAATGTAATCGTGTTTTAATAATTAATAAATTAAGCCTTGAGAGCTTTTGTTTTTCCTCTAATGACTCCGAAACCGATTTTTCCAAAAGATGCACCTGTGAAGCTCTAAATTATCTTCAGAAAAGATAGAGAAAATCTAAATATGATCTGCTGTACGGATTACAGATGATTACAAATGTGTGCAAACACGCTATAAATGCAAAATAGCAATGAATAATCACCTACTAAAATTGTACTCACTTGTATTTACTACCTAGCCGTTTCCGACTTCCATGAGCGTGATAATGAAGGGACTTTATTTTTAGGCAGCGGCTATTCTATTTACACTAACTGAAAATAGCATATTTTCTTAGCAATAGATGCTATTTACACTAAATACAAATAGTGATAGCTGTTATTTACACAAAGTTTAAAAAGCAATAGATTCTATTTACACTATGTGAAAATAGCAGCATATTCTTAGCGATATGCTATTTACACTAAGCGGAAATAGTGATAGATTCTATTTACACTGTAAAAATAGCAGTATTTTCTTTGCAATAAGAGTTAGATGATATTTATACTTATTGATACTATTTGCACCTCAGTGTTGTTGTACATTAAATGGTATGAAATAATAACATAGTGTGTAAATGATTATATTTATTAAATTATTAAATGGATGCCGCCTTATTGGGACAATAAAGCCCTCCCTACACCTACACCTAACCCTAACCGATAAACACTTTATTACTCACGTTAGACACTTTATTTCCACTTTTCGAATATTTTCATTTTCATTAAGAATAAATGCATTTCCGATCTGATATGTGATGAGAAAGCGAGGTCAGCAAAAGGCGAATTCGAACTTGCGTGGATTTGCATCAAAACGTTCTGCCATGTGCCTTACCCCTACACTATTGCTACTGTTGGCCACCCAGCATCTTCCATAATTTTGCCTGGCCCAACCAGACGTCAGTGGGCGGAGTTAGTGTAAACAGCCTCTGCCAACAACAGAGGCTATTTGCACTTAATGTAAATAGACACTCCGTTATTTTTATTCCATTTGCCTCATCAAATTTTTAAGCATGGCCATCAGATCAGTCTAAAAAGAAAGACAGCTCATATTTCCGATATTCTGCCCTTCATATTATCAATGTCAATTCATATGTCTCTTACGGAGCCCCTAAAGGGACATGGTGAAGAAAAAAAATATGAGATGGGAGAAAAAATTATTTGTCAATGCTTTTGCATTCTCTCGCCAATGTTTTGAACGAACGCAAATGTTTTTGCGAGGGAACGCAAAGGTTTTGCAAGCAAACTAAAAGTTTCTAGGGGGAACACAAAACATTTGCGAGAACGCAAAAGAATTGGCAAATAATTTTTCCATAATTTTCATATTTTTTCCCACCACCATGTCCCCTTAGAGGGTTCCATAGTCTCTCACATCAGACACAAGCAATGAGGAAGAAGCCCATACACACTTCCACTGAAGAACATATATGACTCTATCAACCCATTATTTACATACACCGTTGAAGGGTCATACTTTTTATTTATTTTTATTTGTACTTTTTGAGATCTGCTGTCAATGAAGTTATTTTTTGCAGTAAAAGCCTTTTTCTCCGCCATCTCCTTTACATTTTTGCAGTTTGGAATGTAAATGTGGTTTTGTTCCTCATGTAACTAGACAATGAAATTTGTAATAATTATCAATGGTGCATTCCAACTAGTCATGTTATAAATGATGTAGTAATTTTGTAATGTAGTAACTGTACGCTGCTACTTCACTGACATGGGGCTTGTGCATGTGGCGTAAAATAGGCATTAGTTTCAATGAATGATCCTTTTTCTTCACTGGGGAGGAAGTTCTGAGTTCCAGAAAAGGTACAGTATGTTTTCACAGTACAATGAACTCTTTTATCTCAAAAGATCAAGTAATATTTGATTTCTCGTGAAGAAGTTGGATCATTAATAGTAATTTCCTGGATATTGTATTTCCTCAATAGGTCATAATTATTACTCATCATCACTCCCTAAACTAATGGACCATTTGTCACCACATGTTATGATGAAACACTAAATGAAAAAACACACAGTGCTTCTTAAAACTGCATATTCCTGAATCCATGAAGTTATCTTTAGGAGACAAATGAAAGAAATCATTACATCATTCTTTTGCAGCTCCCGAGACTATGCTATTTCCAACAACTTGCAAACCTGGGATAGTTTTCACACCATTTTGCTGCAATTAAAACCAGACGGGCCTAGTGATTCCTCGGTAATCAACTAAAAGTGTCAACCCAGAGGGCAGGAAGGCAGAAGGTTACGGCACTTTAATATCCCAAACACACACACACACACACACACAGCTAAAGAGAAGGCCTGACAATTACTGCTTCATGAGGACTCATAGCACCCCTTTCTCATTAGCTATATTAAGAGACCATCGCTCAGGAGGCTAAAGAGAAATGTGATATTTCCCTTGTGTCTCCACCACTTTCCAGCATCCTGTCGTCACTCTGCGTTGGACTTTGTACAGTGAGATTTGTCATTCTGGATGAAATATAGAGCACTTGAGTTGAGTTGGGGGACTGATGCAGTCTTCAAAGGCCTACGAACACAGAGTTTCACTGAAAGAGGTGGACGGGAAGGTGCTATATCTGAGGCTTCAGCTGCCCGCCATAACTCTCAGATGATAGCTGCATGTGGCTCTCAGATGACTAACACACTCCGCGTAAATCGATACATTGACTCAATGAGTGATTCGAAAATTTGGTATTAATTGTTTGATGGTTTAAATCCAGCTTTGGCAGCTTGATGAAAGACATTAACAACCCTATGTATCTTAAAGCATAAATAGTCTTTATATGAGAGCCCAAATTATAAACAAATTTAGCCTTGGCGTAATTCCCTTGAGAATGTTGGCGTTTTGGGAAGGTTGTCAACTTGGCGGATGTGGTGATGAGTAATGAAAGTGATTTTTCTCTTTTGGAAGTGAAAGACACAATATTTCATAAGTCCAACCTGAGTGAACTCAAACGCTATACGTGAGCTGACATGGTCCTTTTTTTCTCGGCAAACAGACACACAACACTTGTCTTTTTAGCTTTAATTAATGTGCTGAGAAAGGGCAAAAATGGAAAGACCCCATTTAACGTTTCTTAAGATTTGATATTAAATGTGAGAACTGTGCTAAGTGATATGACAGGGGGCTGGCATCCAGGAGGTGGGGTGTTGAGAAGGTTTTCCAGAACGTAGATGATGAAACCTCACAACAATCATAGAAATTCAGAGCTCTGTATTAGAATATATAAGCAGGTCTGGGCCAGGTTACATGTTTTCAATTCTGAGCCTCCTCCCCATGGCAGAACTCTCCAAAGATGGTGAATAATGACATGCTCTCATGTATTTGAATAATTCTATGTATAATACACAACTGTAAAATGATGCATAGCTGCAATCTCTGCTATAAATTGCCTTGAAGATTAGCGAGTCTAAGATCAACAGAGTGAACAAAGCAGGGCTTCTGCTGTCTGCAAATGCCAGCACCTACCATTGTCACATGTGAGTAAATGTATCAGTTATTTATTAGACTGATTTTATTAGAGCAAAGTAGTTAATGAAATGTTTACAATCCCCATCAACAATGTTCATTTAGAGGCATATAAAGGTTTTTATTAAAAACATAATTACCCCCTGAAATGAACAGGCTACAAACCATTAAACATGCTATACGTTGTAGATGTTTTTCTTTCATGAACTGTGTTAATTTGATGATTCATATAGCAGGGCTGTGAATCAATTAAAAAATGGATTAATCATGCTGATTAATTACAAGTAACCTCACATAACAATGCCATTTGTAATCAAATTAACTGAAATATTTATTGAATCCACAAATTAATGTATCAACATTAAGTATATTTAAAATGTTTGTTTAAGGGCATTTTTTACTAAGTACTATCAAGACTTTTATTGCCAATACATTTGTTTTTAATTGAGGATAAAAATACTAATTATAGCCAAAAATTGTAATCATTTTAACACTTAAAATAATAAGCAAACTGCAAATGATCAGACTGTTATTGTTTATCAATAAAATTACAGAACATGATTTTCATTTCAATAAACGTACAACAATAATTCCATAAACCCATAACAATTAATGTTTCATTTAGCTTTGCTTTTATTTACAAGAAATAGCTCAATTTTTTTTTTTACTTCAATCTTCAAAGCTTATTTTAAGGTAAATCCTTTCATTCGGCGACCATCTTGGGAACGCACTCGGGCAGCTATTGTAAGTCATGCAAATACAGTTTCTGTACAATTGAATGGGGAAATTGGCCTACTTAAATAAAAAAAACTACTTGTCAAAGTCCCATTTCGATAACATATTTTAAATTAGCAATAAAATCTGAAATTAATGGTGTCATAAACATGGTATCACAACTAAATTTTTGTTACATGAAAGCTGATTAACTTGCTTTACTCACTGATCTCTATATAGATTATATATTGTGTTATGGAACATTATACGTATATTATGGAACAGTGCTTCCGCCATTTTCAAATCATCACACCCTTTACAATATTACAACTCGTATATCATCAGTGTGCTGATAACTCGTAATTACAATATTTCCGACTCCACTTGAAGGGCACACTACATACTGTATAGTTCAGGTTGATCCAGCTAATGCACATGCATGTACAGTGTAGCTCAGATGCTGAGCTCAAGTTTCACATACAGACACTGCAGACTGGCGATTGCCTCTTTAATTTAGAAGGTGGAACAAACTTTGCTAGAGCCACCATATCGAATGTCTCAGCTATGTACAGTCTCTTACAGCACACAAATAGCATGAGCATATAACGATAACCAGGAAGTGAAGAAAAACCTATTGTAGCCTCAAAAAGTGAAAAACAGATGCTGAATTAATTACATTATTTTTTAGCCAATATTAAATCGCAAAAAGAAACATACCCAGCTGTAATACAAAAACTGTGTCCCAATTCACGTATTTATGCACTATTCTATGCAATTTTAATGTATGATGTTCACGCTGGAAATTCTAACAAGAAGAAATAGTTCAAATAATCAGATGATACTAATTTGAACTGAAAAAACAAAGTGTGGAATGTTGGACACTTCATGCACTGTTGAAGCTTTCTTAGCATAAGTGGACGTTCTATCAGATTCTGATGCTTGATGACAAAATACTCCACACAGAAAGGACTTGAACCAGTGACTTTCTTGCTGTAAGGTGACAGTGCTACCCACTGGGCCACCCAATTTTATGGGTAATAGGTATAAATTCTTATTTCACATTAAAAATATGTGTTTATGAATTGATTACCGTAAAAGGAGGTAAGACACAGTCAATTTTTTTATTAGGTTAGGAAAATTTCAGACATGGCTTTGGTGTTCCAAGATAGCGACAGGGCTGATGCTTTGAGCTTTAAAGATATAACTCAAGCGCTCCACTGTGGCATGAGCTAACCTGTATCTGGACCATGGAAATATGGACATGTTAAAGTTTTCTGCAGATTCGTGTATTGTATGTGTTGCTGCATAATAGAAAGTATTTGCTTTGGAGTGTGTTTCTGTCCTGACAGCGTTATGATTGATGTATTTGTTCTCTCTGGGCCTGTCATTTTAACATATGGCACTGAGATGCCAATTGACAGTCCTCACTAAAAACGAATTCAAAACAAACATCCTGTCTCAGTACACACGGCACACCCATGCTTTTATAAAATCACCAGGAAATGATTTAGGTCGTCTCTTTCATCATTTTCTACACTTCTAGAAAACTGGACATAATTTATTTAGATTATCGACAAAGTGCTTCAAGTTGACCTAACTTAAAATACAGCATACAATACCTTTAAATGCATATATGCCATCAATAATGCTGTGAACAATTACGATTTCCTGCTCATCATGACCAAACACTTGTCAGGTAGTGACAGCCTCACCTTGCCCCTCATCCAGGGATGTCTCTTCCTTCTGCAGGGCTGAGAGAAGGAGAACTGGGAGCCGCTGCAAATTCAGACAGGAAGCCTGTCAAGCAGAAGCTGTCAGACGATGCTTTCTGATGCCATCGTCTCATCAGCAGGGCTGTCAGTCTCGCAGACTCTACTCAGCTCTGAGGAGAACTAACATGGGAAAGAGAGGAAACCTACGCATCCCCCCCATATGGAGCAGGAAACAACAGACTGGCTCTCTACAGCCTGTACAAGTGGTTTTGGATAGATGTTAGTGATCCAGCTGTCTATTTACACACTGTCTATTTTCGACCCAGTTTTTGGACAACAGGACCATGATAAATGTCACACATGGACATCTACACTTAAACATACTCATAAGCTGCAATGTAAAAAGTGGCAACCGGCCACTGTTACCTTAAGGAGCTATTTTACCTGATAACCACTGCATTTATTTTTATTGGTTACCTAAAGTTTTTGTAACCTAATGTATTTAGTTGGATTCAGTGATGTTGAATAATATTTTTACTTTAATAAAATCAATGAAGCAAATTTTTTTTTGAATAACAGTTTTTTCTGTATATGTCAAAATTTGTTTGCAAGTTTAATTCAGGAAGTGGCATACAGTTATCAAGTTTGAAATAAACATGGTAATTTTGTATTTTAATCCAGTTTTGTTGTTCTTTTGCTGTTTTAACATTTAAAAAGATTTACACTGAAATGTATATGCACCTAATGTCAGCATCTTATTTAATTTTATTTATTTAATTTAATTACTTATTTAATTAAATTAAAAAATATGTATTAATAATTTACACTACCATTCAAAAGTTTTGTGTTGGTAATGTGTTTTAATGCACACCAAGGCAACATTTATTTGATCATAAATGCGGTAAAATAGTAATGTTGTGAAATATTATTACCATTTAAAATAACTGTTTTCTATTTTAATATATCTTAAAATGTAATTTAAAGCTGAATTTTCAGCATAATTACTCCAGTCTTCAGTGTCACATGATCCTTCAGAAATGATTTGGTGCTCAAGAAACATTTCTAATTATTATTGAAGTTGAAAACAGTTGTGCTGCTTAATATTTTTGTGGAAACTGTGATACTGTGATTTCAGGATTCCTTGATAAATAGAACATTCAAAAAGAACAGCATTTATTTGAAACCGAAATCTTTTGTAACATAAATGTCTTTACTGTCACTTTTAATGAATTTAATGCATCCTTATTGGATAAAAATATTAATTTCTTTTTTTTTTAAATCAAGTTTTGAATGGTAGTGTATTTTATATTTCTATTTTAAATGCATATATATTTTTTAATTATGTTTTGAGCCACTAACCCACCCTTACCCTAAACCTTACCGCTTCTTATTTCAGCTATATTTCAGAAGCATATTTTACTTACAAATACCTATGATTACTAATAAGCTACACACATATGCGCTTTAATACGCATATCGTATTCTCTGCTGTCAATTTTGATCTAGTAGACATTGGCTGCGGATATGAACCCACCCTTGAGCTCTATGCTAAGCATACTTGCAAATCTGTTGTTGTTGTGTTTCCTTTTGTTCAGAGGCGGAGTGCTCCAAGTGCCAAGATCTTGTTTGTGCTTTGCTGAGCTGCGCTCGCCCTTGCTTGTCTATCAAGGAAACATATGGCCCCCCATATGTGGAGATGTCATGGGGGCCTTTCAGAGAAATCATCTTCCTTTTGGAGTCTGCAACTGACTACGAATCCCGACTCGAAGTTTGCCGTCCCCTTATTTGCCTGCCGTGCAGAAAACAATGCTAGCCTCTCGCATGCACGCAACCCAATTTGCAACTTTCATCTGATAACACCTCTCTGAGCGAGAGACGAACTAGTCCTCAGAGCATGTTTAAGAGCGTTTTATAGAGAGTGAACCATAAAACACAATAAACGGTAAATTGGTGCAAACAAATCTGAATTGTAATAACCTGAGGGTAAAATATGCAACTGCAGATGAAGTACTTGCCATAACGCACAGCCTCGGGCCCACAGGGGGCTGTGGCGGGATAGTAATATAGTCTTATAAACATACTACAAGAATCGTGCGGCTAGTTTTATTTCCTCTCTCTGGGTTGTTAAGTGCTCAGGTAATATATTGCTTTCATAAGAGCATGCAAGCTGTATTTTCCTTTCGAAAATATGTCTCAATCCTTTGGGCAGTGTGATTAAGAATAAAATACCGGCTGCATTACTTCCAAATAAATTCAGGTAATGACATAAGCAAAAAGGTTTAGCGGTGGAATTTCGTGGAGTCGTGGAGCGGCTGACAGAGGGGATATGCGGCACAGGCATCCATTACCGGCAGAGCGTCCCCCTGGCACGCCGGGTAATGTATTACCTTTGGATTACTCTAATATCTGTCTGATGTATGTTTGCTGAGCAAAGCAAGAGCCCATGGGTAGACGCTGAACGACAATACAGCTGCAGGAAGCCCGACTCTTGAAGTCGTCCTCACAAGCGCCGGCCTCCCCCTTTCCTGTCGCTGCAGCCAGAGAAAACGAAGTGCAAGGCGGATGTATCAGGCCAGAGGCGGCGGGTCCTTCGGAGCTCCTGGGACTCACTACAGCCGGCAGGCCGAGGAGCTGATAAGTCAGCCAGTCATTCGTCAGCCCAAATGAAGGCAGTAAAGTTGACTAGTGAGAATGCGGCTCAGCCTGGGGTTGGCAGACTGTTCCTCAGAGGAGCGCTGCTGTGACACTAACCCTCATAAACACATACTGTATTTGCCCCCCTCTGACATGCGCGCGCAAATATTTATTTTTCTTGATTCTTTCAAGGAGTACAAAAGAAAAAAAAAAAGAAAGAAAAAAAAAAATTTCACACCTCTCTTTTTCTCTCTCCTCGACTCATGGCAAAATAATCAATGCTCTCCCAAGCGGGCTCGGCTGTGCTGACGTGCAGGAATAAGCGTGTCGCTCCAGAGCTCGACTAAAAGATAATAAGCCAGGAACGGTCCTGTGTTTTACAGCTATCAAGACTCATCCCATTTGACATGCACTGTGGTGTTTACAAAGTCCCAGTAAAACCTCTAGCTATACTCTTAACAGTGCGTGTAGAAAAACACAAGTTCTGAGGGCGTTCAGAGAGAGAAAATCCAGCCACGTTCTTATACGTGTCCCATTTCTTATTCACAGCGCTATTCTCGGTGTTAACACCTGTCAGCTGACTGACTTCCTGTTCCCCATGGCTTATGAAAAAATCATGCCGATGGAGTTCAGAGTCAACAGTCCCATCAATATAAATTCACCATGGTCTTCATGGAACATTAGGCGGAATCCAGAATCCTTACAAAGGCCTCTTCGCTGCGGATGTGAATGGCAAAATAGAGAAAAGAAAATCCTGAAAGTGTCCCTTTGAAGAATATTTTCACTCATGTGCTCTAAATAGGCCATAAAACATTTATTTCAGAGCACAGCCTTTCACAAGTTCTGCGTCACTGTATGTGTGGAACAAATGTCACATATTAATCTGCTCGTAAATCACAACATTTGTGCCACGAGTCATTGAACGCATTCTCATGGTTTCTAGTTTTTCTTACATTAATATATATATAATTTAAATAGGGAAGAAATGATACTAGCACTAGCATCACTAAACAGAACTGTAAATATAATGGCTTTTCACAAAAGGATTGCCCAAACACCCCCTCTATCTGCCACTGATAGAACAAACACACAGAGAGTACCACCTCAAATTTACACCATTTACACAGCTGGGGTGTTTTTTCAAGGTTTTACTGGTTTACATGAATGATTAGCATTTATGCTAAAAGAAAGCTTTTTCCAGCTATAGACCTGCTTCAGAGTCACAGTACACTTTTTTTGGACAATTAATCTAAAAATGGCATATTTATAACTGATTCTCACACACTAGATATTGTGGCCAAGAATTAAGAATGTGTTTCCATGACTGAACACTTTCAAGTTGTAGGAACAAATTCTTAATTCCTGGCCAGAATTTCAAACACACTAAGCAGTCACATTTACTGTTGTTTAGTGAAATTTCAGGAGCAAACTCCAGTCATTTTAAAAGGAGTCCATGTGTTTTTGAATTTTGTGTGAAAGATTTCCCAACAGAAAGCTGCTTGGTTTAAAAGTGTCTTCTGTGTGAGCTGTGCTTCATATATCACTACACTATTGACAACAGTGGACCATTTTTGTCTGTGAAAAAATTTGCTAATGTGACCACACCTTTATTAACTTGTGGTGACATTTCATTAATTTGCTCCTTTGTTTTATTTAAGTCTTGGCTACGTTGTATTCATTTCTTCCCTTATTTTAAATTAGTTCAATCCTGTCCACGAATTAGGGAATGAATTAGCAAAATGAAGGAACAAATTCTTTATTCGTGGACATCTTGTTTTTCCCCCTGCATGTCATGTGCGGGGCTCCATATTCTGCACATTAAGCTGGAGAGAATCTTAAAGGGATAGGTCACCCAAAAATTAAAGTTCTGTCATTAATTACTCACCCTCATGTCGTTCCAAACCCTTAAGACTTTCGTTCATCTTCGGAACATAAATGAATATATTTTTAATGAAATCTGAGAACTCTCTGTCCCTCCATTGACAGCCTACGCAACTACCACTTTTAAGCCCCAGAAAGGTAAAGACATCATTAAAGTAATCCATGTGACTCCAGAGGTTTAACCTCAATTCTATGAAGCAACGCAAGTGCTTAGTTTGTGCAAAAGAAATTTACCACTTTATTTACAAAATATTAATCTCCAAGACGCTGTTGTATGAACGTGCGTCAGAGATTAATATTTTGTAAATAAAGTGATACATTTTTTGCGCAAAGCAAGTGCGTCGCTTCATAAAATTGAGGTTAAACCTCTGGCGTTATTTTAAAGGTGATGTATGTAAGAATGACAGCTAGTGGTTGAAATGGGTACTGCAGTCCAAATTCAAAATACTGTTTGCCCCGCCCCCTCCTCCTCAGACTCCACACTCATGTGGGTTGCCAGTTTGAGGAAATGCAACAGGAGCAAGCACAATTGACAATGGAAGGCGAGGAGACCTACACTGTAAGTTGATGAGTTAATTTATCCGCGTTTTAATGTGTTTTTTTTTAGATTTTTAGATGGATGCCGAGTAGGGATGCAGCAATTAACCGATTTCTCGATTAACTGCGCTTAAAAACGTCACGGTTAATTAACCGTAAAGGCTCTGCTACACCGAGTGTTTCTTTTGCACGGAACGGAACTGTTGCAACTTGCACAAAACAAAAAAAATTTACACCAGCGGTGCACCAGCTTAAAGTGCCGTGCTTATCAGAGACACGGAGGCTACTACACACTGGATTAACTATGGCAGAGGGACCAAACAGCGACGCTTTATTTCCACCAAAGAAACGCCTGAAGTCGGCAGTCTATAGCTGAGCCCACAGCGTGAGGTTTTGTTTAAAGCGACTGTTATTTTAGAACGTATTATTTCCATGCCGACGCGTCATGCAGTTGCAATATGCAGATAAGTATCGCGTTTATTTAGTTTTTCCTTCTTTATTCAAAATATTTACAAACTTGTTAACTATATCATGAATTATGATATATTCCGATTGTCAAATATGTGGAAGTGAATGTGTTTTGTCGTTTAAACACCTTTATAATGGTCATGATAGTTGATATAACGCGCGATGAGTTTGCAATTCAGAGGATCTGTTTTCATCACGTAAATTCACCAGTTTTCCCTGAAATACATATAAGTGGCCAGTGAACATGGGAGAAGAACAAACTTTGTTGTTTCATGCACAATGTGTATCTGATATGAATAAAACATTTATTTAAATTATAATTGAAAGCATTATTATTGCAGCTTCCATAGCTATCAGTGTATGGAATTTAAATGTAACAAACTATACATGTCTTTTATATATAGGCTAGTAATTCATTTAAATGTCTATTTAAATCTGTGAAACCTCAAATAAACATTATGTGGTTGAATAGTGATATATGAATAGTGATATATGAAAAGCACTATAGAAGTACGTCGTCTCTGGCTCAGTGCCAGCCAAAGCGCGGAAGCACGTTTGAATTTATCAGTGACGCAAACAAACTAAAATAATAGACATGACTTTCTCAGGCCACATGTAAAATTAAATGAATTAAAAAAAAGATTATTAAAATTAATTGGATGACAGTTAGTGACAGTAACAGTTCAGTTTATTCCCCTCACACTGACATGGATGTTTACAGAGCAGAGGTCACCTTTCTTTAATTCCTTTCTTTAATTCCAAATGGAGAGATGGACTTTTGTCTTTATTATTATTTTGTGCTGTATTATTTGGTTACTGTGTTATTTCTGGTTCAAAAGGTAGCAAAAAATAACACTATAAAATCTAAAGAGCGTTCATGTGATTTTATACATTGTTGTGAAATTAACGAATGCATAATAATCGTGATAATCGTGAAACCGTGATTATTTCTCAGACTATAATCGTACCAACAAAATCTATAATCGTTGCATCCCTAATGCCGAGGCTTTTTAGGTCGGGTAGAATCTGTGATCTCTGACCCAGTTTGTTTGCTGGCTTTCATGGCAGCTTTACACTGTGTTTTCCGCTAACTGGCAACCTGTGGTGGCTAAATTGGCAACGTGCGTTATCGCACAGACCAAAACAAAAACAGACATTCCGACACGGAACGCACATTTCAAAGTAGAATAACTGGCTGTAGCACTGTTTTTCAGAGAGACGAGTATGTGAACTTAGCATGTTTCCTAAATATCTGCAAACATATTATTGTATTTTTATGCTTTAGTACAGTCAAAAACTTACATACAGCACCTTTAATGATGTCTTTACTACCTTTCTGGGGCTTGAAAGTGGTAGTTGCGTAGGGTGTCAATGGAGGGACAGAGAGTTCTCAGATTTCATAAAAAATATCTTAATTTGTGTTCCAAGATGAATGAAAGTCTTACAGGTTTGGAACGACATGAGGTGAGTAAATGATTACAGAATTTTTATTTTTGGGTGAACTATCCCTTTAAAAAAAAACATACACATACAACAAAAGCACATAAAGTTAACATGATGGATATGATCGCGGATAATTCACAAAAAAATGGAAAACTTCCTGTAGCCATTTCTAGCTGGTAATCAAGCTGATCAAATCATCAGGCGATCGCTCTGAAGCAGGAACTCGTCACACAAGTGCGACCATGACATGACAAAGACCTGCAGTCATGCTTCCTCTGAGTCTTCTGCGAGACTTCAGACATACTTCACCATAGAGACATGTTGGCATTCCCACTCCATTTGAGATAATTCAACAAGGCTGTCCGTTGCTCCACACGGAGAACGACTGAGGAATAGGAGCCGGCATCCCATGAGTTTGGATGTCGTTAAGCACACGGTTGGGAATCATTTTTGTTTTGCATAAGGCCGACTGCCTGTCAGGGTTTCTTCTGAAAGGAACTGAAAGTCAATTATCTACACCATTTATCTCTGACATCATTGTGCTAATACAAGTTGCTCTTGACCTCATGCTAGTGTGTCTGAGGCTGATGAACATCTCTTCATGATTGGATTAACTTCATATGTGGTGAGTGTCTGTGAATATTACAGCGGAGGCCCTATGATCTGCCCTCGTCTTCTCCATCTCTGCCCCAAACCCTTATCTGCGGCCCGGGGCACTTAAACCCCACATTACACACACATACTTTTGACCTAGGGTGCGCTCTCTCTGGCACTGACTCTGTAAGCTTCAACACACACAGGCTTGATAATCGACTCAATTAAAAAGGTCCAATTGCCACAGCAAATTGATCCAAGTTATAACATTATCATTAGCACTTCAACTATGGCAATTATAGGACATTCACAGGCAGAACCAAGAATAATGGGGAAGGAAAATGAAGTGACTTTGTACAAAAGGACATCCATTTCAGACGCACTGGGTGGTGTAAATAGCCCTGGTGTCAGCAGTATGGAGATAAAGGAATTGAAGCTTCCTATCAAATATGTTAGCGGCTTTTTGCAAGGAAGCACTTCTGTAACAGACAAGTGGGTGGGACATTTTATATTAAAAATATACTTTACATCTGGGGTTTTTAAATTGGATTTTCTAATTTTTCTATTTTCTATGGTTGTTACAGTTATATATGATATGTACTACTATTCAAAGGTTTGGGGTCAGTATTTTTTCAGTTAGGCTGCATTTAAAAATGATAGTGAAGACTTTTCAAAAAGATTTTTATTTCAAATAAATGCTGCTCTTCTGAACTATCTATTCATCAAAGAATCATGAAAAATGTATTATGGTTTTCACAAAAATATTGATGATAATAAGAAAAGTTTTTTAAGCACCAAATCAGAATATTAGAATGACTTTTGAAGACTAAAGTAATGACTTCTGAGAATGGTATCACACAAATAAATTACATAATTATATATACTGTATATATCCTTAAAAATGTATTGTAAAACACACACACATTTTATATATATATATATATAAAAACAAAAGTATATTCCACATTCCACAATATTACTGTTTTTACTGTATGCATGATCATATAAATGCAGCCGTCTTTTTTCAAAAGCATAAAAAAACAGTATCCCAAACTTTCGAATGGTAGTGTAAATTAAATATGTTTAAAACAATAATTTTTGATAAAATTTAATTTTTATAAGATTAATTTTTATTTTGAAATTTACAATGAAATTTCATTGTACTTTGTAAAGAAGTGAAAGTGAAACTACAAGAATAGTTGTTATTATTTATTATTATTGGCAGCCCTAGTTTATAACAGTAAGATATAAAAACAAATCTGCACAATTTTTTCAAGAAAATAAACACCTAGACCACGCACACACACATATAATAATCTGAATGTCTGTATGCATTTATCTGTATGCAAATGACGCTACCTACATAACTGAATGCTAGATCCACAAAGAGACATCTGAGCATTTTGCAATAATTAAATAGTTGTAACTGGTCATTGTCTGTACTTGGATGCATGGATTCAACATTTTAATGGATATCAAAATATAGTTTTGAAGCAAATATAGTTTTGAAAAGAAAATAGTTTTGAAATATAGTTTTGAAGCATTTAAAGCATTTAAATCCATGATGTTGTTCTGAAAAGGTCAGTAATATAATAAGAGATGCAACGTATCTTGCATAGTCCTGACTGCCGCTGCCTATACAAGCAGAAAACACAGAAACAACACCATTTTAAAAGCTACAGCGTTCTCAGCACTGTTTAATATTCAGGTGTGGAAGGTTTTCTTGCAGTATGTGAAGGAGTGTGTGTGTGTGTGTGTGTACACATGTAGCACTATAGAGGCCTGACTTGCTCAGACAGGGAGATGTCAGCAGCGAGTGATATAAGACTGAGCTCCACAGCAGCCTTGCACTGCCATACAGAGGAGCCGACAACCTGGAAAGACGAGCCGTCCTCAAATCCGAAGGCTCTCTCACTAATTGTTTCTGAAAAAATGACATTCGTCTTTTTTGCACCTTGCTTCAGGTGTCAGTGCCTTTCACATTAGAGGGCTTGCGATGGTGCGATTGCCCTGAAGCAGTTTGTTTCATGTTTTGAGGACTGTCATTTCCACGTGCAACTCCATAGAAATTGAAATCTGTATTTATTTACATGCAAGGTTAATAAAAAAAAGATGCCTAAGTGATTTGAAAGTCAAACAACTGCACCTGCCACTCAACCGTAATTTTATGCAGACCAGGTTTAGCACTTTGTTACAATGCAGAAGAGATACAAAGGTAGAATAAAATAATTGTACCAGCTTATCTCTGCTATATACAAGCTCTCATAAAGCATCTGACACTGGTATTCATTTGTATTGTTTGCTGACTTGCTTAATAGCATTACTTCTATTCTAGTTACCTTTTTGTAAACAAAAACACTATTACATTTATTTTATAAGAGTTTTATAAGAAAATTAAAATACACTAAAACAATATATACTAAATATACTAAAACAATTAAAATTAAATACAAAAGTAAAATTATGACCATGTAATGTTGCTGTGGCTTTGGGGTTCAAAACAAATATTTCAAAACAAAAACAAAATAATAATTATTATTATTATTGTTGCTGTTGTTGTTAAAATGAAATAAAAACATTTCCACGTCTATTCAGGAAGTATTCAGGAAATAATAATAATAATAATAATAATAATAAGATTATTATTAATTAAATTAAAACATTTATAATCTAATTATTAATATCCAGTTATTCAGGAAAACTTAATGATCCTAATTTAGTTTTGTGCTTTCATAAACTCTCTGTTAGTGTTATCTGTCTTTGTGATCACTATATTATAGTTATTTTATGCTGTTTCTTTCTGCGTCATTATGTAGACAACACTGCCACTTGCTGCAAGACAGCAAGTACCGCATTCTCTGCTTCCAGAAATAATATACTAAAATGTGCATCTAAACATGAAACTATATATATATATACACACACACAACTGAAATTATATGTTCTACACACACACACAAAAACCTTATTTACTGCAACTGTATAGAAATGTGTATTTTTGTCTATATTAGAAAGCCAGCTCTAACTGCAAATAAGAAAAGAGTTGCAACAGCGCCTGTGTAATAGTAATGCATTTTTTAAAAAATACAACTCTATTTATTTGTTACATTTGAAGAAAACAAAGGAGCAACCTCTTGAATTATTTTGTTTCATATTAACAGTTTTGTATGTATTTTCCTTTCTTCTTTCAGTGGCGGACGGCTTTTTTTCTTGTATTCCTTACTCAAAGCCTCTGAGAGGGCTTGTGAGCATATATCAAGGTAATGCACTGACAGCCAATGGAAGAGCAAATACAATCAGGGCTGGGAACAGGAAGAGAAGCGCTCTCCACAGATGGCAAGACGCATCCTTTCAGTCCTTAGACACCAAGAGCAGCCCAGGGACCAGGCCCTGTCTGTAGATTGTGTCGAAGAACAGTGGGTACTTGGCACAAGTAGCAGGAACAATTAGCGTCACGTAGGATTCAATGGAGCAATGGTAGAGAGAGGATACGAGAACACGGCATCTTATTTTCAGAGAGCGGACTTGAACTGTTATTTATAGGCATCTCTTCTTGTCATTAAGCACAGCAAGAGCAAGATTCAAAGACAGCGGTAGTCATGCCCCATATTTCACTGCTGATGACTTATGTGTGGGCAGAGAGATTTGTTTGCATCCGTGCATACCTAATTAACGAATCAACAGAGGAAGTAGGCCTCTCCTTTGAGAACGCCCCACCACCCAGTCTCTGATACTGGGAATGAGTTCTTCTTAGCACTGTGCTCTGGTTCTCTCATTGTGAAAGACACACACAGACAAATGTACCGTTTGAAATGCCAGTAATGAGATGAAGTAAACAATTTTACAATACGACACACTTACACTTTCAGTTCATTACTTGTGTGTGGGAGGCAATGTTCCACAGGCAACGTGCATCCACATTACTACAAAGACTGACAATTAAAACGCATTTCATTAAGTTGGGCAATATTGAAATGAACACGCTCTGAACTACACAGGCAAAAACATGCCAGAGACGCCTTCTCATGCTCTCACTTTGTTGAGGATTTGCATAGACATTCTGTCATCCACTATGTGTACTAAAACACTTCCATTTACTTTTAATCAGGGTTATTATAGTTAACTCAAACTAAAGCCATAAAAAACATATTCGTTACTATGTTACTATGCATTTTATTTCAGCCAAGGAAACATTTCTCATTCTCATATAGTTTAGGAAGAGCAGGCCTAAGTCGCTATGGCAAAGCAAGGAGGAAGGACAGGAGGTCTCAGCTCCAGGATGAGGTACGAGTATCACTCGAGGAAGTGTGAGCCAACAGGATGGTTGGGATGAGGGAGCCTAGACAAGGTAGTAGAGCGTAAGGTCATTTGGGCTGAGCTCTGCCAATCCGAGCCCCACCAATTAAAATTCTTAATCCAGGCTGTCTACGACGTACTACCAAGCCCGTCCAACTTGTTCTGTTGGGGGAAGGCTGTTTAAGTGAAAGTGACATGTGAAGGCCAAGTATGGTAACAGTACTCGGAATTTGTCCTCTGCATTTAACCCATCCAAGTTAGTGCACACACATTAGGAGTAGTGAGTAGTGAACACACACTGCAAACCATGGACACACACCCGGAGCAGTGGACAGCCATCAATCTTTTCCTGCAGGTACTGAGAACTGAACACACAACCTTCGGGTTACCAGTCTGACTCTCTAACCATTAGGCCATTTCACCAGCTTGCCCTCTATGCAGAGAAGGACCCTGGAACGTATCCTCAGCAGCGGTCCAAGAGCCCTGAGTGAGGGGCGCTATCGCTGGCATCATGACAAAGTCCTAAAGGCCTTAGCAGACACCATCTCCAGCGGGATCATCCAATGCAAGCGCCTACGACCAGTGAAGAAGACCATTACTTTTGTCAGGGCTGGAGAGAAGGTAACACCAGCTGCCAGGACCACCTTAACTGGCCTGCTAACAACAGCACAAGACTGGAGCTGAAAGCCGACCTGGGGTAGCAACTGAAGTTTCGAGAAACTGTCATTATCACATCGCTAAGGCCAGATATGGTGCTGATCTCAGAAGCCTCAAAGCAGATTATCCTCTTAGAACTTACAATTCTCTGGACCCTGGGAGGACTGTATCAAGGAGGCCAATGAGAGGAAGAGACCCAAGAGTGCTGGTACAAGAGTGCCGAAATAACAGCTGGCAAGCAAGGTGGGAGCACATGGTGATGTGTTTTACAAGAACTTGATTTACTGAAATAACTAAAAAAGAAATTTTAAAAAATGAATCCAAACTATATAGACATATTAAGAAAAAAACAGAATAAAAATGACAAAAACACAACAAAATTACTAAAACTTGCCGAACTAAAAATATGCCGAACGTCACATGAACAGACAGGCCTCTTTTTTTCCCCTCTTTTTTATTGATTACAGAATATGTACAAAATTCGTACAAGGAAATCTCATCACATCTACTTGTCAGAGACAGCAGTATGAACTGATAGCAGTATCTATGGACTTTTAAAGGGTACATAACACACACAGTTTCTGCCAATCTCATGTTAATCTTGAGTACCTATAGAGTAGTATTGCATTTTTCACAGAAAATAGCCGAACTTTTTTCGGCTATTCTTTCAGAAAATAGCCGAACTCGTGGAGGAGTGCAGTGGGTGGAGGTAAAGAGTCACGAGCACACACACACAATACATCATGGCATTATCCCTGGATAACTTTCGATTCACTATACATTCGTGTCGTTTACATTATATGCACTTACGCGCCGACTGCCAACAACACACAGACATTTGATGCAGTTTCACTCACCGCCTGCGGTTATGACCGGGAACAAACAAACAAACACTTGAACAACTCCGTTGCTGCTCTGGAAAAACAAACTGCATCCACTGTTTCCTTAACGCTGGATTCTTTGGGAAGCTGAACAAGGTTATCTTTCCCTCACAACCAAAAACACACTTCTTTTGTGACATTGTTGATTTTGTGGTCTAAAAACAAAATGACAGCACTGCCGACGGCTCCCATAACCCGAACGAAGCTCATTGATGGACGTGCTCGTGCTCTCGCTCTGGTTGATGTACGCACGCGCTCATCCGGGAGAAGTGCCCATACAAGCAATTCCGCCCTTTATGACATCATACAGGGCCATACTCGAAAAAACTTTCCGAAACTTGTTCGAATTCTGAAGGAGTGTATTTGGCACAAAAACTGAAACTAGTTGTTTTTATTGTTACCATTTTAGATATCAATTTGCAAATGCGATGGACGTCGGTTATGCTCATCTTTGGTAGCTCCTTTGAAGGCACATAAAAAAGACCTGAACGAGAAGCGATGCAACCTGTTTTACAGAATACGGAAGTTTGATGGTATTAACCCATAGGGCCTATAATATAATATATTATAATATAAACTTTACAGAAATATGTTTTTGAGTGATATCCAGGACTACATTAATGTATGTATTGTCATACTGTCAACATAAGCTATTACTCATGAATTGATTACTGATTTTACAACATGTCCAATCTCCTCATGCTAGAATGTCCACTCCGATAAAATATTCATTAACTTGAGAACAAAAACTCATGATGATCAATGGCTTCTTGGCAAATATAGAGATTTATTGTGTCATTTCACCATTCAATACGTGATGATATTTGAAATTAATTTAAACCAGCCTGAAAGCCTCTTGAAATGTCTCAAAATCACAGCTCTTGCAAATTATAGGCCTATGTTATTCTCCCCAATTTCCTATCTAGATTGTATCAAGCTTTCTATTCGGGGTTATTATCATTCTATACCCAACAGCCATTGAACAAAAGTACTTTTAGGCTACACTTTGATAAAAATCAATACCATGCAAACAGCAGTATCTTATTTATTTGAGGAGGCCAAACAAACAAGACATGGACTTTCCACCTTTGCTAGTCTACATTTGTGCCTCACTTGCACAAGTCACAATTTCATTTTTCTCTCTTGTTTCTGTTGATTAAGTCAGGCACCTGACATTAAGATGCTTTGTACTATTAGCCTCCTCTTGGCATTAACAGGTATGTTTATGTCTGCTTTCATTATGACTATTTGCGTTCACATAGGTAATTTGCCTTCTAAAATAAAAATAAATGCAATGCACTGTAATATATTCCTTGATAAATGCTGTTACTTGACATGTTGGAGTGCTTTGGCCTGAAGGTAACACTGCTTCTCATTGATTAAAGTTAATTTGGGTGCCTAGAAGTTATATAAAGGCATCTTTTTATAGGCCACCTAGTGTGTGTAATGTTATGGTAATGAGCATTTTAATAAGCTGAAATTTTGCAGCAGGTAAATGCCAGCCTAATAAACCAACTCTACAAATGCTGTTTAATAATACTGTTGGCTCTCCTATTCTGCTATTATGTGCATGAATTTCCCCAGCAATGGTAAATTCTGTTTAACTAATGTTTATGTGTTCACTTTATGTGTAGGACTATGCCAGTCTGCTCTGATCAGCAAGAGTCACAAAGGAGATGATCCTCTGCTGCAGTATGTGGTGAATAACTCTCTGAGGGAGCACCCAGTGCTGACCAAACTACGACTGGTGGGTAGAAAAGCACCTTTAGGACATGTGCCACCCTACATAATAAAATAAGTAAATTCATAATGTGAAATAAAAAATAACGCAAGTAAAAAAAATGTGTACAGCAGGATTCAAAAGTCTTAAAAACCAGTTGTGAAATTGCTTCTGTTGTGCAAAACTGTTTTAATTTAATGCCTTTTTAATATATACACTCAATGGAACTTTATTAGGTATACCTTGCTAGTACCGGGTTGGACCCCCCCTACTGAGTTCACAAACGCAGTGTCACAAATCTGTTACATTTGAATCTTAAATATTTAGATATTTATGTATCATAAATGTCAAAATTTTCAAAATTCAGTGTATTACCAATGTACATGTACATTTCAATTTCACTGTATATTTTAATATGAGTCATCATGTGTATTCATGTGTAGTATCACACAGTAACACTAGAGGTCAGTAGTCAAAGTTCTGCATTTTTTCATCTGTATATTTCTGATTCAAGAGAACTATGGAGGACTCCAGGAACCTGATGATGGTGGCATCTGAGCAGGCTCAGCTTATGGCTAATCTTGCAAAACTAATAGAATCCAATAAAACTATTGAGATTGGTAAGTGCAAGCAATATAATTCATGAAAATGATGCGTCTGCATTTTACTGCTTACCTGTAAAACACATTTTGCATCTGTCTTAGGTATGTACACAGGATACAACACCTTAAATCTGGCTCTGGTAATTCCCGAGAATGGACGCGTGGTGGCCTGTGAAATTAATGAGGAATATGTGAAAATTGGCAAGCCATTTTTTATAGAGGTAAACCAAAGCAAAACACAGTCCTCCAAGTTTGCAAACCCACTGCCATCAATGTTCTCTACGATCAACTTAGCTCACAATGCTTTTGGGAAACGCAGCCCTGAATAGTACATTTTAATCCAGGCTACCATTACGAAAAAGCAGTATACTTCAAGTTCATTTTATGAAGTATACTTACGTAAAGTTCAAATATATTTTTTTTAAGTAGGCCTATACTTAATGTAGTAAGTATACTAATATCAATGTACCAGTAGTATACTTGTAAGTGTACTATTTCAATACTGCTTGAGACTAAATTGGCCCACTTTTTATTATATAAAGTAAACGTTAAGTGTACTATAAGTGTAACTGTAGTAAACTTTAGGTGCACAACTAGTTCACAACTACGTTTCTCATTTGTACTGCATCTGTACTACATGTGAACTTAAAAGTATACTAGTAGTTTACTATTTTACAACTTGTAGCACATTTTTAAGTTTAAGTAAGTACACTTAGTTTGAAGTATACTCTCAGTAAACTTCTAGTTTAGTAGTATACTTGTAAGTTTTCTTTAAGTGACCATAACATCATACTTATAGTTTACTATTTATATATTATTTATATTTTTGCACTTTAAGTATACTACTATGTTTCTATTTAGGTGTTAATTTTTTTATACTTG
The DNA here is from genome assembly GCA_039654105.1 of Coreius guichenoti. Taxonomy (NCBI): domain Eukaryota; kingdom Metazoa; phylum Chordata; class Actinopteri; order Cypriniformes; family Gobionidae; genus Coreius; species Coreius guichenoti. The sequence continues at coordinate 32,306,953 of CM077179.1, read as the reverse complement.
AAACATACCTTCCCTAGTGAGAAATAAATATACTAAAATGTATTTGAAATACATTTATTTTATGTTAAGTATACTACAAATACATTTACATTTTTATGTACGTAATATAAATACCCTGCAATTGTACTTTTAGTATACAAAATTGGTATACTTAAAGTCTGCTCAATTGGAACAACTAATTTTGTACTTAATGCACTTTAGTTATCCGGAAATAGTGCTGAGGTCCAACTAAAGATATACTTAAGTATATTTGATTGTACTAAAGTGGAACTATTGCAAGTATACTTTAGGTACACTTTAAATATTTTGCATTTAAACAATGATATTATACAGAGATCATACTATCCTTACTAATAATGATATTAAACACATTTTAGGCTTAATATTAAAAAATTACTCTGAAAAAAAAAGTTTAATTATAATATGTATACCAGTAAGTCTCAAGCAATATGTCAGTAAATATGTAAATGGATTTGTAGTATACTTAGTATGAAAAAAAATACATTTTGGTATAGGTTTTTTCACTAGGGTTTCACTGTACTTTAACTCTTTCCATTTTAAAAACATTTTATTGTAGCTTCATGCATCCTTTTTATCGACACTTGAATGTGGGTAAGTTTCATAAGAAAGCAACATTTTGAACAAACATCTGAGAAAATCACCTTTTTGTCAAAGACTTCGGCCGGATGGCATCAGAACGATGATCAACACAGATGGAGTAGATCGAGTCCATCAACACCCCCAAAGCTTCACAGTCGTTTCCTTTTCATGGGTTCGACATTGTTTTCATCATGCGGAGATTATATACTCTTTCAGAAAATGCGTAATAGCGCCCCCTATCGTATAACAGTGAAAACATGGATAGCCGGAGTATTGAGTCAATGGCGGGGAAAGAAAGAGTAAAGTAGATTTGAAATAAATTCCTATGTACACCAAGGCCGTAACCATGTCTTGAACATTAGGGGGGACCAATTTTTTTTATTTTTATAAGGCATAATGAAATAGAACAGTGAACGAAATTCTAGGTCTAATTCTAGTTGGGAAATAATCATTTTGGGACTATTTGCAAATAATATTTGCATTAATTAGCGTCAAATACATTATTAATCCCGAGATTCTTCACGTTAGTGAATAAATGCATAGATCCGCTATTAACATGCGCATTTCCTAGTGGTCTGCGGGCAGAATTTTTGTAAACCGTCTCAAAGGTTCCAGGTTCTAATCCGCCCTATAGTTTTTTTCATTCTTCATTTTTTCAAAGATGTTCATCAATGTTCGTTCAAAACAATGTTTTGCAAACAAAAATAAAGAATTGCAAAATAAAAGTATTGAGAGAAAAAAATAAGTTTTGCGAACAAAATAAAGAATTGCAAAAGAAATATAAAGTGGTTTCATTTGCAACGCTCCTTTTATTCTGCGTTTCAGTCAAGTGAGTTTGCGATACTGTTTTCCCTTTGCGCTTCACTTTTCTGTGCGTTTCACTTCATGGCACTGTTTTGACATGGGGGGTGGAGTCAAGAAACTGGGGCGTGTTCAGAGGATATGGTCACGCCTCCCTCCGAGTGACATCTGCAGATGAAGGCACCGTGGCTGAGAGGCATGTGGGTGGATCGTTTCCTTGTACTCACACTTTTACTAGCATTAAAACAAGCATGGTTTTGTTTTGTTACAACTAAATGTGTATTAAAAGCGTTTGCTTAAGTTAGAGATCATGTTAAAGTGGTGTTTATTGTTAGCCGTGGACTACTGGCTAACGTGAACTGTGAAAATAGCCAGCATCTGCTGTTTATTTCTCTCAGTCTCAGTGTGCACACTTTTATAGCATTTAAATGTTTGGTTTTGTTAATTAAATGTGTATTACCAGCGTTTGCTTAAGTTAAAGAAGTTAGAGATCAGTGGTGTTTAGTCTTTGAGGCTATACTTGCTAACGTGAACTGTCTGAAAAAGCCATCTGCTGTTAATTTCGCTCAGAATGCGTGCACACTTTTATAGCTACTGTTGATGTTTGTTTTTTGTTTAATTTTATAAATATTATCATTGTCCACACTGCCCCGTTTAATATCAATCCCTTCTGTGCACACATGCACAACTCTCTGGATGGGATATGGCTCTAATATTCTTCTGTCTTTTTTGAAAACGGTTAGTTCCACTCCTTGATTCTGATTGGTCAATAGCTGTTGACGGCTATGATCGCTTCACCCAACGGTTCTGTGTATCACTACACAACACCCTTAGTAACGTAAACATGTTTGTTCTCAATGATATTGTTCATTGAAGCTTACTGTATTATGTATTCAGGTCAGTCCTATGTTCATAACAAAAAAACAATTTGAATGTCCGCTGCGAAACCGTAATGGGGTTTTCCGTGCCTGACAGCTAGTCCAAGCATTTGTCAGTTGAGTCTTGTTACGTGTTCACAAGACGTTCAGTATAAAAGTCTTCGCTATTGAGTGACTCACTCATTAAGACAGTCTTTGCCACCATCTAACGGAGTCAGGGACTATATTTTCTCCAGCGGAAGGAAGGCTTTTAAAGTCGTCATGAGTCGGAAGGAAGTCTTTTAAAGTCGTCATGAAATCAAAATTGACCCTATGTATTTTGTTAGGGCATATTACTAGTCTTGTGGTGAACAATTAATCCGTGCAAGTTAATACACAGAAAAAAATTGTTTGTCACGGTAATCTTTAACCAAAATCTGAAAAGTAACGGCGTTCCTTCTCAGATGACGGCAGTTTGACGCTTGGGTTTGAATATCCTTAACCACTCCCCTCCAACCGTTAGTCTGCTATAAGCGAGCGATGGAGAGGGGGAGTGCTGAAGTAAAACCCTGCCCTCTGTTCAATATCCGTTTCACTTGGAAATACGTCACAGTACTGAAGAAAACTCAGGGCTACTTCCGGTTCACGGGGACTTTAATGATCATTTCATTTTAAAGGTAACAGAACTTAAAAATTTAAGCATGAGTCTTAGACCTTTTTAATGATGTATAGTCTGTCAAGTTAATTACATTCTATTTACAAATTAAAACTAGCAGTAACTTTGAAATTAACAGGTTTTAAGCAAATGCTGGTAATACACATTTAGTTAACTAAATAAAACTAACGTTATAAACATTTAAATGCTATAAAAGTGTGCACACTGAGACTGAGAGAAATAAACAGCAGATGCTGGCTATTTTCAGACAGTTCACGTTAGCCAGTAGTCCACGGCTAATAATAAACACCACTTTAACCTGATCTCTAACTTAAGCAAACGCTTTTAATACACATTTAGTCGTAACAAAGCAAAACAATGCTTGTTTTAATGCTAGTAAAAGTGTGAGTACAAGGAAACGATCCACCCGCATGCCTCTCAACCACGGTGCCTTCATCTGTGCTGATCTGCGTCTCGAGCAGATGATGTCACTCGGAGGGAGACGTGACCATGTCCTCTGAACACGCCCCAGTTTCTTGACTCCACCCCCATGTCAAAACAGTGCCATGAAGTGAAATGCAAAGGGGAAACAGTATCGCAAACTCACTTGACTGAAAAGCAGAATAAAAGGAGCCTTGCAAATGAAACCACTTTATTTTCCTTTTGCAATACTTTATTTTTGTTTGCAAAACTTATTTTTTTCTCTCATTACTTTATTTTTCTTTCGCAATACTTTATTTTTGTTTGCAAAACTTCATTTTCTTTTGCAATACTTTATTTTTTTTGCAAATCTATGTGGCATTATTTTGACTCCATACCCCTTCGCCTCCATTCACAAATCCTCTCCCGTGGCCTCATGGGATAGTAAAGTGTCACTTCAGAATCTCGCCGGAAGTAGTAGGTATTCCGGGTACTTTTCGCCTACTGTTTTTCAAATACTATGAATTCGGACATAGCCTACTCTGTTGGCGTACTGGTTTTCGCATACTAGGGAAGTATTCGATTTCGGACGCAGCGTTAGACTTTTCTGTCAGTATAAGTCAAGTATGCTTAAGTACAATTTTAAGTATATTTCTGTGAAGTACATTCATTTCTGAGAACTACAAACCCGATTCCAAAAAAGTTGGGACACTGTACAAATTGTCAATAAAAAAGGAATGCAATAATTTACAAATCTCATAAACGTATATTTTATTCACAATAGAATATAGATAACATATCAAATGTTGAAAGTGAGACATTCTGAAATGTCATGCCAAATATTGGCTCATTTTGGATTTCATGAGAGCTACACATTCCAAAAAAGTTGGGACAGGTAGCAATAAGAGGCCGGAAAAGTTAAATGTACATACACTCACCTAAAGGATTATTAGGAACACCTGTTCAATTTCTCATTAATGCAATTATCTAATCAACCAATCACATGGCAGTTGCTTCAATGCATTTAGGGGTGTGGTCCTGGTCAAGACAATCTCCTGAACTCCAAACTGAATGTCAGAATGGGAAAGAAAGGTGATTTAAGCAATTTTGAGCGTGGCATGGTTGTTGGTGCCAGACGGGCCGGTCTGAGTATTTCACAATCTGCTCAGTTACTGGGATTTTCACGCACAACCATTTCTAGAGTTTACAAAGAATGGTGTGAAAAGGGAAAAACATCCAGTATGCGGCAGTCCTGTGGGCGAAAATGCCTTGTTGATGCTAGAGGTCAGAGGAGAATGGGCCAACTGATTCAAGCTGATAGAAGAGCAACTTTGACTGAAATAACCACTCGTTACAACCGAGGTATGCAGCAAAGCATTTGTGAAGCCACAACACGCACAACCTTGAGGCGGATGGGCTACAACAGCAGAAGACCCCACCGGGTACCACTCATCTCCACTACAAATAGGAAAAAGAGGCTACAATTTGCACGAGCTCACCAAAATTGGACAGTTGAAGACTGGAAAAATGTTGCCTGGTCTGATGAGTCTCGATTTCTGTTGAGACATTCAGATGGTAGAGTCAGAATTTGGCGTAAACAGAATGAGAACATGGATCCATCATGCCTTGTTACCACTGTGCAGGCTGGTGGTGGTGGTGTAATGGTGTGGGGGATGTTTTCTTGGCACACTTTAGGCCCCTTAGTGCCAATTGGGCATCGTTTAAATGCCACGGCCTACCTGAGCATTGTTTCTGACCATGTCCATCCCTTTATGACCACCATGTACCCATCCTCTGATGGCTACTTCCAGCAGGATAATGCACCATGTCACAAAGCTCGAATCATTTCAAATTGGTTTCTTGAACATGACAATGAGTTCACTGTACTAAAATGGCCCCCACAGTCACCAGATCTCAACCCAATAGAGCATCTTTGGGATGTGGTGGAACGGGAGCTTCGTGCCCTGGATGTGCATCCCACAAATCTCCATCAACTGCAAGATGCTATCCTATCAATATGGGCCAACATTTCTAAAGAATGCTTTCAGCACCTTGTTGAATCAATGCCACGTAGAATTAAGGCAGTTCTGAAGGCGAAAGGGGGTCAAACACAGTATTAGTATGGTGTTCCTAATAATCCTTTAGGTGAGTGTATAAGGAACAGCTGGAGGACCAATTTGCAACTTATTAGGTCAATTGGCAACATGATTGGGTATAAAAAGAGCCTCTCAGAGTGGCAGTGTCTCTCAGAAGTCAAGATGGGCAGAGGATCACCAATTCCCCCAATGCTGCGGTAAAAAATAGTGGAGCAATATCAGAAAGGAGTTTCTCAGAGAAAAATTGCAAAGAGTTTGAAGTTATCATCATCTACAGTGCATAAGATCATCCAAAGATTCAGAGAATCTGGAACAATCTCTGTGCGTAAGGGTCAAGGCCAGAAAACCATACTGGATGCCCGTGATCTTCGGGCCCTTAGACGGCACTGCATCACATACAGGAATGCTACTGTAATGGAAATCACAACATGGGCTCAGGAATACTTCCAGAAAACATTGTCGGTGAACACAATCCACCGTGCCATTCGCCGTTGCCGGCTAAAACTCTATAGGTCAAAAAAGAAGCCATATCTAAACATGATCCAAAAGCGCAGGCGTTTTCTCTGGGCCAAGGCTCATTTAAAATGGACTGTGGCAAAGTGGAAAACTGTTCTGTGGTCAGACGAATCAAAATTTGAAGTTCTTTTTGGAAAACTGGGACGCCATGTCATCCAGACTAAAGAGGACAAGGACAACCCAAGTTGTCATCAGCGCTCAGTTCAGAAGCCTGCATCTCTGATGGTATGGGGTTGCATGAGTGCGTGTGGCATGGGCAGCTTACACATCTGGAAAGGCACCATCAATGCTGAAAGGTATATCCAAGTTCCAGAACAACATATGCTCCCATCCAGACGTCGTCTCTTTCAGGGAAGACCTTGCATTTTCCAACATGACAATGCCAGACCACATACTGCATCAATTACAACATCATGGCTGCGTAGAAGGATCCGGGTACTGAAATGGCCAGCCTGCAGTCCAGATCTTTCACCCATAGAAAACATTTGGCGCATCATTAAGAGGAAGATGCAACAAAGAAGACCTAAGACAGTTGAGCAACTAGAAGCCTGTATTAGACAAGAATGGGACCACATTCCTATTCCTAAACTTGAGCAACTTGTCTCCTCAGTCCCCAGACGTTTGCAGACGGTTATAAAAAGAAGAGGGTAACAGTGGTAAACATGGCCTTGTCCCAACTTTTTTGAGATGTGTTGATGCCATGAAATTTAAAATCAACTTATTTTTCCCTTAAAATTATACATTTTCTCAGTTTAAACATTTGATATGTCATCTATGTTGTATTCTGAATAAAATATTGAAATTTGAAACTTCCACATCATTGCATTCTGTTTTTTGTTCACAATTTGTACAGTGTCCCAACTTTTTTGGAATCGGGTTTGTACATAAAAATAATTGACTGAAAGTAGCTATACTTTCTTATTTTTAGTTTAAAAGTATACTAATAGCACAATAGCAAGGGTATGCAGCTGAAGTAATTTGTTAGGACACATCACTGCTTTAGACAACCATATCTGTGAAGTTGCTTCTCCACATACACCTACACATATCAATTTCAATACTGATTACTGCCTGCCACTGCAAGAACACAGTCATCAGTATAAAGCCCAGCTGACCAGTAGCAATTGAAGGCAGAGATGCAGAAATGTCCATCAGACTTTACACTGATTGCTGATTGAGACCGATGTGATTGTACATTTAGGTGCTGATATCTGCACAAAGCCAATCAGCAAAGTGCTTTATCTACAATTTTCTCTTTTTATCCTATAGTTTTATAAGAATGGCATAAAAATAACACCCAATCAATAAAGCAAACTTACATGTCGGGGAAAAGCAATGATATCAACAAGGATGTTTTGTTATTCACTATGGATTTACAAAGTAAAATTAGAACAAATAACTGCAAACTATCTTTGTTTTAGGCTGGAGTGGAGGATAAAATAGATATTCGCATTAAACCTGCAGTTGAAACCTTGGGTAAAGATGAAATACATGTAATACAACATTATTTTATTTTGGGTTTTTTTTTTAAGTGGAGATATGGAAAAAAGCATCCTTGTGTCTTCTTTACAGATGAACTCCTAAGTGCTGGTGAAGCTGGAACATATGACTTTGTGTTCATTGACGCTGACAAGAAGAATTATGACACATACTATGAAAAGTCACTCCAGCTTGTTCGAAAGGGTGGCATTGTAGCTATCGATAATGTAAGTATGCAGTACACACTATTTTTGAAACAAGCCCATTCGTAAATACATGCTGTATGGGTGCACAGCTACATTTTACAGATTAATTTAAATAATTTTGAGATGAATAAAGCACATATATTCCTACCTTTCCTCTTTGGTTATGAGTAAGCTGGTGTCTTTCTGTCCTTCAGGTCCTCTGGAGCGGAAAGGTCATCAACCCAGCTGAAGATGACCTTTCCTCACAGACCATAGACAAACTGAACAAGAAGTTACACAAAGATGAGCGGATTGATCTCAGTATGCTCACTGTTGGAGATGGGCTGACACTGGCTATCAAAAGATAACCCAGATTGTTTAACAATAAATAAATAAATAGTCTATAGAAAGACTGTTTACACATATTTTTTTTTTAATATAGACTACTTTTCTCTGAATAAATAACCACATTTTCAACAGAATTGTTTAGTGTTCTTGAAAACTATGGCCCATTAATATATTTTATAAAGCTAAAACAGTGCAGCAAGAGCTCTAAACCTCATTGTTATTAAAAAATGTTTGCTAAGCTACATGAAGCCTTGCAGCGTCGTAAGGCTTGGCCACAAGATGGCGTCATTACTCTTCCCTTTCAAGTTATTTGTACTTTGAGGAAAAACATTAGTACTTATTCAATTGTGTGCAACGTAATTATTTTTTGTACTGTACTATCTTTAATTGATATTTAAAGTGACAACTTATTATGTAATCCACATTAAATCAACGTATATGCTATCTGAATCTTGATCTATGATATACATTCTAAACATTTTTTTCTGTCGCTGATAGCAATTTTACATTTCCCTTTCCTACTCAAGAATGGTTAATTAGCATGAATAAAGGAAGTACTGTTACATTTTTAATGTGCTGTTGACGTTGTACCCTTAAAGTTTCGTTTATCCCAAATCAGAGCAATACATGGAAAGTGAAACTTAACTCGTTATTGCAATGATAGGTAACTTACCAATACCCTATAAAAACGACGAACGTTGTTTCGATGAACACCAGAGGAGCTCTCAGATTTGTAGAAGGTAAGACTTTGCATCTGCTGTCATAATGTGTTAATATATTTCATTAATAAGTATTCTACAGCTAAAATAACATCAATAATATAAACTATTTTGCTAAAGCTTTTGAAAAAAAAAATTGTAATTTATATCAGTGAATGCCTTTGATCTAGAATTCCTTTTAATTAAGATTTAACAAAGAATTTAAAATTAACATTTAAGATAGCACTTTATGCAAATTATATTTGACTGACCATTTAATTTTGTTTCTCCAGATCCAACTGAAAATAAGAGGCCAGTCAGAGATATAGGCTACTGTATACAAAGTAAGGATTGACTGAGAAAAAAAAAACGACAAGTGTAAAAATTTGCATTTATTTTGTGTTTTACACAATAAGAAAATGTCTGAGGACGGTCTTAAACTGTTGTCCTGCCACTTTACTTGGGGCTTGCTAAAGGAGGATGCTGATCTTAACTTTCTCGAAGTGAAAGTTTGTGAAAAACTTGCTGTAAAATGCGAGTATGGAGGAAACCTGAAACAAAGAGAATTGAATTTGTTGGCCTTCATTAAACATTTGCAAGGTTTTAACGACGAGGCTCTTAAGAACCTACAACTAGCAAAGGAGGAACATCCGGACGATGACATGAATGTGATTGTGATGTATGGAAACCTGGCCTGGGTGCACAGTCTCATGGGCAATGCGACTGAGGCTGAGAAATACATAGAGAAAGTAAATGAAATCCTTAAGACTTTCCCCGCGTCATCTCCAACAGAGCTTCACAGAGAAGTTCAGAGTGAAAAAGCCTGGTCGCTTCTCAAGTTTTCTAGAAAGTCTTACGTCAGGGCCAAGGAGAGTTTCCTTGAAGCTCTACAGAAAGAGCCGGATGACAAGGAATGGAACACAGGCTTTGCCTTTTCTCTGTTCCGTCTGGAGGGACTGAAGATTGGTCAGGACAAGCGTGTACGTTTTGAAGAGTCTCCTGCTGTGCTCCAGTTGAAGAAAGCTCTGAAACTGGACCCGAACAATGCAATGATTCATGTTTATCTGGGGCTCAAGTGCTACAAGAATGACAAGAACGCAGAGGCATGGCAGTACATGACACAAGCGATCACAATGGCCCCGGATAACCTCAGCGTGGTTTTGCGTGTTGCAAAGTTCATGAAGAAAGAGCAGCGTTATGACACGGCCCTGGAGGTGTTGCTGGAAATGCTGAAGAAAGCGCCAGACTCGTCACGCTTACATCACGAGATTGCCAACAATTACCGCTGGAAAGCCATGCAAATTGAAGATTTACACAATCCAGAGTTGCTGGGACTTTGCGTTCGCCATTTAGAGAAGGGTGCCAGTTTAAACCCAGGTTACATATACCCACAGCTGGAGTTAGCACTGAGGTATGCAGAACTAAAGCAGATGGCTAAAGCAGAGCAGAAGTTCTCTGAGCTGTTTGCCTTTCCTGACCTAAAGCCAGCTGACCGTCAAGCCTGGCATCGCATGTATGGGGATTTCAAACTATACAGGCTGGGTTCAGAGAGAGCTGCGGTTGAGCATTACAAACAAGGCATGATGCTGGGACGAGTGTCCACCGAATGGATCAGCTGCAGAAACAGACTGAGAAAAGTCCTTCAGCGTGACAGACGGGACACATACGAGATCCAGACGTTCTTTGCTTCCTTTAGAACAGAGAACAAAGATTATTGAGAGAGAACACGTTCCACTCGGCTTCATTCATGCAATGAGCTGAACATTAATTCCACTGTCCTTGCTTTTTTGTCAGCTGTACATCTTTATATGAGTGACAAGTGGACATTTGTGTAAATTAATCTAGTCTGTGTGTGTCCTGTATTTTATCCAAAAAAAATCTAATTCTTATTACTTTAAAAAAAATCACAATTTCTATATGCAGGTTTGAACAAATGTTTTCTTCCTGAATATAGAGGGGTTTTAAACCTGAATAATAAACAGTTTATTGCCATAAGTTTTATGATTTTTTTTTTTTAGGAATTTTAAAATATTGATTTCAGTGGAACTAACCATTAACTTGTGTACTATAGTCTCTATTTAAAATATTCAAAGTAAAGTCTGCAGCAGACATTTATCATATTGTTGCTGAATTGCTTGTATTCACAAAAGTCATCTTTTATTCAATAGGCTGGCAAGGATTTTGCTTCATCCGAAATTCAAAAACACAAACTTTTTATGGTGTTTTACTTTCATTAAAGTCCAAATCTATTGAATATTACTCTTAATTTCCCCTATAGAAAAGAAAGGGTCACTATTGATACCAGGATGTTTCACCCATCATTGAGCAGAGCCTCCTTTCTGTTTCTGTTTATGCTGCTGTCATGAAAGCAAAAGGAGGACATAACAAAATGACACTAGAAACAAGCACCAGTGATATCAGACAATAAAAATAAAGTGTTAAAAATGAAAGTCCATCTTTCTAAACCACATATACTCGCATGAGAAGGCAGACGGGTGTGTTTATTATTGGCTGCTCATGTAGAAGCTGCTGCTGGATTCAATCCAGCTCACAGTGACCGCTCAGCGTGACTGAAAGTGTAGAGCTGACTTGTGCTTTCTGCAGCACATGCAGCAAACATGTACTTTATAGCTTGAAGAATGTTATTACTGGCACTGCAGTAACATACACTCACCTAAAGGATTATTAGGAACACCATACTAATACTGTGTTTGACCCCCTTTCGCCTTCAGAACTGCCTTAATTCTACGTGGCATTGATTCAACAAGGTGCTGAAAGCATTCTTTAGAAATGTTGGCCCATATTGATAGGATAGCATCTTGCAGTTGATGGAGATTTGTGGGATGCACATCCAGGGCACGAAGCTCCCGTTCCACCACATCCCAAAGATGCTCTATTGGGTTGAGATCTGGTGACTGTGGGGGCCATTTTAGTACAGTGAACTCATTGTCATGTTCAAGAAACCAATTTGAAATGATTCGAGCTTTGTGACATGGTGCATTATCCTACTGGAAGTAGCCATCAGAGGATGGGTACATGGTGGTCATAAAGGGATGGACATGGTCAGAAACAATGCTCAGGTAGGCCGTGGCATTTAATTGATGCCCAATTGGCACTAAGGGGCCTAAAGTGTGCCAAGAAAACATCCCCCACACCATTACACCACCACCACCAGCCTGCACAGTGGTAACAAGGCATGATGGATCCATGTTCTCATTCTGTTTATGCCAAATTCTGACTCTACCATCTGAATGTCTCAACAGAAATCGAGACTCATCAGACCAGGCAACATTTTTCCAGTCTTCAACTGTCCAATTTTGGTGAGCTTGTGCAAATTGTAGCCTCTTTTTCCTATTTGTAGTGGAGATGAGTGGTACCCGGTGGGGTCTTCTGCTGTTGCAGCCCATCCGCCTCAAGGTTGTGCGTGTTGTGGCTTCACAAATGCTTTGCTGCATACCTCGGTTGTAACGAGTGGTTATTTCAGTCAAAGTTGCTCTTCTATCAGCTTGAATCAGTCGGCCCATTCTCCTCTGACCTCTAGCATCAACAAGGCATTTTCGCCCACAGGACTGCCGCATACTGGATGTTTTTCCCTTTTCACACCATTCTTTGTAAACTCTAGAAATGGTTGTGCGTGAAAATCCCAGTAACTGAGCAGATTGTGAAATACTCAGACCGGCCCGTCTGGCACCAACAACCATGCCACGCTCAAAATTGCTTAAATCACCTTTCTTTCCCATTCTGACATTCAGTTTGGAGTTCAGGAGATTGTCTTGACCAGGACCACACCCCTAAATGCATTGAAGCAACTGCCATGTGATTGGTTGATTAGATAATTGCATTAATGAGAAATTGAACAGGTGTTCCTAATAATCCTTTAGGTGAGTGTATATGCAAATATGACAATAAGAGGACACGTTAAATAACACCGACATAGGTAATCACAGTTCTGCTGAAAATCATAAGAGTGTGTAACATTTTGCTGTGTACAAATTTGAGCAATATGGATTTTTTAAATATTAAACCATAATAGCATAGCTATTAAGATTACATGCCTTTTTAAAAGCTGATTGAGACCTGAATTTAATGCTGATATTTCTGTAGACAGTAATGGTACAGACTTACAGATCATCCCCTATAAAAAAAGAAAGAAAGAAAGAACACAGACAGGAGGCAGTTACTTGAAAAGTTAAAGTCCTGGATGATGATGCTATTATGACATTTTAATGTAGGCTAATTGTAGCCTACTGTAATAAGGGAAAGTTACTCTATGGAGCAAACTTTTAGCTTTTGAAAATATTAATCAACAACAAACAATAATTAGCCTACATAATTGCTGTATTATTATACAATAATTACATATTTAATAATTACAGGACTTTTGTAAGCTATGATTGTAATGTAAAGTCGAGTTCACGAGCATCTTTTTTTAGCGTAGGCTACTCTCACTAATTTGTGTTTACTGGAATCTTCGAAAACGCCGTTAAAATGTGTCTTACCTGTATATTCTTATCTATATTATATATATATATATATATATATATATATATATATATATATATATATATATATATATCCTATTACTTTAAGCATTTTTAAATGTTCCTCCTGTTCCTCGTATTCGGTGGGATACTAGTTTTGTCAGACAAAAATAATAGACCTCTTTTTTTCCAGAATTTCTGAATTTGAAATATATGACATTAAAGCTTTTTTCTGTAGTCTACATTTTTACAACACACACACACACACACACACATATATATATATATATATATATATATATATATATATATATATATATATATATATAATATATTCTAGCATCGGTAACTTACTAAACAAAATATTTAGGTAGGCTATAATATGAGTTGGGAATCTGCGGACGAGTGGCGTTGGTGTGACGTCACATCAGTTCCCTGGTGATCGGTGGAGGAGTGAGTGAGTGAGTGAATGCGCAGGATGTTGAGCTGAACAGCTGATTCTGTGCATTTAACCAATAGGGACAGCTCCATTCCGCTAACCTAGCATCTACTGCAGTATAAAAAGGGGAGCAATTTCACTAAATGCTGCGAAGGAAAACGCACCAGCCTCACAATGGAACGTTTTCTTCATTCACCTGGCCGGACACGGGAAGAGTACCGGTACCAAACGGCGCGTCCTTCATCACAACTCATCTCAAGGTCCGCCTTTAGCCTTGGGTCCACAGCACCACTGAGAGGTAATGAAACCCTTACCGAATTCGCCGCAAAACCGGCCGATAGCTTAGATTTTTCAAACAAATATGCAAGTGGCATGAGGAAAGTGAGTGAAAAAGAATTACTGCAGGGGCTCAATGACCGCTTCGCGGGATTCATCGAGAAGGTTCATCACCTGGAAAATCAAAACAGAGCGCTAGAGAGTGAAATTGAGGCCATTAGAATCCGAGCAAAATCATCTTCCTCTCTGTCCGAAGAGTATGAATCAGAACTTAACGGTTTGAGGCAGCAAGTTCACGAGATTGGCCTTCAAAAGCATCAGATTGAGATAAACCGTCAGAACCTGGAAGACGAGTTTGACACTTTGAGAGAGAAGTATGAAAAAGAGGCTCGTGGTCGAGTTGATGCTGAGGACAGCATTTCAGTACTGAAGAAATGCATTAATGATGCATACCTAACCAAGCAAGAGATGGACAGAAAAGCCAAAGCTCTCGAAGAGGAGATCGGATTCTTGAAGAAAAACCACGAAAGCGAGGTAGCAGAAATGATGGCCCAAGTCCAAGAGGGTCATGTGACAGCAGAAATAAGTGATTTTAGTAGAAGTGATGTCACTGCAGCTCTGAGGGACATCAGGATGCAACTTGAAGGTCACACCGACTCTGACATCCGATATGCTGAGGAATGCTTTCGAGCGCAGCTCGCCAAACTGACCAAAGCTGCTGAGGTCAACAGAGAAGCTCTAATGGCCACTAAAGCAGAGATTAATGAACACCGGAGGCAGCTGCAGTCCAAGAACATTGAGCGCGACTCTGTGAAAGGTGTGAGGGAAGCACTGGAGAGGCAGCTGTATGACCTCGAGCAGCGGCACAATGCTGAAATCCATCACTACCAGGTAGGATACCTTGTGATGCACTGTTCAGCCTAGAATATTTTTAATCATTCAGTGTGCGGAATACTGAAATAAGAGCAATTCAGTTTCAGTCAAGAAACAGTAAGTTGAGCACTATCAGTGTTGGGGAAAGTTACTTTTAAAAGGAATGCATTACAATATCCTGTTAATCCCTAAAAAAGTAATTGCGTTACTTAGTTACTTTTTATGGAAAGCTTTTTATTGTGGTTGAATTGGATCATCACAGGTCAGCAGCAAAGACATTGGAAAGTGAGATTAAATACATAAAGTATATTTGTATTATTTTACATTTAATTATTGAAGGTTTGCGTAATATTCTAAGTTTGCATTTCACTGTTTTTATTCATTTTGAGGAATACTAAATCTGTTTTTGAGCAAGTGAAATGAGTAAATGCATGCTCACATTTAGTCTAGAACTACAATAACCATCATGTTTGCACAGCGCACACAACTTGCATTACTTATTTGAAAAAGTAACTCAGACATTTTATTTTAAATTTAAAAGGAGTGTTAATTTACTAGTTAAAAAGGTAATCTGATTACGTTACTTTTAATGCGTTACCCCCAACACTGAGCACTATACACCAATTCTACATAATCTAAAATTCAGTACCATGTCATGTGGATTTTTTTCTCTAATGCATTTCCATTGTGTTTACTTATTTTGTCCATGGTGCAGGACACAATCAGAGAGTTGGAATTCGAGCTGAAAAATGCTAAATATGACATGAGCAGTCATCTGAGGGAGTACCAGGACCTTCTCAATGTCAAAGTGGCACTGGATGCTGAAATTTATTCCTACAGGTACTTCTTTGATTACAGTATTATGATTATACAG
This sequence comes from Coreius guichenoti, assembly GCA_039654105.1. NCBI lineage: Eukaryota > Metazoa > Chordata > Actinopteri > Cypriniformes > Gobionidae > Coreius > Coreius guichenoti. Next base: position 32,291,355 of record CM077179.1, on the reverse strand, counting down.
TACAAACCGTTTTACTGTTGACCTCATAGCAAACTCTCAGGACCAAAAAAGCATTCATAACAGGTCTGAAAAAATGCATTTATCTAATTTATCATTATTTGCTTGTGTATTTTTAGATGCTTTCCATCCCTGATTATGTCCGTAGTGTTAAATGTTTATCTAATTAGAATTTATTTCTTGGGAGTCACTTAACAGTGCAAATTAACAGATTTTCAGCTTTATCAGCAACCCAGCGTTTTTTGTTTTTTATTCATACCTGGAAGGTGTAGTCTCGGTATGCTGCAGACACCTTCTAGCAGCACAATCACTTATTACGTGACATATAATTAGAGAGTGAACAAAGCAATGTTTATTAAACAGGAATGTTAGGCTAATTTGAATTTCAAATAATCATTGCTACATGCTTTTTATTCCAATTTCAATAAGTTAATTTGTTGATTGATTACAGTGGATTTAAATTTCAACAGAATTCATTTCATGATTTTGTTGGTAGCTTCCGTGTCTGTTTAGGCTTATCAGAGTTAGCCTCTGTATTAAGAAACAATAAATAGGGCAAATTTTTTGACAATATTCATTACAGTGCTGACACAACCAAATTATAGTATTACTAGAAATGTCCGATGGGTACTGGCAGGGCGTCAAGGTTGACATGTCAAGTGTCTCCACATCCATGTCACTGATCCCATGACAGAGATACTGAGAGATGACCTGAGGTTTTACTTCATGAGCCCTTGTGAGAAATACAGAACTCTGCGACAGTTATCATGGAAACTAGCAGTGCAAATTTGGAAAATATTCATGCAAATTAAAATATTATCATTTCTAACAGGACACATTTTTGACAACATTCAAACTTTCCAGTCCGAAAATGTAATCGTAACCCTATTCCGAAACCTAACCCTACTCATAACTTATTCCTAAAATTAAGATATTGATATTGAAGATTAAGATATTGAAGAACCAGATGTAGAGAACGGCAATGAACACAGTCCTGAGTCAGAGACAGAGGAAAATGAAGTCAAACCAAGTGATGAAAAAGAGGATGAACCAGTTGAAAATACTCCAGATGATTTTGAGGTAAGAAAGATGCTGACTCTGAACCAACTCAAGGAATAACACTGATGTAGAAGCATCTAACCCTGGTTGTAAGTCTAAACTTGACATAAACTGTAAACTTGTCCCTCAAATCTGATTGGTTGATTGGAATGTTGTTTCATAACCAACAAAGATGTCGATCCAGGAACATGTTGCACTTGGTGAAATCAGGTTCTGCAATGGCACTGTAATGAATGTTGTCAAAAACGTGTCCGATTTATAGTTTCCTAATGCAGTTAAGGCTTAGATGTAAAATGCACTGGTTGTCACTAGTTCAGCATAGTGAATATGAATATTATTCTGAATTGTTTTGCTTCCTTTTTTTACAGGAAACTTTTGGAGGGTGAAGAGTCAAGGTACTCTACAATCTCAGATGCACATATTTCAGTACCATACATTTACAGACAGTCACCCATCTATACTCTCCCTTGTGTCAAAAGGCAGGGGGGAGCAATTCGAAAAGCAGAGCCTCAGTACAAATTTGTTGAAGAGATTATTACAGAGACAACCAGAGAAGATGTGGAGATATCGGACACTGGCTCTGATAAGAGCGGGGAGGGGAGAGAGGGTGACAAACCAGATGAGGAGAGCAGTGAAACTCCTCAAGGGGCCGAAGATATTGTAGAACCATCTGTGGAGAATGGCAATGAACACAGTCCTGAGTTAGAGACAGAGGAAAATGAAGTCAAACCAAGTGATGAAAAAGAGGACGAGCCAGTTGAAAATACTCCAGATGATTCTGAGGTACGAGAAGATGCTGACTCTGAACTAACTCAAGGCTCTACAGAAAAGGCCATTGATGAACAAGATAAATGTGAGGAAATAGACACAAAAGACACAGAGCAGAAAGACCTGAAGGATGACACGAAAGGAAAAGTTGAAGAACCTGAAGAGGAACATGTGAAAACGACTGATAAACCAGCTGAAGAGACAGATGAAGATGAAGATGAAGAGAAAGATGTCCCCAAACCAGATATGTTAGAAATGCCAGAGAAATCAGAAACTGGATCAAAAGACAAACCATCTCAGGAGCCACAAAGTCCTGAAGCAAAAACTGAAGTAAACACTAAGCCCAGTGGACAAACTGTGGAGGTAAATTCTCCAAGAACTGAAGATGAGAAACAGAAAGATGCTAAAATCTCATCTCCTGAATCCACAACTGAAAAATCAGCAGAGAAAGAAACAACTCCAGTTCAACCTGTAGATGAAGATACTCCCAAACCAGATAAGCAGGAAGCTGCTGAACATACTGAGAGTGGAAAACAGACTACTGGAGAGGACACAAAGGAGGAGACCTCTGCAAAAAAAGACAAGTCTGATACTGTAAAGGAAGAAACAACTAAATCTGAGCCTATGGAAAAAGACCAAGATGACAGCAGTAAACTAACAGAGAAACCTGTGGAGAAGAAGCAAGAGGCTCAATCAAAGAAAGAGGAAAAGGAACAAAAATCTGAGGAGTCCGTTAAAGATAGCAAAGTTGCTGAACTGGTAGACAATGTGAAAACAGAAAAGACACAAAAAGAGCTTTCAAAGGTTGCAGAAGAACAATCACAACCTGAAAAGTCACAGATACAGGAGGACAGCAAAAGTGACAGTGTAGAGAGTGTAAAAACAGAAAAGGTTGAGATTGCTAAGCCTAAGGAAACAGAAAAGACACAAGAGGACCTTTCAAAAGTTACGGAAGAAAAATCACAACCTGAAAAGTCACAGATACAAGAGGACAGCAAAAGTGACAGTGTAGAGAGTGTCAAAACAGAAAAGGTTGAACTTGCTAAGCCTAAGGAAACAGAAAAGACACAAGAGGACCTTTCAAAAGTTACGGAAGAAAAATCACAACCTGAAAAGTCACAGATACAGGAGGACAGCAAAAGTGACAGTGTAAAAACAGAAAAGGTTGAGATTGCTAAGCCTAAGGAAACAGAAAAGACACAAGAGGACCTTTCAAAAGTTACGGAAGAAAAATCACAACCTGAAAAGTCACAGATACAAGAGGACAGCAAAAGTGACAGTGTAGAGAGTGTAAAAACAGAAAAGGTTGAGATTGCTAAGCCTAAGGAAACAGAAAAGATGCAAGAGGACCTTTCAAAAGTTACGGAAGAAAAATCACAACCTGAAAAGTCACAGATACAGGAGGACAGCAAAAGTGACAGTGTAAAAACAGAAAAGGTTGAACTTGCTAAGCCTAAGGAAACAGAAAAGACACAAGAGGACCTTTCTAAAGTTACGGAAGAAAAATCACAACCTGAAAAGTCACAGATACAAGAGGACAGCAAAAGTGACAGTGTAGAGAGTGTCAAAACAGAAAAGGTTGAGATTGCTAAGCCTAAGGAAACAGAAAAGACACAAGAGGACCTTTCAAAAGTTACGGAAGAAAAATCACAACCTGAAAAGTCACAGATACAAGAGGACAGCAAAAATGACAGTGTAAAAACAGAAAAGGTTGAACTTGCTAAGCCTAAGGAAACAGAAAAGACACAAGAGGACCTTTCTAAAGTTACGGAAGAAAAATCACAACCTGAAAAGTCACAGATACAAGAGGACAGCAAAAGTGACAGTGTAGAGAGTGTCAAAACAGAAAAGGTTGAACTTGCTAAGCCTAAGGAAACAGAAAAAACACAAGAGGACCTTTCAAAAGTTACGGAAGAAAAATCACAACCTGAAAAGTCACAGATACAGGAGGACAGCAAAAGTGACAGTGTCAAAACAGAAAAGGTTGAGATTGCTAAGCCTAAGGAAACAGAAAAGACACAAGAGGACCTTTCAAAAGTTAAAGAAGAAAAGTCAAAGAAACATGAGGACAGCAAAAGCAGTGAAGAAAGTGTGACAACAAGCGGAGGGGAAGTTGAAGTCAAGGAGAAACAGGTTGATGAAACACCAAGTGATCAACCCCCCAAAGCCAAGGAAACAAAATCTGATGCAAAGCCCGAGCAAAAGGATACTAAAGAAAGCAAAGTGAAGACGCCTGAAAAAGCCGAAGAGGAGGATAGTGTGACGACCAAAGGCAGTGGAACCAGCAAAGATGCTAAAAGTAAAGAAACTGTCCCAAAAGACAAAGAATCAGACAACGGTGAACATGAAGTGAAGGCTGCAAAATCTGAGACATCAACCAAAACAGAAGCTAAAGCTCTGGAGAAGACTGAGCAGATCAAAGAGAGCAGCAAGGACAGCGTGGACACCAAAGGTCCAGAAGAAACAACTAAACCCACTAATGTAGTGTAGAATAACAGCAGAAAATACTGATCAAAAAATAAGCGCCCTAAGAAAAAAATGCCTTGAGAAAAGAGAATGAGAAAAATGTTTAAATAAGCAACCTTGATGAATGTAATATAAAAATTACAACCATGCAAGTAATCTCAGTTGAGCATGAATTTTAGAAATTGCTTTCTGGAAGTCTGACGTTTCCGATGCAGATGCATGCGTACACTGTGATCTATGTGTACATAATGAATGTGTGAATCATGAGGAATGTATAAGCTTTTATTTTGCTACATCTGATCAGCCAAATGTATGTTTCAAATAGTGCTATATATTAACTTAATAAATATTCCAGCATATCAGTTTTTCATGGTATATTCATTCAACCGCTTTTCCTACAGAGGAACTACAGCTCCACTTCTTATCCTTGGTTCCAACACTTACCAACCAGCACTTACATATTCTCTTTAGTCAACATAGCTGCTATTCGTCTATAAAGGATCATAAGGCGTGTGTGTTTTTCCTAAGAACTCACTTAAGACTTGCCCAGAAAAAAAATCCTATAAAACTGCTTAATATTTTAAGAGGTCTCTACTTGGTTGAGGCAAGGTTAAACATATCAATTTAATCTGAAGGGATACAAAATTACATCAAGATTACCAAAGCCTGTCACTTAACATTAAGTCTTTAGAGCAGTGGCTCTCTAGTGGTTTTGCTTCAGGTTCCAAAGTCCCACATATTCACTACCATTCAAAAGTTTAGGGTCAGTAAGAATTTTTTTTCTTTTGGAAGAAATAAATGCTTTTATTCAGTAAGGCTGTATTAAATTGATCAAAAGTGACAGTCAAGACATTTGTAATGTTACAAAAGATTTCCATTTCAAATAGATGGTGTTCTTTGGAATTTTCTATTCATCTAAGAATCCTGATAAAAATGTATCAACATTGATAAGAAATGTTGCAATCTTAGGCAACAAATCAGCATATTAGAATGATTTCTAAAGGATCATGTGACACTGAAAACTGGAGTAATGATGCTGAAAATTCAGCTTTCACATCACAGGAACAAATTTCATTTTTCTTAAAAAATATAAAAGCAGAAAACAGCAATTTTAAACTAATATTTCACAATATTAGTGGGGGTTTTATCAAATATATGCAGCCTTGGTGAGCACAAGAGACTAAAATCATTTTAAAAAATTGTTCCGACCCCAAACATTTGAACAGTATAAGATGCATGGTGACCAAAGACAGTAGCTTTTTTACGTATTAAAGGGATAGTTCACCCAAAAATGTAAATTCTGTCATCATTTACACACCCTCAAGTTGCAGATCTTGGCAGCCATTGATTACCATAGTGGGGGCGAGGGGGGATACTATGGTAGTCAATGGCTGGCGAGATCTGCTTGGTTCCACATTCTTCCAAATATCTTCCTCTGTGTTCAGCAGAAAAAAGAAATTCATACAGGTTTGGAACAACTTGAGCGTGACTAAATGACAGAATTTTCATTTTTGGGTGAACTATCCCTTTAAAGTAAACATTCTACAAAATGATAATAAAATTAATATTACCATGAATTGTATAGACTCGAAACATTTATGTAGATTACATAAGATTACATATGAGAAGGAAAACTGGACATTTTGCAAATGCATAATAGCATTTCCCAGTAACAGTAAAACCACATTAAATGAAGTCTGGGTTGTTTTTTTTAAAAACCACTTGTTTGCCTAATTACACCAAAATAAAACATCAATTTTTCACATACAAATGGGTGGAGAATATCAGATGTGAAAACTTGAGAACCTTTTAGGGTTGAAACAATCATTAAAACACAGAACAAGCAGTGTACCATGCTTTTTTTTTTTTTTTTACCAAGTGACATGAATTTCTGCTCAAACACTGAATAATTTGACTGAACAGCAAAAGATGTGAGAAGCTTTTATTCTACCATTCAAAAGTGAATAAGTCTGTTAATTTTGCTTCCAATATGGTTGTGGATCTTTAGCACCATTTTTCCTCTGCTGCATGTCCACAATCCTGTTAGAAAAGACCCGCAGGCGTAGAGTTTATGTATGAAAACCCATTTGCTTTGTAATCAACAAGAACTGTATCATAAATGAGTTTAAATAGTTTATTGAAAAGTTCAAACATACACATAAGGACCTCTGAGGTATTGTGAAAGCATGGCCTCAGGGAACCAGGGTCATAATACAACACCGGGAGCAAAAGGTACTGAACCACCTGTTCCACCTTTACGATGAGCTACAGAGAGTCGTCTGTGCTGCAAATGAAAACCAAAGGCCAGCCATGCCAGCTCAGGAGCACCAGCGTCCATCTCCCCATTAGGCTACCCAAAAACTGCTCAGTTCAAGGGCAGACCTCATGTACGATTACTCTGGATGGCTGCCGAAGGAAAAGTAAACTGCTTAAGCTTGTCCTTGCGTGCATAGAAAGAAGAAAACGGTATAACAGTATTTAAATAATAGCAGGTATAACCTTTAATATAGAGTTAAGTAGTTGCATGAATCGCATTCAGACGACTAAGGAATATCAGATACAATACAAATTATGAAATCAGGGACAGTTTTGTCACAAACCCACCACCGTCTAACTGAGAAAAGAACAACAGGAAGCCACAGATGCCCTCCGTCCCAGAGAGTATTGAATTACTGCGGCAGTGCTGGAGACAGATGAAGAACTTAATTTGTAGCTGAATGTCTATAAGAGAACAACTACAAACAAATACAAAGAAGGGCATTTGGGCCAGAAGGGGACAAAAAGAAACATCATGACATGATCACTTTTGATGAGCCTTTGGACACATCCCATCCCGAATCCCCCTGCTGGTTGCTGTAGGAGTTAGATTTAAGGCCAGATTTCTCTGATATTCCCTTGTCCCTGACGTTAAGCAGGAGCAGGTTTAGGCCTCCAGCTCCAGGCCCAAGCCCAGCTTGTGGCCACCGGAATTGATGCTCTTTCCATCAACCAGGGCCGACAGGGTCAACTTGATACCTGAAAAACCATTACAGATTTAAATCACTGGACCTTTTACAGCAGGGTTCCTGATCTGCAGAGTTTGGTTCCAGCCCTAATCAAACACACCTGGACAAGCAAACAGTTTTCAGAGTTACTGAGGCTTTGTCCGAAATCACACACTATACCCTCATTCACTATTCCCTACATTACATAGTTCACTTGAGGGAGTGAATGAAAACAAGAGTGAATTCGGACACTGAGAGGGCGTATGGTTTATGCTTGCTGATTAATCATTTGAAACTTAGCAAACTGGCAGCTCCAGTAGAAATCTGATTTACCTTGAACTCTGTCATGGAAACTATGTATAAACCTTAATTAAACAATTGAATCAATTAAAAAGGAACTTATACTTGTGATATTATGCTGTAGCCACTTTGGACTAGTGGTTTGGAAAATGGACAGATGGATGATTCACATGCGGGCGCCATCTTTTGGTCAGATGCGGGAATTAATTCGGCACGACCATCACACTGCACACTCGTTTTTGCGATGCATTGTGGGATTGAAGTGCACTTGATAACGTCCATTATGGTTTCGGACACCACTACAAATGGCTGCTCACTCAAATAGTGCCCTATTTAAGGGTATAGGGGGTGATTTGGGACAATAGCAGCGAGTGAGTTTGATCAGGGTTGGAGCTAAACTTGGCAGGACAGTGGCCCTCTAGGTCCGGATATGAGGAACCCTGTTTTAAAGCATCCTAACTACATAAATGCAGACATCTACATAAAAACAAAATTAAAAGGGTGATGTTTCATGTTTCAAATATTTCTAAAACAACTTGTTTTATCAGTCTCCAAAGCTGAAGTCAATCACATTTTGTGGGAGGATAGATACCAACTACAGTGGGGAGAACAAGTATTTGATACACTGCCGATTTTGCAGGTTTTCCTACTTACAAAGCATGTAGAGGTCTGTAATTTTTATCATAGGTACACTTCAACTGTGAGAGGCGGAATCTAAAACAAAAATCCAGAAAATCACATTGTATGATTTTTAAATAATTAATTTGCATTTTATTGCATGAAATAAGTATTTAATCACCTACCAACCAGTAAGAATTCCAGCTCTCACAGACCTGTTAGTTTTTCTTTAAGAAGCCCTCTTGTTCTCCACTCATTACCTGTATTAACTGCACCTGTTTGAACTCGTTACCTGTATAAAAGACACCTGTCCACACACTCAATCAAACACTCCAACCTCTCCACAATGGCCAAGACCAGAGAGCTGTGTAAGGACATCAGGGATAAAAGCCCTGGGATGGGCTACAGGACAATAGGCAAGCAGCTTGGTGAGAAGGCAACAACTGTTGGCACAATTATTAGAAAATGGAAGAAGTTCAAGATGACGGTCAATCTCCCTCGGTCTGGGGCACCATGCAAGATCTCACCTCGTGGGGCATCAATGATCATGAGGAAGGTGAGGGATCAGCCCAGAACTACACGGCAGGACCTGGTCAATGACCTGAAGAGAGCTGGGACCACAGTCTCAAAGAAAACCATTAGTAACACACTACGCCGTCATGGATTAAAATCCTGCAGCGCACGCAAGGTCCCCTGCTCAAGCCAGCGCATGTCCAGGCCCGTCTGAGGTTTGCCAATGACCACCTGGATGATCCAGAGGAGGAATGGGAGAAGGTCATGTGGTCTGATGAGACAAAAATAGAGCTTTTTGGTCTGAACTCCACTCGCCGTGTTTGGAGGAAGAAGGATGAGTACAACTCCAAGAACACCATCCCAACCATGAAGCATGGAGGTGGAAACATCATTCTTTGGGGATGCTTTTCTGCAAAGGGGACAGGACGACTGCACCGTATTGAGGGGAGGATGGATGGGGCCATGTATTGCGAGATCTTAGCCAACAACCTCCTTCCCTCAGTAAGAGCATTGAAGATGGGTCGTGGCTGGGTCTTCCAGCATGACAACGACCCGAAACATACAGCCAGGGCAACTAAGGAGTGGCTCCGTAAGAAGCATCTCAAGGTCCTGGAGTGGCCTAGCCAGTCTCCAGACCTGAACCCAATAGAAAATCTTTGGAGGGAGCTGAAAGTCCGTATTGCCCAGCGACAGCCCCGAAACCTGAAGGATCTGGAGAAGGTCTGTATGGAGGAGTGGGCCAAAATCCCTGCTGCAGTGTGTGCAAACCTGGTCAAGAACTACAGGAAACATATGATCTCTGTAATTGCAAACAAAGGTTTCTGTACCAAATATTAAGTTCTGCTTTTCTGATGTATCAAATACTTATGTCATGCAATAAAATGCAAATTATTTACTTAATCATACAATGTGTTTTTCTGGATTTTTGTTTTAGATTCCGTCACTCACAGTTGAAGAGTACCTATGATAAAAATTATAGACTTCTACATGCTTTGTAAGTGGGCAAACCTGCAAAATTGGCAGTGTATCAAATACTTGTTCTCCCCACTGTATAAACTATTGTGAGATACAAAATAAAAAACAGTATTAAAAAAAAAAAAACAATGCCTTTAAGAAATGCTCATGTGTGAATAATAGAGGAAATGTAAGACTGTACCTGGTCTCAGAGTCTGAGTATAACCAACACCGACAAGGCTGGTGTTATTCACTTTAGCCTGTTGAAATGAGAGAAAATGTTTACTCATTTCTGAAGACAGTGTACACATGCAAAATCAAATGTAACATTCAAAAAAAATATATATATATATATATTTCACAAACACATTCATGAGGAGCCCGAGTTCCAGCCTCTTAAACAAAAGATGTTCTTTTAGTAGTGCCTCATGAATTGTATTTCGATTCACAGAGTCATCATCTGATCCTCAACAGCACACAGGCACAAATCTCTGGCAGTGGGTCGATGCCAAATTCTGTGTAAAGAATCAATATAAAAGCTGTACTAAAATATGCCTGCTCTGCTGGCCAATGGAAATCAGAGGTGGCTCTGGGGCTTTCTTTTTTTGCATCACAGCAGCATTAAACTGTCATGGTTAATCAGCACACATCTTTTGTTGTGAACGAGAACTATTGATCAATACTTGAGATTGGGACACATTGTGTCCTCTTACTATAATTCCTGTGTAAATACAACTATTTCCTTTAAATATAGAGGTCATGATGCAAAACAATGCTTGGTTGTTTTGCAAGATGCCGTTTAAGGAAGAAAAAAAAAAAAAAGAGAAACTTAGCCTTTTTGACCTTGGCTGTTAAATTTATGCAACGATTCCTGTATGCATTTATTTGCAGTGCAAATGCTCATTTTCATGATATAAAGGAGAGTACAGATGAATAATAACCCATTCATTAGTGAATCAATTTTCCCTTCACCCTTTTCTATTTATGGAGAAGGGTACATTTACACAACAACGATGTACTAAAAATGGAAAAGATTTTCCTTTGCGTTTTTTTACATACAGACAACGTTTTCAAAACGATCTGCATTCACAGATCTGTGAAAACGTTTAAAAGCACTGTATTCAGCTGCCAGGCCAGTAGTTGGCGATGTCACTTTGTAAAGAAACACTACAGACCTATAGACTGAACACATAATACGCATACCTGTTTTCACAAACTCACATTTTTGTAGTTTACACAGAGACAATAACTGCAGACAATACTTTGAAACCTGTTTTCAAAAGTTTGAGTTTTCAGGCCCCCAAAACGCATGAAAGGTTTTCCGTTTTTAGTTCAATGATATCATGTAAACGGCCCCTTAGAAATGTTTTATGGGTTCAGATGCAGAAACAAACAGGTGCCCCAACTTGTGATTTCTGTAAAAGCAATGCAGGTTTACTCACACAGATGGAGGCGTCTTTGTCCAGCTGATACTTGGCAGCAATGCCGAAGCGTGTGCTGTTGTTTCCTGCTGTCCAGGCCAGATTCACCGCTGTCTCCAGTTTATCACTCACTTTCTGGTAGATGGAGCCACCAAACTCTGAGCCATCATTACTGGAGGGATAGACAAGAAATTAAATGAATCAATAAGACTAGACCATTATAAAAAAAGTACGTAATTTTTTTTCCCTCTTTTTTTTCTCAAAATTACCAATTTTAATAATGGGTCAATACATCATCCATCCTTCCAAAACGTGTAAATAGAGAAAAGCTGCTCCAGCTAGTCTGACGTGTGGCATAGGTTAGTTGTCACAACGAGCGAGAAAGGTTGACATGGAGCAGCTAAATTTCAAACCTCTGGAATCACCAGTTTAAAAAAAAAAAAAAAAAAAAAAAAAAAAAAAAAAGGAGAGTCTGCTGGCAAAAAGAGAATGTGACAGATCTCATAATAAAACAAGAATCAACATTGGCTTGGCTTTTCGGAGATGGAGAACTGAGGAATTTGAATTGTTGTAAAAGAGATGCCGTTATTACTTAACAGGTAAGTAAGGTATTTTATTGAACAGATAAATTGCCATATGCATCTCTCTAATAGAGTTCATTGTAAAGCATTATCTATTGTGAAGGTGAGGTGTCTATTAATGGGTAAAGCTACAGTAACTTCATTCTTACTCTTAATTATAAACTTTTAAGCCTAGTAGTGAATGTTTTATGAGCAGTAGGATAATCTCTTTCTTTTTTTTAGTTATGAGAAAGAAGAACCATATTCATCTGCACAGTCACACAGAGCCGAAGCACAACCAAAACAATGTCCTTCAGCAAAATTAAATGTGGTTTTGTTTTTTACCGCCAGAGGGCCAAAAGTAACAGTGCACCTTTAAATTGCAACAAATAATTTATAAATGCACATTAACACTTATACGAAGGGCTTTTCTTGTAATTCAGATTTTATAGGGATTGCGCTCACAAAGAGCAATTTTTAGACATTAAATATTTCAGAGACGAGAATCTAAACATACAGTATGCATCATTACTGTAGCAATTTCCATGACTAACAATTTTAAAATATTTTATAATTTTTCATAATTTAAATTTTTTTTTAAATCCTTTCATATGTCCAGGTTGTCAATGACCTGGCATATTTATAGAAACCTAATGCATCATTCCAGGGAAAACATAGTAAACTTCCTGACGTCTAAGCTAGCTCTGTGTACATAATTTCTCATTATAATCAACACTACTTTAAAAATAATTACTTTAAAATAAACCAGGTCCAAGTCACATGCACTTAGAATGATGTAGTGACGCTTCAGGACTTACACATTAGTGTGCAGCTGGAAGTCTCCCGTTTTGTAGCCTACAGCAAAGTTGTTCTGGGTCATCTTGGACTTGGCAGTGTCGAAGGACATCTGGTAACCAGCGAGCCATCCCTCATAGCCCACCACTGCAGCACCGTGAATGGTCGGGCCGGCAAAGTCGAAGTCAACATCACAGCCCAGGTTGACGTACTCACGCTTGTATGCAGTCTTGACTTTTCCACTCTTTTTTCTGTTCATGAGGGGAAATAAACAATTTAGCATTCTCCTCAGTGGAATTACATTTGTTTATAAGACGTTTTTAAACATATGGATTATTTGCCTTTTGACTAGCCATAAACCAAAACTCTGATCTGCAGAAATATAAACTGTTTAGATTGTATATTCTTTCCCATCAAACAAGTGATACATCTGTGTAACAAATAACTATGAAATAATCATGCAGTTCTCTTAAAACCACACTTAAAATATCAATTTCATTGTTATAGATCACATACCAAATCAAGCTGCAAATTACTAAATTCCAGACCACCTCTTTCATTATTATTTATATACTATTACATTACATTAATTTTTATATATTTTGATATATAAAAAATTTGATATAGATTGATTTGCATTTGTGTTTATATTTTCAGTTTAACTTCAGTTATCCTTTTATCTTTTTTCTATTTAGCTTTATTTCAGTTCAACTTTTAGTAATTTTAGTTCTTAAACTTCTTTTATTTCAGTTAGTTGCCAAAGCAACATTTCCAATTTTCAAGTAAGTTTAAGTTTTCTAATAATTATATTCTTATTTACTTACAGCTCCATTTCAATTAATGAAAACATTTTGTAGTCGTTTTAGTTAACAATAACACTAAGAATTTAAGCCATTTTGCTTTTTTTTTAACCAGCTGACAGGCAGGTGATTTTAGTGAATGTAAGAAATTAGTGTAGTTCATCACATTTACTATGACTATGACCACGAACATTGCACATCCAAAAAGTGTTACAACTCTTTGTCTTAATTTTGCATATTAAACCTTTTTTTTTTTAAACCCGTCAACCTTTTGTAAATATTTGGCTTGAAAGTGTTTTTACTCGATCTTTTTAAAAAAAAAGAAAAAAAGAAAAAGAAAAAAAAAAGCCTCATGGTGTGATATTTTACTATTCATATTTATTCAGAGTTCAAATACTGTTTGGGACAGCACCATAAATAATGTAAAATAATAATTTTCTTCCATCATAATCCAAAAAAAATATCTGAATCCAAAAGGACAGATGCAGATACCACAGTGAAGGACAAAGTCATGCCTTGGTCATATTATTTCATTCACTGCACCATTTAAAAACAATTTAAAGCTCAAGTCACAGCTTATACTGAGGCTAGCAAAAACCAACCCATTTTGCATTGTCTGCACAATAAAACAGCATACAGCAGTGTTGGTGAAATACACTACCATTCAAAAGTTAATTTTAAGAAATTAATATTTTTATTCAGCAAGGATGCATTCAATTGATCAAAAGTGACAGTAAAGACATTTATAATGTTAAAATGATTTCAACTACAAATAAAAACTGTTCTTTTGAACTTTCTATTCATCAAAGAATCTTGAAAACATGTATCAGTTTCCAAAAAATATTAAAGATGCAGAGATTTCTGAGAATTTGAAATCATCCTAAACAAACACACCTCTCCCTTCATTGCTCCACCCCAAAAATGCACAAACACACAATGCAAGAGTGGATGTCAAACAATGACAGTCAAAACTGTCCTGTTACAATAGCTAACATTACAACAACAGCAAATCTTGAGTCTGTGAAACAGCAAAGCCAATGTTACTCACGCATGCAGCAGAAACAACACAACCTCAGTGTCCGTTTTCAGGCCTTCCTGCTGGAAAGCTTTTCTAATATTAACACGGGTCCTTAAGCTTTCAACAGCATTTCTCAGAAATCGATTACTGCACCTTTAAGCAGCACAACTGTTTTCAAAATTGATAAGAAATGCGCCTTGAACACCAAGTCAGCATATAAGAATTATTTCTGAAGGATCATGTGACACTGAAGACTGGAGTAATGGAGTAATTCACATCACAGAAATAAATGACATTTTAAAAATACATTCAAATAAAAAAAAAAAAAAAAAAAAACAGTTATTTAAAACTAATATTTCACACACCAAAAAAAAATAAAAAAAAATATTAATAATCTTGCTAATAGAAACACACTGCTCTTCACTCCTCTGCTACACGATCCAAAGCCCCTGCCGTGAGCTACATGAACCTATACATTAGTGAAGGCCATGTCAGCACGACTGTAATCTGAGAGCACAGACCCTAACGACACCAGACAGGTGCCACTCTCCTGACCGATTTACAGTTCTCAGAACATGAGGACTGCACTGTCCAGCTTGTGTGAAAGTAACCTTGAGATATGCATCAATGCACAACAAAACACAACTAACTTTGTCACATGGGGGCACTTGAATTGCTCAATACACTATTGAGTTACAGTCCACTGTGAGAGACAATGTAGCGTCTCCCATGACTCAACACACGTGCACAGAGAAATCAGTGTTTCAATCCAAATCTGAAGCTTTGGAGCCAGTGGAGAAAAGAAATAATTTACCCAGTATTTGGTGAGAAGGTTGTGTCAAAGGTCAGCTTCAGTCCCTTTGCAATCTGGAAAAAGTGACACACAAAATTCTTATTCACGCTAAAAGAAATGCACCATGATTGGTGACCATTCAATGATTGAAGCTGCATTCAGACCTGATCTTCAATGGTGATCTCCGTCCCCAGGGTATTGTCAGTATTCCACTTCTCTGTAAAGGTCAGACCATACTCAGACCTCTTGTATTTGGTTTCCAGGCTGCCCACCACTTTGCTGGTGTCAGTGTTGGAGGAACCAGCGGTTTTAAATTCCTACAGAGACAGGAAAGAGAAATACTTCAGATCACATTGAGGTAGCAGGTGTTTCGTTTTATTAATTCATAGTGGTTTTGAAAATGCGTCAAAGCGATAGTTCACCCAAAAATTCTGTCATCATTTACTCACCCTCAAGTTGTTCCAAACCAGAATGAATTTCTTTCTTCTGCTGAACACAGAGGAAGATATTTGGAAGAATGTTTGTAACCAAGCAGATCTCGCCAGCCATTGACTACCATAGTATTTTTTTTTTTTTTTTTTTTTACCACTATGGTAGTCAATGGATGCCGAGACCTGATTTTTAGGTGAACTATCCCTTTAAGTGCCTACATAAGGAATAGGCTACATGGAATTAACTAATGTGTTTTGAATTAATCACCCAGGAAGTGACATAAGCAGTAGTTACATATTTAATGAAAATAAGTCTCACCACTCCACTGGCTGATTTTGTCTTGACATCGAGCTTCACCATACCGAATCCTTTCAGAAAATAAACCAAAGGAAACGATTACAACAGGAAAAGAAAACTAATGGTAATTTTTCACAGAGTAGTGGATTATTAAAAATGTTACCATATCCTTTGTTGAAGATGTCTTTGGCAGACTTGCCAAGATCAGCATATGCTGGGGGAACAGCCATTTTATCTATTTAAAAAAACAAATGAATAACTAGTGGGTCAATTAGAAGATCATAACACTAACACAGCTGTGGATAAAACAGCAGAAACAGACCAACACATTTAAATGATTACAATTGATCTGCCATTCAATTAACCCCCAGTTTCACAGATAAGCCTTAAACTAGTCCCAGACTAAAATGCATGTTTGAGCCGTTTTAACTGAATGCAACTTCTTAAAATATGTCAGAGCCATTTTTTTGGTCTCAAGACGCACACCAGTAATTTTTTTTTCTTCTTCTCAGGCACGTTTATAAAAGTTGAAGCCTAGTTGAACAAAGGCCTAATCCTGGCTTAATCTAAGACCTGTCTGTGAAACCAGGCCATTAAATTGTAGGACGTTTTGGGTGGTCTACGGTATCTCTAGCTTTCCATGGTTAATCGTAGTGGAGACAGTGTCATATCAGTTTGATAAATGACCCAGCCTGAATGCAGCTGCTCTGCTCAAGCTAATCTGAACTGACAGCAGGCCACACCTAGCTGAGTCACTGAGTCTGGATGTGACGCACTCATTGACACTCTCCACACTAACCTACACGTGTGGAACATGTGTGCAATTCAGCATGAGAAGCAATTGTGTGAAAGGAGGGAAGGGGTGGAGACACCTTAAAAAAAAAACTTTGGTCTAAGGACTGCATAAAACAAATGCTTTAAATGCTTGTTTTCTGTTGGCTGTGTATGAGGAACAACATACAGTAACTGTACAGTGTAAAGGCTAGGTGTAAATCAGGGGTGTCCAGTCCTGCTACTGGAGGGCCACTGTCCTGCACAGTTCAGCTCCAACCCCAATTAAACACACCTGAACCAGTTAATCAAGGTCTTACTAGGCATACTAGAAACTTCCAGCCAGTTGTGTTGACGCTAAAGTTGGAGCTAAACACTACAGAACAGTGGCCCTTCAGGAGCAGGTTTGGACACAACTGGTCTAAATGGTTGAAGAGATCAATTTAAATCATCATGGAATTCCAATTAAGAGACCAATCAGATAGATCAGAACTCAGAATGCAAAATTATGTAGACATGTTCGATTACATGAATTTTTAACTTTCTACCTCTATAAAGCTGAGATCACATTAGAAATTTGTACTAGGGATGCATCGAAATGAGAATTCTGGGCCGAAACCCAAACTTCTGGATGCACTTGGCAGAAAACCGAAACCAAAAATGCTTTTTAAAAATGTCCTATTTTAAATGTTTTTTTGTATAATTGTAATAATATTAGACTTAATTAAATTCAATAATTTTAATAATACTTGTAGCGTCATTTTACCAACGTTGCCTAGCACAGCTATACCTCACTATGTTACAGCACAATAGGGATATTGCAAACAGAAACAAGTATACCACTACATAGAAATTTAATGTCGGAGCATTATTTGAGAGGACTTTGCTTTTCCAATGAGCATGAGCGGTACACGAGTGGAGCGTTCGCATGGGCCGCGAGCAACTGAGCACAGCGCAAGTGCATATAGTGGAATCTTGGGCGAAGCGTCACAGCGAGAGTGAAACCCGAGCGCTGAACACTGAGGGGCGGGGCAGGGCGGGGCGGGGCAGGGCGGGGCGGGGCGGGGCAGCATATATTTTCGGCCGTTTTTCTCAATTACGGCCTATAATTTCCGGCAGCGAAATTATAAATTTCGCTAGAAAAAAAAAAAGAGATAAAATCGGTATATAACAAATCATAATGAACCTAAAATGTAAAAAAAAAAAAAAAAAAATCTACTCTACTCTCCAGAAACACTGCAAAACTGCAGGTTTAAAGTTTATTTTCTATTATTCATCTAAAGGTCATAGGGTAACGCATCAATCTGTTATTGGTCAGAAGTCTTCACGTGATACAAATTCACAAGTCAGAGTTAACCAAACTTGAACTATGGAATGCAGTGAAACTTCTTCACATGAGCTTGTCTCTGGTCTCCAACATTACATGCGTATGAATGGAGCAAAAAGTGTAGTGTAGATTTTTACATTTTAATATTAAAGTCAGAATGAAACTGACTGTTTTTTCTTCCCTATTGTAACTTACAGCCGAGTGAAACTTCTCAAAAGAAGTTCTCAAAAAAAGAAAGAATAAAAAGGTAGTGGTTTGCTATAGCTGTGATGTCATGTGAGTGACAGGCTGTCCCGCCCTCATGCCAGTAAACACGTCATCAGAGAAGAGAAGTCGCTGCAAGAGGGAGGAGAAGTTTTTAAAGATTATGAGGTCACATGAATTTAAAAATTATAATGATGTGCAAAGGATACATTTATAATAAATAATAAAAAAAGAATTGTTCATTTTTTTTTATTATTTCATGGTGTCCATTTCCCCTAACTGGCCAATCTGGTCTTATCCAGTCTCCCAGGCTTTAACACTAGCCAACGACCAGGCTGGTTTAAACTTATCAGCATGGGAAAAGCATCTAACAAGAATGTTGGAGGAATAGCAGTACAATTATGCCTCGCAAGCACTGTAAATAATGCTGAGACAACCAGTATTAGCAAATAGACTAAAATTATATTTCCAAATAGGAACACATAATGTACTCATTATATTATTCATCACTGTGACCTTTACCATTCAGGTAATGTAGTAGGAATGTCTGGTCCTGTACACATGACAGGCGTTTCTATGTTTTTCTGTTCAGGAAGTAGTAAATTACAGATGCTGATGAAATATTCTTCCACCATAGAACAATTCCATACTAGTCCTTCTAACGTAAAAACAGAAAGCATAGAAGAAAAAAAAAAATTATGTGCAGAATCATAAGAATCTTATCGATTAATAATATACTGAGCTGGGGTTTGAGAACTGCTTTATTATAAAGGGCAAAGTAAGGGCAAGGCTAATTGCGGATCTCCTTCCTCATTTTTACTAGCCGCAGGAAACCCGCATGGTGCTGATGGTCATACGCTACACTTAAAACGAAATCAGGCAAATGTGCAGCACGAACTATGGTTAAATCTTAATCAAAGCAGAGACATAAGAGCATCAAAAAATATCTGTTTGACACAGGTCAAGACAGTAGTACTGCGAGGCTGCACTCATGGAAGCGCTGATCCCGCGGCCTGTCAATTAAAGCTACACTATAGATTAGGCTGTAAAGCTGCTGACTCGTGCTCATGTCACGTTATGGCTGATCTCAGGCTCTGGGCTGTTGTGACATTAGACCAGGCCGAGAGTCCGAGCTCTGAGTGATTCAGCTAACGCCAGCTAATGCGCTAGCACTAAGTAGAAAGCATGCGAATTAACAACTCCGAAGCTGAAATGTCAGCAATATATGACTCCTGCTTCTCTCACCGACTTACCTGTCAAAAGGAGTGGAGTGAGGTTATTCAAGTACGCCTGCTGAAGTTACTCCCAGTACCGAGCCAATGTGGAGGGTCTGGCCAGTTGGAGGGCGAAATGAAGGAGACTGTAATGTAAC
The DNA here is from genome assembly GCA_039654105.1 of Coreius guichenoti. NCBI lineage: Eukaryota > Metazoa > Chordata > Actinopteri > Cypriniformes > Gobionidae > Coreius > Coreius guichenoti. The sequence goes on along the minus strand of CM077179.1, from coordinate 32,271,906 downwards.
ACACCCGTGCCGACAGCCTCCTGCTCAAGGACCCCAGGCTGCCCCATCGGTGCCTGACGGTAAATGTCAACAACCAAGAACAGATGTGCCTTGCGCTGTATACATTTATTTATTGCACATTGCTTGTTTGACATTTAAAAAAAAAAAAAAAAAAAAAAGACCCTTAAACATTTATTATTATTATTATTATTACTATTATTACAGTAGAACAAAATCAATGAGAATGTAGCTACAGCACATCACTTTTTGATCACATATAAAGGAAACAATATTATTAATATTTTTAATTGGATTTATTTTATTTCAGTTTTAGTAATTCTAGTTATTCAACATTTATTTCAGCTAGGTAAGATGGCCCCATCTCATCTTCGATGAATGGCTACCATATTTTTAATTTTGTAATTTCATCTGAATATCAATATTTGTGACATTTAGTCAGCCAGCTTTGAGGTTAATTTATCTAATTTGGTCTCTCTGGAAAATAGTGATTATGACATCGTATGATGTTGAATATGAGTTTTTTGTGTCTATTTATTAATGAGGGATGTGTGGACACATCAGTGTTTTTAGATTTGTGGAGTAAAAGTTATAGTTTTTATTTTGAAGTAAAAAGATTAGACCCTTGGGGTAAGATGGTGACCTCTCAGAATTGACACAGAAGGCCCTAAGTGGCATGTTGTTATTATTTTTTTTAAATGTTATTGTAATTAATGGGGTTATTATTCCGTAATTATGTGTACATTTCAGACATATTCGCTTTCATTTCTTTCTTTGTGTGCCCTGAGAGTTCATGTGTCTTTCATTTCAGTTGACTCACGAGCATGAGCAATGCATTCACTGGCCTCTTGGGGCTGCTAAAGCATCTCTAAGGTTGTACATGTAAAAAAAGGGTCCACTTTCAGCTAGTTTGTTCTTTATATTGTGATGTTTTTGCTACATGTAGTTATTAATAAAATGACGCGTTTAAGAGGTCCAAGATCTGAAAGTGCTGAAACGCTATTGTGTTCATGCGTGAATTGTGTTGGGACTAATATTTTGAAAAGTGTTGTGTAATGACGTAATGTGTGAAGAACGGAAGTGACGAGTAAACAAGACCGATATTTTGGAGTTGTCCTCATTCAGTTTGTTTGCACAGCTTTCAACTGTGCTTTAAAAATGTTTTATTTGGGTTTTTACTTAATTAATCTGCTACTTTTTTTAGCTAAATCTAGTATTCATAAATGTAAATTTGGAGGAAATAAGCCTTTTCAATAATACCTAAACACAATGTTATGCTTAAAAAATAAGAAAGCTGTAAATGTGTTTAGATTTGTAAACATTTTCATAATTTTATTTAACCTTTAAGTTTGTCAGTTTTTTTTTTATTCAATGTACTCCTTGACTGTCTGTAACTCTTTAAAATCAATAATAATAATAATAATAATAATAATTAAAAAAGTAAACAAGACCGATAGAACATTGTCAATAAAAAAAGCAAGGAAGACTTGTCATATTTTTAATGAATATACAGTTTTTTGATTAATGGTTTGATTAAGTTTCTCTGATTAATAATAAATAAATAAAAAGTAAACAAGACCGATCTTAATTTATCTAAATGGGAAATTATTTGCTTATACGACACTGCAGAGAATGAGATTGAGAATATTCCAATTAAAAATTAATTGAAGTATTTGGGGATTCTTATAATACATTTTTAAATTTGTATAATAAAGTTTTATTAGACAGCACCTGAATTTTTCACCCCGATTATCCAAAGCAAAAAATATATTTAATAGTTGTTTCAGAGATTTGTCAATTTTAGGTTCTTTTTTGTCCAAGACAGATGCAATATCCAGATTTGTATACCCTTCCCTCTCTTTAGCAGTAAATAATCACACCTCCTTTTTTTCCCTTGACTTTATTTGGAATAATAAACCTCATAAATTGAAGAAAAATGTTATGGCTAACAAAAGAAGTGGGGGGGGGGGGGGGGGGGGGATGGGGGTGTCTTGAAGTTCTGAATTTTGATGATGCTAACAACACATTTAAAATTAATTGGATGAAAAGATTATTGCTTGGAACAGATTCTATGAGAATATAATAACATATTTAATAGGGTAGGTGGCCTTTCTTTTTTGATGAAATGTAATTACTCTATTAAATTGGCTCGATTTCCTCAACAAGCACTGTTAGCCTAGAAATTGTTTTACAACCAACTCTCCCCCCTACTAAACCATCTTATGAAATAATTCAGATATTAAAATTAGAAAGAGATCATATATATGTATAAATGGTTTCATAAAAACAACTTTTGTTGCTAATCTATTAGAATGGCGATATTTTGTCATATGAAAGTTTTATGAATATCTACCAATATCCTGCCATTTAAAAAATTGAATTCTGTGATAAATGCTATTCCAAGCGGCATAATTTTTTTTTGATGACCCTTCCGTAACTGATATATGCACTTTCTGTAAAAATGAAAGTGAAGACATTTGTCATTTTTTTTTTCTTGTAATGTTTCATCACTTTTCTGGAATGATTTGAGTTTCTGTGAGTTTCATTAAGGATGGAATGAGTTTGAGTTTCCACACAACAGAGGGAGTGATTTCATTTGGAATTTGGTTGTCCCTTTTGACCGCTAACCATATGATTCAATATGGACTGTAAAATATGTGCTGTAAAAACCACATTATATTTGAAAATATACATTTCCATAGTATCACTTAATCAATTATAAATTACCTGTAATTTATTATTATATATCCTAATGCAGCTTTGCATTAGTTATGCTAATGTAGAAGTAGCAGATTGGACAAAAAATGTGACTCATAAAAGCACTGAGCATCCTGTTCATTCCAATCATTTGCCTTAAGTGCTGATACAGCGCTGTTTCCAAATGTTTGATGCTGGCAGGCTCATTTTGAATTGCAGATGATTCTGTGAAGACACCGAGGACAGCAGAAAGGACACATCCCTGCTATGACTTTCAGCTGAGGTTAGACGCATCAATTAGAGAAGTACAACGCATGACAGCATGTGCTTCTGAGGAAGGCGTCCTCCACATTTTTTGTTAGATTTTTTTATCTACATGAAGGTATATAAATAAAATATTAATAGTACACCTTCGTTAGGCTCTAATCGGTTTATTGCCTTCATATCTTGCAACACGTTAATGTTTAATCAAATGTGTAATACAGCCTCTGTCCTGATAATATATTTTGTGTTCTAGTAGTTATACCCATTTTGGCCAGGTCTTTCTCAGAAAAGAGATCACCATGAAATCAAAATGTTTTTTTATTAATGGAATGTTGCAGTATTTATTATAAATGATATATTCATGCATATCATTTTTTTTTTAAAATTCATGTGCCCTCGTTGTCTTTAATCAAAATAACTTCCCCTCCTTCTTGGAGCAACATCTGTTCTCTTCTCTGATGACGTGTTTCTCGGCACGAGGGTGGGACAACCTGTCACTCGCATGAAATCGACCAATAGCAAACCACAACCATCCAATCAATTCCTAATGGACACAATCAAGCCCCGCCCTACAGTTTTCTTGTTTGAGAAGCTGTTTCACTCGGATGTGTCACAATAGGGAAGAAAAGACTATCACAACTTCCGTTTCATGCCGACTTTAATATCTAGAGACTAACCTGATGAAATAAAGGTACACTTAATATTTAGGGCTAAATTTAAGATTCATGTGTTTGAATTGCATATAAAAAAATCTCCATCGATTTGGAATACACAGTTTTAACCAAACTAATAACCTAACAAGCTAATAAACTTAATGTGATACATATTTGTAAGCAGGTACTATTTCTGTAATAGTACTAATAAACTGAATGTGTTTTAAATACACAGTAACCGATATGCACACTGATCAGGCATAACATTATGACAGGTGAAGTGAATAACACTGATTATCTCTTCATCACAGCACCTGTTAGTGGGTGGGATATATTAGGCAGCAAGTGAACATTTTGTCCTATTTCCTGAAGCAGGAAAAATAGGCAAGCGTAAGGATTTGAGCGAGTTTGACAAGGGCCAAATTGTGATGGCTAGACGACTGGGTCAGAGCATCTCCAAAACTGCAGCTCTTGTGGGGTGTTCCCGGTCTGCTGTGGTCAGTATCTATCAAAAGTGGTCCAAGGAAGGAACAGTGGTGAACCGGCGACAGGGTCATGGGCGGCCAAGGCTCATTGATGCACATGGGGAGCGAAGGCTGGCCCGTGTGGTCCGATCAAACAGACGAGCTACTGTAGCTCAAATTGCTCAAGAATGCTGGTTCTGATAGAAAGGTGTCAGAATACACAGTGCATCACAGTTTGTTGCGCATGGGGCTGCATAGCTGTAGACCAGTCAGGGTGCCCATGCTGACCCCTGTCCACCGCCGAAAGTGCCAACAGTGGGCATGTGAGTATCAGAACTGGACCACGGAGCAATGGAAGAAGGTGGCCTGGTCTGATGAATCACGTTTTCTTTTACATCACGTGGATGGCCGGGTGCGTGTGCGCTGCTTACCTGGGGAACACATGGCACCAGGATGCACTATGGGAAGAAGGCAAGCTGGCGGAGGCAGTGTGATGCTTTGGGCAATGTTCTGCTGGGAAACCTTGGGTCCTGCCATCCATGTGGATGTTACTTTGACACGTACCACCTACATAAGCATTGTTGCAGACCATGTACACCCGGTATTCCCTGGTGGCTGTGGCCTCTTTCAGTAGGATAATGCGCCCTGCCACAAAGCAAAAATGGTTCAAAGGAATGGTTTGAGGAGCACAACAACGAGTTTGAGGTGTTGACTTGGCCTCCAAATTCCCCAGATCTCAATCCAGTCGAGCATCTGTGGGATGTGCTGAACAAACAAGTCCGATCCATGGAGGCCCCACCTCGCAACTTACAAGACTTAAAGGATCTGCTGCTAACATCTTGGTGCCAGATACCACAGCACACCTTCAGGGGTCTAGTGGAGTCCATGCCTCAACGGGTCAGGGCTGTTTTGGCAGCAAAAGGGGGACCAACACAATATTAGGAAGGTGGTCATAAAGTTATGCCTTATCGGTGTATATATATACACTGAACAAAATTATAAACGCAACACTTTTGCTTTTGCTCCCATTTTTCATGAGCTGAACTCAAAGATCTAAGACTTTTTCTATGTACATAAAAGGCCTATTTCTCTCAAATATTGTTCACAAATCTGTCTAAATCTGTGTTAGTGAGCACTTCTCCTTTGCCGAGATAATCCATCCACCTCACAGGTGTGGCATATCAAGATGCTGATTAGACCCCCGGACCCCCCAATACAGCAAAACTGCACATTTTAGAGTGGCCTTTTATTGTGGCCAGCCTAAGGCACACCTGTGCAATAATCATGCTGTCTAATCAGCATCTTGATATGCCACACCTGTGAGGTGGATGGATTATCTCGGCAAAGGAGAAGTGCTCACTAACACAGATTTAGACAGATTTGTGAACAATATTTGAGAGAAATAGGCCTTTTGTGTACATAGAAAAAGTCTTAGATCTTTGAGTTCAGCTCATGAAAAATGGGGGCAAAAACAAAAGTGTTGCGTTTATAATTTTGATCAGTGTGTATATATATATATATATAAAATCAATTAATCCTATTTCAATCTCATATGCTTTAATTTAATATGGCTTGTTCCACATACTGAATATATTTTTCACAATGAAGAGATTTACGCTGATTCTAAACACTTTGAATAAGTACATTTTGAAAATATGATTATTCAAATAAAATCAAAAAGATATATATAGTTGATAATAAAGCATGCCATGATTTTTCTTTTTTTGAGTACAGAAATCTTACCCGTTTCATTCATATATGACATATGTGACCCTGGACCACAAAACCAGTCATAAGGGTCAATTTTTTGAAATTGAGATTTATACATCATCTGAAAGCTGAATAAGATTTCCATTGATGTATGGTTTGTTTGAGATACATCTATTTGAAAATCTGGAATCTGAGGGTGCAAAAAAGTCTAAATATTGAGAAAATCGCCTTTAAAGTTGTCCAAATGAAGTCCTTAGCAATGCATATTACTACTAATACATTTTTGATATATTTACGCTAGGAAATGCACAGAATATCTTCATGGAACATGATCTTTACTTAATATCCTAATGATTTTTGGCATAAAAGAAAAATCGACAATTTTGACACATACAATGTATTGTTGGCTATTGCCACAAATATACCCATGCGACTTATGACTGGTTTTGTGGTCCAGGGTCACATATGCATCATATAAATAGTTTATTAGTTTATGTGTAATACAAATTTATATGCAATTCAGATTAAGGCTCTAAATATTTTATTTTAAGTGTATAATAATGATATCAGAGATGCTTTTAGATCAATCCTGGAGAGGTTGAATGTAAGGTCAGTTTTCAGTGGCCATTTTATGAATTGTATTTTATTCTCTTCTTGAGCTTTTGAAAATAATGAGGGACCATTTGAAAGTTTTACAGTAAGGCACATTATGTTTATATAGAGATTTCACACCAAACTATTTGAAAATGTCTTGTGTATGCGTCTTAAATGTACTGCTTTCTGTGTACTACCAAAGGGGGAGCTAAAGACAAAGACATAGCGCTAATAGGATTATATATGGAAGCTGCTTGACCCCTATGACCTTATGACTCCTGCATGGGCTTATATACACTCAATTATTTCAGTTTCTTTCTTCTCTCTCTATGACTCATGCACAGTGAATGAGGATTAAACACTTCATATTTGTCAAATTTTTTAAATGGCTGGTACATTTTTCTTTGGACATTTGGCATTGTTATAATAAATATCTTAACTGAGCACAAGTCAATAGGTAAGAACTTCTCACATCAGAAAAAAAACGAAACTCACGAGTCAGTGAAAAATAAACCGCGTAGTTCGACATTGGCTAATTTAAGATTTCTTTTATTGCTCCACTCAGTCTCCCTTAAAAACACAGCACAAAATGTAGTCACTCATATCTCAGCGAAGGAACTAAAATCATCCGGATAAAGTTGGTAATACTGAGGAGAAAAAAGAGAAACACATAAAATACAAAACTATACATGTAAATTACAGCCTTTTCAGTTTCACAAAACCAGTATTTATCCACTGAGAAAGCCACAATGTGAAATGCTTGATCAAATCCACTGATGTTATCTATTTGACACAGTGTTTATAAAAGGCCTTGACAACACACACATAAATGACCAACTGAGAATTTCATAGAATTTTCCTATGGGAAATAATTTTCAACATATCCAGGCAGTTTTCAGACCTTTAATCATCGTTATTACAGTCATTTAAAAAAAAAACAAAAAAACATCTTATACAACACAAGGCTGGTGAAAACTTCTACATTTCCTTTATTTGGTTGTTTTTTTTTTTTATCCTCAAAAATGCTTAGAGAAACTATTTACTACTAGAGAAAAATTACAAGGAGATGCAATAAACAGTCATGTTTTTCATGTTCAAGCCAATTCAGTAGTAATGCACTGCAGTTTGATGCACTGAACACTTCTTTGATGAACCATGAAACAAAACAAGAAAAGACTTTTACTGCGCTTTAAAATACGTCCATCAAAATATGATGCAGTGCAGTGCTAAAAAGAGATTCTGGAAAATGTGTATCTATCAAGGTGTTTCCACCACTAGCTAGTAAAAGGAGCCAGCTCCCATTGTTTTACAAATACGCTATCAAAGAAACAAAACTCGGTTAACTGAATCTTGAGTAAAATGTAAAATATCTTTCGGCTATGGGGATTTAAATCGAGCTTGTAAGAATTTATAGTGCCGAGCCCAACGACAGTAGTTTTATATCACGTTTTCACATATCTCCAACAAAATGAGAGCTGACAGGGTTGCATTAATTCATTGTTGTAGTGCATACATTGTGATTCAAAAAAAATATGCTTGGTCGCATATACAGACCCAACTTAAGAAGATGAGTTTTAAAAAAAAAAAAAAAGATAGACTTGATAAGGAATACAAAAGCTATGCCATTAGCAAACTGAACATTGAGCATTTTTTATTGGTCAAACGGCACAAAGCCAGTCAGAAGAGGTTAACATGTTTGGGATGTGCATTGTCTGTGCAGTAGCTCTAGATGGCAGAAGTATCCTGTACCTTGTGAACATATCAGATCATGAAAAATGAATCATTCCCAATAGAGTTTATAAGAAGCACAGCCCATGTACATGATCATTGCTGGGGACGTCAATCAAAGTCGTATGTTCATGTCACTAAAAAAAGCATTATGTTAGGATGAAGGCCAAAACTAACATGGCTATTTTCCAACATTTAAAGCCATTAAAATGCTATACAATATTCAGAATAAATATAACCTGAAATTACACCAATGGGAAATTTGTTATGATTGTTTTTTAAAACCAAAGAAAACAAGCAGAATGTTTGAATAGTCCTGCTAAGTAGTTCAAGTCATAATTGCTAAAACATAATTTCTGTTATTCAAGCTATGATTTAAAAGCCGGGCAGATCTTTGATAATCCATTTAAATGAAAGAAAAGAGAAATGAATAAATCGGGAAGCTTGGATTTATTTAACTTGCAAGTTTACCGCAGGTAAAATTCCTAATGAAGGTAAATCTCTCTCACACACAAACACAAATCATGACTGATTCATGATGCTACAATGGAGTTAATTTCCCTCAGGGAGAAATTTGAATTCTTTACATTCGCAACACACTTTAAGGCCTGATTTACTAAAGTCTTTCACTAATGCACTCAAGTCTTCAGCAAATGCAAAAATCAGCAGCATAGCCAGTGACTAGTCACCGTATGGTATCATTTTTGCACATGCTAAGAACTGTAGCATCGCACTTTAGTAAATCTAGCCCTTGACAGGATAAATATTATAATTAGATGATCCAGACTGTTTAGTAATTAGCTGATATAAAATAAACCTAGGCTGAGTCAATTTCACAATGACTAAATTCAGAATGTTGAAATAGTTTTCTAAAGAAGTGGAATGATACATAATTCCCTCATTGCTCCTTCAGATTCCTTTTTTGTTCCATCCGAGGGGTTTGTGGAGATACAAATACACCTACAAAATGTGAGATGTCACCCCCACAAAACTTCAAGTTTGTTTTAATGTTTTGTCCACGTAGAAAGGAAATGAATATATTATTAAAACAGGGGTCTTTAGGACAGGGAAATAAAAAGTGCTTATATGCATCGACTCCATCAGAACCAGCGCAGACACGTCCACACATACACAGCTCCAACGGTGGATTTCAACTCTTGTACGACAGCAGTACAATGGCAGTAGTTGGAATGATCCGAGATCTAGCACACACTGATTCATTATGGATAGCCAACAACTTACAGGAACAGATCGGACAAACGAACGAAGGGAAAAAAACATCTAAACAACAAAACAAGTTCAGTCTCAGTCATCGTGCCCAGTGCTGTGTGGCATCCACGTGTGTCCCAGAGCATGCGACGCCCCAGCCAGTCCGCTAGAGGGGGGAGGGGAGGGTATATGTGGGCCAAGCGATCACACGTGCAGGATCTCCATACTGTAGTCCTCTGTCTCTGTGTACTGGGAAGAGTTTGTGTCCGACTGCGCCGGCCCGAGCGCCTCTTTATTCTCCAAGTTGGGCTCCAGAAGAGAGGGCTTATCAAAAACATTCTTTTTACAGGTCTCTGGGCGGTTCTGCACATATATTACTCTGTTGTAGGCCTTGAGTCTCTTCCACAACTGGATATAGACTTTGCATTGCACGTACATGAACACCAGTCCGCCAGTGAAGCCTATGGCCACCACCACCAGCTTGGTCCAAAAAGGCCATTCCAATATTCCTGTATGATAAACGAAAGGGAGAAAGTAATCAAAGTAAAATCACTGCAAGCATGTCACATTTCAATGCTTATTTTCTGTGACATGAACATCTGTTTACATTCCAAGTATGAAACATAAGGGTCAATGATAAATAAGAGACACCACGATAACAGAAGAAAAATCCAAAAAATAAATTAACATATATACAATAAATAAATATCATATTTATCATAAATAAATCTCTATCCATCCATCCATCCTTCCATCTTTCTATCCATCCATCTTTCTATCTTTCCATCATTCCATATTTCTATACACCCATCTTTCTATCCATCCATCCATCCATCTATCCATCTTTCTATCAATCAATTCATCCATCCATCTTCCCATCCATCCATCCATCCATCTTTCTATCAATCAATCCATTCATCCATCCATCTTTCTATCAATCAATCAAATCAATCAATCCATCCATCCATCCATCTTTCTATCAATCAATCCATTCATCCATCCATCCATCCATCCATCCATCCATCTTTCTATCAATCAATCAATCCATCCATCCATCCATCTTTCTATCAATCAATCAATCCATCCATCCATCCATCCATCCATCCATCTTTCTATCAATCAATCCATTCATCCATCCATCCATCCATCCATCCATCTTTCTATCAATCAATCAAATCCATCCATCCATCCATCCATCCATCTTTCTATCAATCAATCCATTCATCCATCCATCTTTCCATCCATCCAATACATTGTAATTGTACATCTTAAACCTTATTTAAGAAAGTTTTCAATAAATATAAAATTATATATTTACAAATATAATGAATTAATAATCATAAACATCATTAAGTTTTTGTCATTAAGAGCCAGACCACATTTTAAAACCTTGCCTTGTCATAAAGATCATATTATCTGATATTTTAAGGGACTTGCTGACATTTACACATTTCTCTATATGATATAATTTCCTGTTTTATGTTTTGTTTTCCTTTTTTCCTAAGAAAAAAAATTATATTGCAAACTACTTTTCTTTTACTTTAAAGACTTTCTTTCTTTTAATGAGGCTTTTTCTTTGTTATTTCAGGACCATTCCATCTTGATAACCCCCCCCCCCCCAATGTCATTGACCCATATACAGCAATCCTAAAGCAAGATTGCCGTAATACATTGCCCTACAGCAACATTGTATAAACTATGTGCATATGAAGTGATTCTGGATTAACATAATATATACGTCAAGCACAACACTGGGGCAAACACAGGAGCAGGGATGCAAAGACAGGCGGCTGGAGTCCTGATATCCCACCCAAGCTTCTAAAGAGCCAGCAATGGACACGGGGCTATGCTTCAGAATGCAAATACAGCATTTTCACCCTTGACCATTTGACCAAAATCATTAGAAATGGCTGAGAAAGTGAGACCAGCAGCAAACACATTTCAGGTGTGTCTCAGTCCATCTTCACTGGAAATAAATTCTGCCAACCTTTGAGTTGTTTACAGATGCTTTCCTCAGTGGAATAAAGCTTTTCGAAATGTCGGGAAAGATCAAGTGTGAGGGAATTGCCATGTGCTACAGCACGTCTCTAAATGCTACAGTCTGTTCAAGCACAAGGCCTTGGACAAGGAATACTGTACTGCTTTCGGAGGCTCCGTAACTCAGGCCGGGGTACAGCTTTAGTCCACCTGACATGATTATTAAAGGCAGAGGGCAAAGAATGAGGTTAGTGCCGCACTTACAGGACAGTCTTTTGCATTTTTGCAAACCTGCTTGCTTTTCTACTGATAGAAGTGGCCTTTTAAAAAGCAATATCTTGTGTATTACAATATACCTAATTATATACAAAGGACCGGTTTGATTGGTCCATTTCATTCATTACACTGACAACTACACATTTGCCTGAGCAATATCAGAGGAGAGCAGATCAATACAGATTTATGTCAGTTTCGAATTCGATAAAAACGCGCCACAGTCCATTAAAATGCAGCGCTCGCCTTTGTTCTACGCATTACCTTTGCAGTCATGTACAATTGTTTTCTCTTTAATTTTTTTGTGCCTGAATATATCCAGAAAATAGATTTAAGAAAAAAAGTTGTCAGGCTGTGATAAGTGGCCATCAAGCCTGAAATTGCCTTTGTCCAGCATATTCACAACTGACAGTATGGGGCAGCTGTGCACACTGCGTTCAGAGTGCGTTCTCGCTGTGAAGCCTTATTGCCTTTATTCAGGCTGCGACTAGCATTCATGTTAGAGATGGCTGATGTAGCTGGGGGAGGAAGAGAGGGACCTTCAAAAAAATTATTACAGTTCGAGGAAAGAGTTAGGAGGAAAGAATGGTAAATGTAAAAGCGTTTACCTGGTATTCTCCCCGCTGCATGGTTAAAAAGAGTTTGTTACTATTTCACTATTGGCAAAAGGTGAAGCCACTGATAGGGGTGGATGGTCAGGGGTGCAGGAGGGTGGGAATCATATCTTAAGATAACTGCTGATTACGAATGGCAAGAGATGAGGAATGGACACGTGGAAACATTCAGGTGTGTGCATGCACTGCCTCTTGACTCTGCTCAAGCCTTACCATGCAAGATGAAGAAAAGTCAATGGTGTAACCATGGTAACAGTGATCAAAGATCTCCCTCAAAGCTACAGTTTTTGTACAATGAGGCGCGTGTGAATGGGCTCTAAATGTTAGGAGCAAATCAGTAAAGTGCCTGCTGTCAAGACACCCATCAGCGTATCGGTCGAGGTCAGTGCTAAAACTCACCCAGAGTGCGGTAAAAGGATTGGTGTGTTTTAGTCAAGCACACACTTGCACCCCAGATCAAATCCAATATGGAAAAAAGATCCATTGCCGTCATATTCACCGAACACATCCGGTCCCTGCACTCCACAGCTCCCTAATGGTATCGATTTGGTGGAGTTTGAGAAATGATCTGTGAGTAAATCGAAAATGATCCCATAATTTACTCACCATCAAGCCATCCTAGGTGTATGTGACTTTTTTCTTTCAGCCAAACACAATTAGAGTTATGTTAAAAAATATCCTGGCTCTTCCAAGCTTTATAATAGGAGTGAATGGTACCCTAGATTTTGAAGCCCAAAAAATGCATCCATCCATCCATCATAAAAGTACTCCATACGGCTCCAGGGGGTTAATAAAGGCCTTCTGAAGCAAAGCGATGCGTTTTTGTAAGAAAAATAACCATATTTATAACTTTATAAACCATAATCACAGGCTTCCAGTAATGGCCGTACGCAAGTCTAGTTCCGTCAGAAGTGACGCATAACGTATTTACAAACGCGGAAGTGCAGAGGGTAGAGCAAAACAAAACACCAGTCACGAATTAGAAGTCTAAAATGAGAATTTTTAAAGAGAAATGTCGGAGGAGCTTGAGTTTGTTGCCTAGCTGTATTTGTTTGAACCGTGACAGGCGTCTACCCTCACCTAAGCTTACACTACTCCTACATCCAACGTCAGGTCAGAGGCCACTCTTGTGGCGTACGGCCGGAAGCCACTGGAAGCCAGTGATTATAGTTTAGAAAGTTATAAATATGGATATTTTTCTTACAAAAATGCATCACTTCACTTCAGAAGGCCTTTATTAACCCCTGGATGGATTACTTTTATGATGGACAGATGCACTTTTTTGGGCTTTAAAATCTAGGGTAACATTCACACCCATTATAAAACTTGGAAGAGCCAGGATATTTTTTTTTAAATAACTCTGTGTTATAAGAAAAAAGTCATACACACCTATGGCTTGAGGGTGGGTAAATTATGGGATAATTTTCATTTCTGAATGAACTAACCCTTTAAGGCCCGATACAAGAACGATTCACATCAAGAACGATAGGGCATGTCAACACATCAAGAACGATAATTATAACTGTAAAGTTTTACTAATCATTCTAATTCTATGAGAATAGGGAAGTCTATACCACAACTATAACAACATAGAGAAACAATATCGCTGTAATCAGTTTCAGAACGTTTTTTTTTCCAGCTGGAGAGTGATAAAACGTTGACAGCAAAACAGAATCCACCCAACTTTAAAGATCAAGCAATTCAAGCGGCAACATAATTGCAGCATGTACTTAAAATATACAGAACATTATCACCTGTTGATGTGGAAGCTTATATAGTTATCATTATAGTTATCTTTATAATTTAACAACGACCCCTGTCAGCAGCTTTTCGGCTGATTGAGCATGTTGACTAGCTGTTCCGGTTAGTTTACCTGCTACTAAGTGTCTCAAACAAGTATCTTTCAAAGATGTGATGCCACTAACCTGGCAAACTTTGGAAAATCCAGTGATTATTTCATCAAAAGCACTTGTTGCGTTCTTTATTATGTAGGTGTATAGTATAAAATTCTACCTAAACATACTACATCTGCTACAAAGAACAACTTTTTTGGTACATATAGCACTTAAACTTGAAAAAAAGTTACACTTTAAATTTCTTACTTTTATTTTTTAACTTTTCCTTGGCCTAATGGGATAGAAAGTGTACATTATCCATGTATTGTTCACCAACCGCATATTTAGATGTATTTAATGTATTGCTCTTTTAGAACACTATTTAGTGGGGAAGCATACATCGGAAGTGTCGTAAAATCAGCCAATCAGATTAGAGTTTTACACTTGTGTGTCTGAGGGTACGTTTACACGACAACAATGTACTAAAAATGGAAAAGTTTTTCGCGTACAGGCGACAACGTTGTCAAAATGATCCCCGTTCACACGTATCCGCGAAGACGATTAAAAATGCTGTATTCTGCTGCCAGGCCAGTAGTTGGCGATGTCACTTTGTAAAGAAAAACTACGTGCCTATAGACTGAACATGTAATACACATGTGCATGATGTCACCGTTTTCACAAATTCACGTTTTTCACAGAGACATCATTTTCAAAAACTTGCACTTTGAAAACTGTTTTCAAAAGTTTGCATTTTCAGGTCCCCAAGACCGTTGAAAATGGTGTCGTGTAAACAGCCCCTAATATGTATTAGACAACCAGTGAACGAATTGTGCTCTATCTGTGAATGTATCGTCTGAGAATGATACTATGAGCGCACCAACTCACACATCTTTAAAATGAAACACCCATATTACGTTACCTGTATCTCAAAGAAAGGATAAACCTTCTGCATGTAGGTAATGAATACATCAAGATATGCATCACTGAGTACAACAAACAGCTGTCAGTCAGAGGAATGCGATCGTTCCATAAGAAACAGAACAATCCGGGCGGAACGTAAGGACAGCTGTATGGTACAGAGGGGGGATGGGGCTGTATGGAAGCAGGCAGACAGAGCTGGATGAGGAATTGGTGGATGTAGTGCTAAACTGACTGGCGAAGGGTGGGCGTGGCTAACCTTGTTTGATCTCCTCTGCCGTGCGGTCAATGAGGACGTAGAGCGACCAGACGACACATGTGATGGCGATGACGTGAAAAGTGACCGAGCACATGATCTTCCTCCTCTCGCTGGCGGTCATCTGAAGCTTCTCCCACTGCAGACAGATATTAAAAAGACATCCAAAAATAACACATTTAATCTTTACTTGTTGTAAAAGAAGGACTTTGATGACTATAATCAATATAATAGTCCATATTCTTCAGAGTGCAGTACAAACAAAATCGGTGACCTGGCCTTTCTGCTCAATAAATATCTTGTGTGTTAGTGAGAGTGATCTCTGGACTCAGTGCAGGTCTCTATGTCAAGCTATGACCCAGAATCCACTTCAAATATCCACATTTATCAGAAGAATATTATATTAACAAAGAATAATCAATTAATTTGTGTTTATTTAAACTGCAGTACATATTTAATCCAATTAAAAACCCAAATATACTACACAGCTAGTGCTGCATGATAAATCGTATTTTAATAGTGATCACGATTTCTGCTTCTTTCAATTAAGCATAATTGTCTGTGCTATTTGCCCGCTGGTTATTTATCCTGTTTCATTTTGATTTGACATTTGTGATATCTTGTATTGTTAACAAGCCTCCACATGTATTTGCGGTTGCCATAGATGTCAAGAGTTTAAATCCCTCAAACAGAACTTTCTCTTAAATACATTTTCTGTCCAATGTTACTTTATCTTCCCAACCTGGCAACCATGTGCACACATTCTCCCTGCTTGGAGGAAAAAGCGCTGATAATCTGAAAACACTGGCAAACATGTAGGTTGGAGTTTATTGATCTCTAGTGTGATATTTTGCTCAAATGGAAGTGTAATACAGCCAGTCTGATTTCTTTCACACGGCTGTTTGCACTGTTTGTTGCGACTAAATCTGCAAGCAAACCTCAGTGATGAACTGTTATAATAACTGTAGTAATAACCTGAATCTTGACTGTATTGTTTGTGGTTGCTGAAAAAATACAGATAAGAGTTTTTAATACAAAAATGTTAACAATTTGGATGGCTGAAAACTGTCATTATTTACACGTTTTCAAACCCAACTTTCTTTTTTCCTGTGAAGATATTTTAAAGAATGTTGGTAACCAAACCATTTTGGTGACCACTGACTTCCATTGTAAATGGCAAAACAAAACAAAAAATCTATGAAAAAAAATATATCAATTATGTTCTACAGAAGAAAGAAAATCATACAGGTTTGGAAAGACATGAGGGTGAATAAATGTCAGCAACACATACTACAAACAGGTGCATAAAATCAAGCATATCACCATTCAATCTTTAGACAAACATTTACAGCAGAATGGGAAGAACAAAGTAGATCAGTGACTGTCAATGCGGCACCAGTGAAATGATTTACTGGTGTGGAAAAACTTGACAAACCCAGACCTGAACAGCATCGACTGTGACCCTCCCTGATGCTCTTGCAACTGAATGCGAGTAAACACCTGCAAACTTTTTCCAACATCTAGTGGAAAATCTTTCTGGAAGACTGGAAACTATTATAGCAGCATAGGAAGGACAAACTCCATTGTAACGCCTATGGTTTTGAAATGAAACGCTTAAGCACATATGGATGTGGTGCTCTACTGTGCACACACTTTTGGCCATGTTATAGTCAATGGCAAATGATTATATATGCATCTCAGTTACATGGGTAAATAGATTACATTACCCTTTTTTGTCTACACATAGTCATAAAACATTTCATAAAATGAAGTTATAAATCAAGAGACTCTATTAAAGAAGCACACAGCATGTTGACATGCCTTAGAGTCTTTCAAACAGAGAACGACTGAAATGTTCAACATTTCGTCTAGACGTTAAACCTCAGCTATTTTAGTTTTGAATAATTTATCACATGATGACCCAATAATAGGTTGTGAAAAAAAGACAACCATGCACCTCATGCACAGACCCAGGAACATATTGGTGTAAGTATTGAGGATTAAGGTGGACCAAAAGTACTTATCTAACAATCAACCATTGTAAAAGCCCCACATCAGTAAATGAGTAATCTGAATGTCTGGGGGACGTTTCTCTCTCAGTGTCTATGGTTGTTATTCAAATGTAATTTTAGATGAGATTTGATCTGCTCCCTTTCTTCTGGAAGGATGCTGACATTGACATGCTGTGTTCATTTGTCAACATGAGTAACACCTGCCAACATATAAATCACATTCATAATCTATTCAACAGAACAATGTCTCAAATGTCAATTGACAGAAAAGACAAACTGAAATTAATCCAACCAGCAACCAGTACTGGTTAATGGCCAGTCTGCCATGTCAAACTGACCTGGTTTGCGCCTACCTTGCAGACACCTGTGAATCTCTCTCGCTATCTCTTTCTCCCTCTGAGGAAGTCTGCTTAAAGGGCATATTGCAGGTTAAATATTTTATTTATGCCATGTACTGTATGTACATTCAAGTTCACTCAAATACATCCTCACACTATCGGTGAATTGGCACGAAATAAACTCCTAACACAGAATTGACCTATCGGTAAATGGTTAATTTGGATGCTAGGGTTTACAGATCTCAATGCAAGCGGGAGAAGCCTTACGGTCGTCACGATGGTTGCAGATGACAACATCCAGGATCAACACTGTTCATGTACTGCAGGGTAAAATTAAATTAATTTACATTTAACCAGTTTAATATGAAGAGGCACTGAAATGTAGACCTTCGTTTATGTGTTTTTGACCTGCACCGTTACATGACGTGAGAACAGTTAGTTGTTTCGGTTTGTACGTTAGCAGGGACTTTAATCGTAACTTAATGAGAGTATGACAACCATAAAATCCTCTCAGGATACCTGGAATCAGTGTTACAGTACCCCAGGCACACCGTTTTACCATTTTTGTAGCATAAACACCATCAAACCGATGAGAGCTTTGGATTTTCCAATGTTTCTCTATGGCGCTGAAACCTAAAGATGTCCAAGTTCCGGTCTCAGCACAACTGATACTCAACTGCCATTGGCGTTCGAGGGGAGGGGCTTACTGATAGGTCAATAATGAATAAAGGATAACATGAAACACATACAACAATAACACTATACTGTCTGTGGTTCGGCGGCCGGCGGGAGATGTGGCGGTCACAGATCCGTCAGAGACGCAGCTCGAAGAAAACGTGAACTGTGCACCGTAAGTCTTGTTTTTTTTAAACATTTGCTAACTACCAAATCAGTCGTGATGAGAAACCGCTAACGTTATATCACGTAAGGTTAGTATCACGTAACGTTTAGTGTGGACGGATATTAACGAGTGTGACATACGCCTGATCAAAGCTTATTAGTTTCTGTTATTGGCAAGTATCAATACTCCTAGATGACCAATGCCAGCTTTGCTATTGCCTGATACATGATAATAATCTGTACAGTATTGTGATCTGAGCACAGTGTTACATATTGTTAGCTATGTATATATCTATAAAAGATAACACTGGTCTCTCACCGAGACACCTGCTCTGTTCTCCGCTGGTTCTCCTCACAACACAACTCAATATATCTCCTCTGATCGTTGATCTGTCTAATCCTGGCCTGTCCCTAATTGTCTGTCATAATTGTATGGCTGTGGTCCATGATATGAGTATGAATAAACATTTACAATTTCCTCAGTGTCCGAACTGTCATTGCGATCCATTGTTTTCCTATTGTTGAAATTGGCCGCACTCCCTCCCGTTACGTCACTTCCGTTTTTGGCATTTAGACGCGGAAGTTAAATTCTCACAAAAATGACTCCAGAAGCCTTAGTAGTGTATTTATAAGTATATTTTAAAGAAAATCTAAATTATTTTTCTATACATTGACTCACTGGGGGCTCTAACCTGCAATATGCCCTTTAAGCGCAATCTCTATGGTGACACAAAGGCTGTCCTACAGATGTCCTATTTTAAGCCCCATTTGAGACACACAGCATCAGAAATTTAATTAAGAGAGGAAGCAGTGGACAAAGACTGAACACTGAAGTGGCTGGACTTTCATCATGTTCATGTCAGTCAAAAACAATTCATTATGACAATTATTAAAAAAAAAAAAAACTCCTGCAGGCTTCATGGACTAACTTGTTTTCAATCATCACAAAAGGACAGGCTAACCGCAGGCTATTTACGGTTGACAAGCAGCAACAGCATCATTTCACAGAATGACACAATGACTGCAGTTTCCAAATGATTTTTTTTCCAATTATTTTCTCCATAGGAATTTAACTGAATTCTTCAATAGAGAGTTTAAGCCTTGAGCCAAATCAGCCCCCGAAAAAAAATAAATAATAAAAAGTATGTGAAAGCAGTATATGAAAATTAAGCAAAATATAGTCTTGCCAATATGATAAGCTGATAATATTTGTTAGCCGACAACCAAAAAATGGTTGATATTAAAATTCCCAACGTATTTTATATCTTGGTAACAGTAGATTCTTGTCACGTTCTTTCAGAATTGTCATTGGAATGTAGAAAAGTAAAAATGGTGTAATTTTATTTTAAAGTAAAAATAAGATAAAAAGCCCTCATATAATGGACAGATGTGTTATAAAATGCGGTATAAACAAATATATTTATTAAGAATGTTGCCATTAAAGAAACCGAGCCATCCTAGGTGTATATGAGTAAATCATGGGGCAATTTTCATTTTTGGGTGAACTATCCCTTTAATTACTGTAATTTAATTACTTTTCCCTTGAAAGTGTAATTACTGTTACCTCAGATCGATCGACATTGGATCCATCCATCCATCCATCCATCCATCCATCCATCCATCCTCTTCAGTTCTTTTTAACTAATGTTAACAAACATTAAAGATAAACTATGTGTAACTCCCTAACAGTTAAAAAAACAAAACGGCATGCACTTTGCGGAAGAATATTGTTGACTCTGCAGATGAATATGGTTCACAGCACCTGTTACACCTGTTCTGATCATTTAAGTACAATATTTTATGCTGTTGTTTTGACTAACTGGGAACACTGATATGGTCAATCATTGCAATTTTTTAGAACTGATATTCTGCCCAAAGAGAGAGAGAGAGAGAGAGAGAGAGAGAGAGAGAGAGAGAGAGAGAGAGAGAGAGAGAGAGAGAGATGTTATCTTACTGCTCATAAAACACTCACTACTAGGCTTAAGAGATATAACTAATTTAGATGGAAAGTTGAGTAATAAAAACGCCCATCTCCGTGTTGCCTTTACATTTCAAATCCCTCAGTTCTCGCCATCTCTAAAAAGCCAAGCCAATGTTGATTCTGGTTTTATTACGAGCATAATCGGCAGTGTATCAAATACTTATTCTCCCCACTGTATGTATGCAATTTCACATGAAAACCATCTAGTCAGGTCTAAAATATAAGTAACGGATAATCCACGGCTAGCTGCGCATAGTCCACGACTAATGCATGACGTGGAGGCAAAGAACCACACCTTCCAGCCAATCAGAATCGAGTATTCAGACAGGTATAAACACTTATATTAAGATATAAACACTTATATCTACCACTTGGTAGAGTCTATAATGTTGTGTATGTGCAGTATGAGCAGGTACTCAACCCATATATTTTTGCATCTATATGTGTATACATGTATGTGACATTACCTTGCGAAGTGGCTTGAGCTTGGTCTCCATGATGAAGTCATATTTGCAGAGCTCGCAGCAGCGCGTGTCTGAGCTCTTGATCCACTGCTGCAGGCAGCCCTGATGGACAAACCGCAAACTCCCAGTGCAGTGACAGGGTGTTATCAGTGGACTCTCATCATCCCCCTCACAGTGACAAATCCTACAATTATTTACAGAGAGAGAGGGAGAAACACTCGGTCACCCTCCTAAAATCACTGCAAAGCATTATGAGCAACCACACACACACACCAGAAACCTATAATACTGTTCATCTTATAATGCATCTGTAAGAGCACTGATTTTTTATATTTGTTAAGACTTTCAAGTCTTGAATAAAATGATAACTCTGTTCTCCAAAAAAACATTTTCAAAGTGAATGACTATGTAGTGGACACTAAGACCAAATCTGTTGCAGGATAAATAACATTAAAACAGAGGTCAGTGGCTGGGACTGAAAAACGCCGTTTCTGTGTTTTATTTACCATGTCAGTGCCACACTATCAGTGCCATTTCCCTTTCCTGAAGGATTCATGGAAAGTAATTCCCAACACAAACATCAACAGAACCTATAGAAGCATACAACCATTAAACTTTAAAATCACACAAGCAGGAGGAAAAGGAAAAGCTGTTTGTTAGTGGAAGGAAGGCTGGATTTGTGGAGAGTGTCCAGAGGGAGAGCAAGATCTAAGATGAAGGCTCAATTTATTCTCCATGTAATCTCATTGCTGAGAAACAAATGAGATGTAATGAGATCGGATTTGTGTTTTTTCTTCCCTACGGGCTGCTGTGCTTTCTCCACTCCACTCGTGGGCATTTATGCATATGAATTTAATTTCTGACTCAGCCAATGTTTAATAAGCTTAGAGGTCATCTGGGAAAGCAACATGTACAAACAATTGTGTGCCAAATGTCAACATTCATATTTTGAGGATTGTTCCGCTGATGCAAGCGGCAGTTCAAAGTGAATCACAGATGAGTTTACATCTCAATGGTGCTCTTCAGATGACACCACACATGACTGGTAATCTGGAAGGGACATCATTTTTTAAATAGAGATCAAATGACTTTTTAAAATGACCAATACCACATATAATACGAATATAAAGGGTAAATTCAGGTAAATTAATAATAATAAAAAAAGGATACAATTTTGGAGAATAGATGGATATATAAATGGACAGATGAAAAAAATTAAATACATAATTAAAAAAAAAAAAAAAAAAGATTAGTAAGAGTAAAGATTAATTTGACCACTATGAATTATTTATAAATATTTATAATATTTAATAAAATAAAATACAATAAAATATAATATAATTTTGGAGAATATATGAATAAATAAATGAACTGATGGAAAAAATTTAAAATTAAAAAATAAAAAAGAATAAAATAAATAAAGCAATTAAAATAAAATAAAGACTAATTTTACCTTCATTAACAACACTATAAATTATATAAAAATAAAATGAAATAAATAAAATACAATTGTGGAGAAAACATGGATAAATAAAAGGACAGATGAAAAATAAAATATAATAAAATAAATAATATAATATAATATAATATAATTAAATAGAATAAAAATAAAATAATTAAAACCTGAATTAACACTACTACAACTTATGATAGCTGAACATGATGAGACAAACAAAATTGTGGAAATTGAACATATTTTGAGAAGATTTACTCAATGCATATTTTTCAGTTTTCAGAATATTTCGTACATTTTTCATGGATGCTGGTAGATTTGAAAAACACAAGGGGGAACTAAATTTCTGTGCTGGCAGATCTCAAAGTGCAATGTCAGTATCATGGGTTTGATTCCCAGGAAACATAATAAACTCCACACTTTCAATGCTATGAGTCGCTTTAAATAAAACCGTCTACTAAATGCAACATGTGAAATCTACAGACGTAAGAGAGTTGACATTTCATTAAACATTCCAAGCATTTCAAGAAAGCAGTACTTTCCAGAGGAATGAGGAAAAACTATATATAGACAACCATAAATTTTATCCTTAATGTTTATACTTACTGACAGAACAACAACATACAACAAATGGCATTATGGTCACAGCACATGGTTTAGCCACTGTAATGGATGTAACAATCATATCCTTCTCGAAACAGGCTCTCTAAATGTTAACTAGCTGGCGCGGGCACAAATGAGAGGGAAGATTGCTTCTGTGTGGAGTGTCCAGAGGATGCTTTTCAGACTGAATGACCAGGATGACAACTATTTTCAGACATACCTGATCCAGTCATGGCTCTACAAGATTAGCAAACAGCACATACAAAGAGAAAACGAATCCCGTCACATCTCCATCATCTTTTACGTGGCTTTACAGCCCATCTGAGCACAGTGTGTAATAACTTCCATGAGGGCTGAAACACATTGCTTTAATGGGCTCCTTTTGTTTATGACCACTCATATTTTTCTTGACTACAAAGGCCAGATTAATTTCCCGCTCTCACTTCCTATTTTAATCAGATTATATTAAAACCATCACATACAGCTAGATTAGATTAAATTAGAATAGAAAGAATCAACCCAATTACCACATTTAAGACATTCTATCCAGCCTTTTCACAAGGTTTGGCCCATGGCTTCATTGACCTGATGTTCTGGAATTAGACAAACATTCACTCACTATAGCACTGTATTAAAGTAGATACACTGGCAGATATGATCCTGAATTAATTATATATCCATTTTCAATCCTTTTTATGATATTTGATATGCATGGTATATGATATGTATTTGCTGTGAAATATTCCATACAAGTAAAATGTAGTAAAAATCTAGTAAAAAAATAATAATCAAGGCACATTTTCTATATAGTTTTCACTAAATGAGCATAAGGAAAAAATTTATTAATTTAATTTATATGCACCAATATTGTCAATACATTTTCAACATATATGTTAACTAAATCATTTTAATACATAAAAAATGGCACATGACTTTAGTGAACGTTTTTGGGTGCAAACAAATAATTGAATTTGATTTTTCAATTGACTCATTGGGACTGACTCCCAATATCAAACTCAACAATTATCATCAATTCTGAATATCATCCAGGCCTACTGGAATTTATAGTTCTTACATTTTAGGTCATTGTATTGGTTTTTGGGTATTTTCAAGCACCAGTTCGTAAATGGTTTTCTAAAGAGCTGTCATTTGAGAATGTTCTCATCAAAATATAACTGCAGATGTGAACTGAACACAAAACAAAGAGCAGACAGGAACAAATGAATAATTCCTATATTATTCCATGACTATATCCCTCATAAAATAAAACATTTAGATGCAGTTAAAATATCTGCACCAGAACATGTGATGTTCCTCCCACATAAAAATGTGTCCTTGCCATGGGTCACACCTCAAGATACCTGAGCATACTTCATGGCAGATCTCCAAGCCTGGGTATTTCAGCTCTGGTTTAAACCAATAAGTCTTGCTGGCTGATCTCTAAATGTCAGCTATTTTAAGAGCACATGTGTTTTCACAGCACCGCGTGAGAGAGTGGTAATACATGTGGGAAGAAACCTCACCTCACCCTTAAGTAAGATGTAAACAATTGATATAACATCAGATGTTTAGTAAAGCTCAACTTTAGCTTTGACGTAAGTAGATCTTCTCAAAAAGCTTGTTGGATGTATCCACTTTCCAAACAATATGCTGAATCCAAACATGCATACTTCCCTACTATATAGTAGGTGAAAAACAGTATGTGAAAAGAGTAGTATGTCTGAATTCACAGAATTCATTAAAAATTAGGTACTAATTTTATTAGAGTACTCGGATGACCTACTACAGATGTGAATCTGATAAACACTTTACTATCCCATGATGCCACAGGAGAGGAGATGTGAATGGTAGTGCAACTGACACTGGTGGGTCACATGACAATGACAACATAACAAATGTATTAGGTTCAGATTACTTTCATTCTACCCATATTCATACTATATTGAACATACTTTTTTTTTTTAATGGTCGCAAAGTAATTAGTTATTCAAAAGAAGTACCTACCAATTCTGGACGCACTCACATTCAAGCCAAAGTGGAGTTCACACCTAACCCTTCCTGAAATCTGAGGTGTCGAAAAGTATACGTGACAACCAACAGTCATATTCATAAGTACTTGGACTTCAAAAGTAATTTGTCATCGGCAAAGCAATTTATTCCTTCACAAGTTGCACTAATTGTTTCCTGAGACATCCATGAGGCCCTGTAGATGAATACTGAGAAAATCACAGTTATTTCTCCTGGTCTCCAATCCTAAAGCTAGAAAGCCACAACCAAAACTGCAATCAGATCTCAATCTCCATTCTACCTGAACCTCATCATTCGAGAAGCTACCATATGTATCGATTGGATCTCTCAGAGAAAATCTGCTTGGACTATTCATGACAGTGCTGTGATACAATATGTATCACTTCCTCTTCCACACCATGGATCTTTAACCCTCACAACTCCACCCATATACGAGCCTTATTATCGATCGCCATTAGCAAAACGACCACAGCACACAGGCTCTAACAGGAAGGATAAACAGGGACTGGTAGGAAATAAATATCCAGATGAGGGCTGTAGTAGGACTACAAGGATGAATCACCCTAGAGGTGAAGCCCATGGGTAAGAGGAGCTGGGCGGGAGTGAGTAAGCCCCACCAACCTGCAACAGTCCCCCGAAAGGGAGTAGGGCGACAGCGGCCCGTTCTTCACAGACAGCGGAGAGGAGCATTGATCCAAGTCGCTGTCCTCCTCAAGAGAGCAAAGAGGTGCCCATAACCCCTCTGTCTTCAGCTTCCACAGGGACGAATCCTCCTCGAACACTTCGTCGTCTCCCATCTCCTCCATACAGCAAGACTCACTGACGTCCAGCATGGCGCTGGATGACTTGGCGATGTGGAGCTTTGAAGCGTAGCTTCCCATCTCAGACGCCTGCAGACTTCCCGCAGTGGAAGAGCGGGTGAGTGGGAAGATGAGGCGCAGGAAGTTGGAGCTTCTTTGAAGGTCTGAATGGGGAGGAGCAGGGGGAGCCAGGCAGTTCTCAGGCCTTGGGTTGGAGATGTATTTGTAGTTGTTGAGGAAGGACGGAGGCTGAGAAGCAAACAGAGGGGGAGAGTTGGCTTGACCATTAAGGGCTTTGATGTGGTCATCTTGCATGAGTTGTTCCTTCTCCACTCCCAGCTCTCCGTCCGAACAAGTGCGGTCTATAAAGTGAAGACCGCTGCATAGGCTGTCCATCTTTTGTCCAACATCATTCAGAGACTTTGAGAACTTGAGACTGCCTCCTTCTGGTTTTAAGTTAACTGATGGTTTGAGTAGAGAGAGCCATTCTGTGCCAAACAAGGTCCTATTTTTGGGTTTGGCGGGAGAGTCCAGGCAGAGCGTGGTCATGGTGACACCCTGAGATGCTGAGCTTTTACCATTAGAGTTCAACAGCACTACAGTGGCCTGTAAGGGCCTCTGTGATCCGAGGTCTTGAGCGAGATCATTAGAACTGCATACGAGAGGAGAGGAGAGGGTGGGACAGAAAGAGAGGTGGAGAAACAGAGATGGGAAGAGAGAAAACGGACGTAAAGATACATGCAACATGCATTAGAGAACAAATGGAGAAAGATTGCAAAAAGACAGGTGGGAGGAACCAAGAGGAAGGTTAGAAAACAAAATGGCAGAATCAAGATGGATGGCAATGTTGGCCCACTGATGTTCTGACAGTTCAGTCTCTCTCTAGATCTTTTTCTTTCTTTCAGTACATGATCATACTGCAGGAGCATAAAGAGGCTTCAGGAATGAGGGAGGGTAAACCTACCTGCATATATCTTGGTTCGAGGGCGTCACTGAAGACCTGGGAAAGCTGTAGGGAGCGTTCACAGAGGTCGGACTTCCAGCCTGTATGCAAAACAGAGACCATAGCAGCAAATTAGAAACATTAACTAAACCAGCATGAAAATCCCAATCCTTGTAAGGCATCAAAATGTTTTAAATAAGGTTATCTTTTTGTTTTTGTTCTGCATAAATGAAATGTATCACAGACACTTTGTCATTGTCACGGACATCTTTTTAAATATATGAATATACAAAAGTTTGAATTCAGTAAGATTTTTCTTTGAAAGAAATTAATACATTTTATTCAGGGATGCAGTAAATTGATCAAACGTGACAGTACATTTATAATTTATAAATGCTGTTCTTTCTATTCATCAAAGAAAAGTATATCACGATTTCCACAAAATATTAACTGTTTTCAACGGTGATACTAAGAGAAGTTTCTTCAGCACCAAATCAGCATATTAGAATGATTTCTGAAAGATCATGTGACACTGAAGACTAGAGTAATGAAAATGAAAATTCAGCTTTGCCCTCACAAAAATAAATTACATTTTAAAATATATTAAATTAGAAAAGAGTTATTTTAACTTGTAATAATATTTCACAATATTGTTGTTTTTACTGTATTTTTGATCAAATAAATGCAGCCTTGGTGAGCATGAGAGAATTCTTTAACACTTTAAAAAAATCTTGCAAACACCAAACTTGTGGATGGTATATGGTTAAATATATGCAAGGAAGATAAGACCAATCACGATTCAGCATGTAAACAGACTGAAGAAAGAAGACATGTCATTGATGTCAGTTAATTTTTAAAATGTTGAACATTATCTAAGTCAATGGAAGAATTTAAAAAGAAAGTTGAGGGGGGGGGTTGGGGGGGGGAAAAAAAAAGTTTACATTTAAGATAAAAACTTTTGACAACTTCTCTCACACACACATACCAACTAATATTACCTGGGTGTTCGAATCAAAGCAGCATGGATCGCATGCACAATGTTTGATTCCATCATTTATGTCCCAGACTAATTACCTATCGATTCTATCTGTAACGAACAGAGAATTTATAGCCCTGAGCCTGACAGGGATCAATACAGGATCGAGTGTCCGGAACTGCCCTCTACAAAAACACACACTAACACACAAGCTGACGCATACAGTCATACAAATTCACATCTTTGCTAAATAATGTTCCAAAAAACTATTAGGAAATAATGTGTTTTCAGGCACGACAAATGTGGAAGTATGCCTGAGGGAATGGCGCTTTACCTTAGCATTTCTATTAATGATTTCATATGGTTCACACTCAGATACATACACACCCCTTCTGTTTATGAAGGCTGAACTCGGGAACTGAAGATGTGAACATTTTTCAAACATTTAAATGGTACTTTCCACAAATGGGGTACAAAATAGGGTACAATATATCGAGTTTGTATGACATCGATACATTTTTTCTTTATAAATGATATAGAATGAGGCAATACTGTTTATAATCAATATACAGTTGTTTGATATTACGTGTGTATCTGAAAAATAGCGGAGGACACAAAGTGAGCTTCTGTGCTGAAAGTGAATAATTAAATTTGTCCTAAACATAAGACATGCATTTTTTTTTTAAAGGGATTATATCTATAAATATAGCTTTTTTTTTTTTTTTACCCAAATGACGATGACAACGACGACAACAACATCAAACAAATGTTACTTTTTTTGGTGCCACATTTTTACACACACACGCAGGGTCGGCGCCACGAGGGGGCACCAGGGGGCCTGGCCCGGCCACCTAGGTCGCTGTGCCCCCTCACCTCTGGTCAGCACACCACCCTGCCTCCGAACACGATTTCAGCTGCTGGGACTCAGCAACAGGCATGCTACCACTGTGCCCTCTTATAGAGAATGAGGAGTTACGTCACGATGTTTTCATTTCGGAAAGGCTCCGCCATATTAGGAGGATACGCTATCCGTTGCCACGGTTACTTCGACAGTGAGACAGAGAGAGCAGCCTGAGATTTGTTTGAATTTTTGCGATACGGCGCAGTTTCTTGGGAAGAAATGGAGAAGGGGGAAATGAAAGGAAAGGTGCTCTACCGGGAGAGACTAAATAACACCGCCAAATACCGTTATTTAGAAAAAATGCTTGACATCAACAACATCGACCCGTACGACCTGCCAGCTACAGATGGACAAAAAACCCAGAAGCGCTACCACCTCTCACACACCCTGACATCGCCAATTACCTGGTTTATGGTATCAGTGCCTACACAATGCAAGAGTGCAGAAGCTTTAAGTCATTAGAAGTCATAACATGACCTGTTACACAACTAAAGTACAAACATTTCATTCCATGCTACATTTCCAATTTCCCTTTGTCTACAGCAATTGCCCATCTGCTTGCCATTTAGCCTAAATCACACCTGATCTGCATGTCTAGAAGCTCCCATCACCAAACACTAACCAGTCTATATAGACTCGAAAGTAGGCGAAAATAATTTAATTTTTACAATGAACTTATTACAATTATATTATTATATTTAACCATTAACCTTTTTTTTTTTGTACAATTATAAGAATTAGAACTGTAAAAACATTAATAAAAGTGGAGTGCAACCTTATCTTGGCAAGTATGACTGAGCTCTCGCAGTTTAACTTACAGGTTTGTGGGTTTGTAAGTCTTGCACCCAGCTGCAGCAGAATTGCTCATAAGCTTCTAATGACTTAAAGCTTCTGCACTCTTGCATTGTGTAGGCACTGATACCATAAACCAGGTAATTGGCAATGTCAGGGTGTGTGAGAGGTGGTAGCGCTTTTGGGTTTTTCGTCCATTCTGTAGCTGGCAGGTCGTACGGGTCGATGTTGTTGATGTCAAGCATTTTCTCTAAATAACGCTGTTTGGCGGTGTTACTTAGTCTCTCCCGGTAGAGCACCTTTCCTTTTGTTCCCCCTTCTCCATTTCTTCCCAAGAAACTGCGCCGTATCGCAAAAATTCAAACAAATCTCAAGCTGCTCTCTCGGTCTCACTGTCGAAGTAACCATGGCAACGGATGCCGTATCCTCCTAATATGGCGGAGCCTTCCCGAAATGCAACGCGAAGTGAAGATCGTTACATCACCTTCTCATTCTCTATTCCTGACATATTATAATTAACTAAACATATATATATATTTTTTTAAAACTATTTTGTAAATTAGTTTAGTTTTACCATGATGAATACAGATTATGAATAAAGAGTAGAAGTTGACTGAAAAAAAAATACTTAACGTCATGACGTACAGTCATAATCAGCCAATTACATACAAGCTGCTACCAGTGATGTAATTTAGTTAAATCGCCTGTCGCGAGTGCAAATGCAAAGTTGCAAAGCTGATTTTGTCTAAAACACTTTGTCTTTTCTAAAGGTAGGATGTGTTTTTGCTTTTTTGTCTTTGTTACTAATATGACTGATTATATAGCCAGTGCTGGTCCTTATTTATGAGAATGCTGTAGCGTTGCTCTGTATCGTCGTGTCAGGTATATGATGGCATGATGGTTGTTTTTTTTATTAAAAATGGGTATTATTATTATTGAGGGTGGGAGAGGTAGGCCCCCCCAGTGACACATCGAGTTCCGTATGTCCTGGCGCCGACCCTGCACACACGCATGGTTGCAAAATTACGTTTTTGGTATTTAAAAAAATTGTGTTACATATACACATTTACCTGATATATCTATTAATAAAAACACATGGAATATGTCCTCCTAATGCTTTAAGAATAGTGGAAAGCGGCAAATGTGTTTACATCAATGTTGGACAGTCAACTTGTGACGACAGTGTGAACGTGATTAACGTGAGTCACTCCGGGTCCATGCAGCCCCAGTCAGCAAAATTAGGTATATATTCAAGCCTGACAGAGTGTGTGTTTGTGAAGACTCCCTCTAAGATGTGATATACACAGAGAGTCATGTGTGAGTCAACAACAAAAAACACACAAACCCTTGACAAAACCACATAGCGACTGCTAAAAACTGGAAAGAGATGAGGCACAGAGTCTTATGCGTGTCGACACATGAGCAAAAATGCTTGTAACGAGAAAATAGTCCTGCGGTTATGGAATTTGCCTATAGTCTATTTCAATGTGTAAATTCAATCTACCTGTTTTTGGAGGCCAACAGCTTGTCTCCAATTGGTACACTATGGGAGTTATTCAGAGATAATGGAAAATCATTTATTTTCTATTACAAACATGGCACTGACATTAGCTCAGACCTGTGAAACAAGTGCTACTGAAACCAGAACAGAAATTTTACTGCAAGTGGTTTTAGTCAAGATGTTGACAGCATGTTTTAAATGCCCAACTCACACTGACAGCAGTTTTATCACAGGAGGCTGCATTTCTGATGCCGGATGCCATAACATCTAAATATTTTAAATGTGATGTTTTGTCAGTAAGAAAAGATGTCATTCTACTTTGGCAAGGTTTTCGTCTTCCTCAAAAATATCAATATGCAGGGGAAAGTGTTTGTATATAAACTGCAGCAGATCAAAATGCATCATAACGTGAACAAGATGAGTCAAACATTGAGAAAACTAAATATCTGATATTATTTTCCCTGTTCAGACAGAGATAAACTGAACAGTGAAATCATTCTCATTAACATTCATTTCTCAGTCTTACACCTTCACTCCACTCGATTGTCCCACAAAAGATGGATCACATAATAACCACAGACTTCACTCCCATTGGTAGCCACCCCATCAAGTTGCTGCTGATTTGCATAAAGTTGGACTCAAGTTTGTCGAGTTTCTAGACATGCCCACACAGCGTTGCCAACAGTCGCTGTCACTCATGTCAGAGCTAAACTAAATAGGCAGCAATTCAAGAAATCTCTAGCTTCTTTCCCACATATTTTTGGGACTTGTTTTTTCTGGTCAGCACAGGAAAAACATCAGAAGTGCGCAAATGCAGTTTAGAGAGAACATTATTGGTATATAATGTGTTATAGCCTCTATGAGCAATTTTTGTCTGTATGCTAACGTCCACCAGACTGGTGGAAATACACTTAGATGAACAGCCCCAACCCAAACTGAGCCAATGTTAGTATGTTGGAGTGGTTGAGATGCTCAAAACACACAGAGCAATGTTTTGATAGCACCAAAAATGCACTGTGTTTATACTTTTCACAGGAATCATTCTACGAATGGCTTACTATGAATTTGTAGAATACTTACCGCACATTAAGCTGAGATAAGAGAAAGTAGAATACTGTTCAGAGGTTTGGGGTCAATCGGGTGAAATTTTAAAGAAATGTATAGTTTTATTTGGCAAGGATGCATTAAAAATTGACCAAAAGTGACAGTTAAAACAATGTCATAAAATATTTATTTTCTAAATTTTGTATTCATCAAAGAATCCAGAAAAACAAATATCATGTTTCCATAATAAAATAATCAAAAGTGACCATAAAAGCATTTTATAATGTTACAAAAGATTTCTATTTCAAATAAAATTCTGTTAAGATATAAAAAATATTAAGCAGCAAGGCTGTTTTCAACATTTATAATAATAAGAAATGTTTCTTGAGCAGCAAATCAGCATATTAGAATGATTTTTGAAGGATCATGTGACACTGAAGTCTGGAGTAATGATGTTGAAAACTCAGCTTTACCATCACAGGAATAAATTACATTTTAAAATGTATTAAAATAGAAAAAAACTTGTAATAATATTTCACAATATTACTATTTTTACTGTATTTTTAATAAAATAAATGCAGCCTTGATGAACTTTTGAAGATTTTATAAAATCTATTTGTATTTCAAAATTGAAAAAAAAAAAAAATACACAACCCACATGAATCACCTTTAAGGCTTTCTGAAAGGACCATCACACCTGAGACACCCAAACTTCAAAGTAAATGTTTGTGACTTCAATTCTGTTATCAGAGAACAGATAGAAGAAAGAATGAACATGTGGGATAAATAACAAGAGAGGGAGAGTAAGCCCATGCCTCTAAAACTGCTCAGCAAGCCTTCACAAGCCCTTCCTATCTCTTTCTCTCTCCACAAAGCCACTGTAAAGTCTGTGTGTGCCATCCACCTCTGGAGGGCTAAATAGCTCCCAGTGACGGGTGTTATTCTGGGATGCTGTCCTCTCTCCATGGCTCCATTCATCACACACACAGAGCACAGTGACCTAGCAACTTGGGCCAAGATTACACACTCTAAAACGTTCCCTCAGCCCACAACACAAGCACAGGTGTGCAAAGGGCCAGACAACTAAGGTTAATACAAAAAATAATTTTAAGCCCAACAAAAATAACAAACAAAACCACAAAATGTTCATACTGTTAAAATGTATCGGCCAAATGTGTAAATGTCAATGTACAATATATTTATACATATACTGAGCACCTACTGTTTCCTACCTTTCCACCTACTGTACATGCCCACAAGTCATTATTAGTGTTTTGAAAAAGACGTAATGTGATGTAAAACAGTGATTCTCAACCTTTTTGACTCCAGTGCCCCCCTTTGTACACAATATTCAAAGACCCAATTACTTCAGCAGTTGTTCCAGATTATAAAAATAAAAGTAACTTTTTTTATTAAACACAATTTCAACCCAATAAAATATTTTACATCTCAGCATAAACAGAATAATGTATATTCATAAAATATGAAAATGGCCATAGAGTAATAAGATTTTATTATATTACATGACCTTTCTTGATTTTCTTGGAAACCACACTTCTAAATTAGGCTATGCCTCACATATATTTTGGATTTTTTTAATTAAACTAAAAATAAGTTTTACTATTATTGTTTTAGTTCATTTTAATACTAATTTTAAGTTATCTTGAGCTCCCTGGTTGAGAACTACCGGTATAAAATGTAGTGAATTAACTTGAAGTCATTTATTTAACATGGTGTCTCTGTACATACTGTGAATTAGAAGATTATATTAGTAACATAATAACATATTATGGAAACTCTGGCAATAAAGGCCAGTTCACAGTCTGTTAATGTGTACGAGGAAATAAATGATTACACACTGTAGGTTTATCTTAAATAGCATTATTGCATAAATGATAAAAAACCCAGTGTGACGCAGTTAGTAAGAATGTTTCATAATGAGGTGGATTTGAGTGTCTTATGATCTTTTGGACTGAGCCTAAAAAGCAATCAAAAGGAAATTAGGAAAAAGTTGCGTACAGAAACAGAATGATAATCAGCACTAAATACAAAAGCATTTAAATAAGCAAGGTTTTGTTTCCAGACTGTTCAACCAGAACCAATTTTCTTGAAGCATATTAACTCTGCAGCTAATTGTTTGTACATTATCATCTGCACAATTTGAAGCGTATGTCTACAGAATGATTATGGAAATGAACGCAGATGCTGCCATAAAAAAAAGTCTGTCAATCACTCGCATGTGACATTTGATGTGACAGGCAGAGGGGTTCACAACAGATGTTTTCTAACGAACCAAAGACATTCTACCCTCTTTTAAAACCATACTTGAACTAAGTATATTTTAATGTTAGCAGTCCTCCTGCCTGCTATATGTCAGAGAGACTGATATTCCCGCCCCAAACGCCATTGGTTGAGCTAGTGTTGCTGTGTCAAGTTCTCTGCATAAGATGGACAAGTATTTTAAGATTGGGAAAAAAAAAAAAAAACCCACTTTAAAAGGTCTAGTTCACTAAAAATGAATATTATCATCATTTACTCACCCTCATGTTGTATTGTTATGTTGTAAAAGATATTTTAACATTAGTGTCTAAGTAACATTGAACCCCATTGACTTTCATTATATGGACAAAAAAAAAAACTAACATGCAAAAAATACATGTGCTGCAAAATGAGTTGCAATGAGCAAATTTTCAAAAATGAGTGTTATTTTCACATTCTCTATTAAAAAAACCTTCAAATGTATCATTTGTTGGAATCAAAAAAATGACTGAGCTACACCTGTTTGAAGTCTTTGTGCGCGCGCTTCGGATCTGTCAGTCAGTGCGAGTAAGATCGTTTTTTTTTTTTTTACATCAGCATGAGTTTGAAAATCACATTTCATTGGTTCAGACTCGTACCATCAAGAATTCACTATGAATATTCACAAAGTTGGAATGCTGTGCTTTACAACAATACAAAACTTGTGCTGAGAAGAGCAGCAGTCGCCCAGAAGCGAGCAGAGAAAAACAGCAGTTTTCAAGGACAAAAGGAAAGGTGGTACTCTCAGTAAACGTACAAATAAAGATACTTTTAGATGTTTGGGATCGCTAGACGAGCCCTAACTAATTTTTGTGAAAAACCGCAAATTTGACAAAAATTGACATTTTTCACTTATTTTGCTTGTAGCTCGAAATTAGCCCGTGCGCATTGACACATTTTGCCAGCACAGGTCACATGTATTTAAAAAATATCTTCTTTTATGTTTCACAGAAGAAAGTCATATGGGAATTGGAACAACATGAATAATAACAAAAAGGCATTTCATATTTGGATGACCTATCCCTGTAAGGCTGGGGTGATTAACCCAACCAGGAGGATTCTGTATAATAACAACACTGCCATGGATCAGTTAAGTGTGTTGTTTTGTTTGATTGCTTAATGTGTGGCTGAAATGACAGAGCTGACAGGAACACCCCATGGATCCCTATTAGGACCCTTTGGGTTTCTCAGCAGTCAAAACCTCGTCATGCAGCATGAGTGCGTGTCGGACACTGATCTGATAACAACTGTAATGGGACCTCTCATGTTATTTATCCTGTCGGAGACAAATGAGCTCTGGAATGATGAAACATTTCTTTCCGCTGGGGATGAACACACATCATCCTGATGCTCCTTGTTGCACGTAAGCAGTCAAATGAATGTGCTATAGTACAAGAGGATTTAAAAGTAAATGAAGACAAACTTTTCACTCAACTCCTAAAAGCACATGAGCATTAAATAAGAGAACAAACATTTAAGGAAATTCACTGTACAGAGTCTGTCTAAACTCAAATATGGTTCACGTATACTTCAAAAGGTAGCCTAAGGTAAGCTTCATGTGAACTCTGGTACTGTTTGCAGTTGGTATTATGGTGCCTTCCATATTTACAATGTGTACAACAAGGCTGTAAGCATGTCTTAGACATTGGGAGGGACCAAAATGGTTTTATTTTTTGATCAGCTGTTTGTGTAATGAGTGCTTCCACACCGAACGCGAATGTGCTGCGGCGAAAACACGACGTTTATTTTTTTCGCTTCGATGTCAATTTTTTTAAACTCTTGCAGTGACAGAAAAGGCTTCAACCAATCACATACAAGGAAACAAAGGTGACGAAATGTCCAGTAGATGTCACTAGCTATTCAATCAACAATAACCTTTGCCAGGTATCGCATTTCTCACGAGATTACAGCTCCTGTGGGAGTACATGCAAGTCGCTGTAGGCTACAGACAACGATAACATAACCTTTTGAGTTAAAACTTGTTTTTTTTCTAAACCTAATTGTGTCCACAACTATGGAAAGTGAATGCGTTTCCGTCAGTACGACTGTGGAACTTAAATGTTTACATTGTGACTCAACTGGAAACATAGCTGGAAACATAGCTGCTCCGGATTGATTGGTTCCCTGAAGTTTGTGGTTTGTCTCATGAGATGCGGTGCTACTGTCTCTGGAGGAGCTCCTCAAATTGTCCCACGGACATTCGAAAGTAAATGCGGAACCGGCCATGATAAAGTTTTAGCTCCTGTACAAGATTAGCATACTCCCCTTCAGACTCTCTGTTCTTTAAGACTGGGTGCACCCAAAACCTTCTTTTCTGTCTTTTAAAGAAAATGAAAAGCTCGTCTTCACTAGATGATGAAGTGTCCATTTTTTCTCAGCTGTTGCTGCGAATGTTTTGGAACGTTGGAGCTTTGAAACATCACAGATGTCGCAAATTCGTGTCGCGGCTGATGTGAATGGTTTTGACACAAACTATTCGCACGCAAAATATTCGCTTTTTCGTTACGCGTCCGGTGTGAAAGGGCCTTAAAAGGGATTTAATGAAATAAATAAAAAGAAATAAGAACAGTAAAAGTTCCAGTTCTATTGTAGTTATGAAGTAAACTATTTGCAAATATATTTTTTTAAATATGCACACATTCACTCTTATTTTAGTCTGCCTAATACGTTAAAATGCAAAATGTTTCTTGTCACGTCAAATTCAGTTATGATTTAGATAAATAATGTCATTTTCAATTCAAAATGGTGACATTTCATAAAAAATGTCAAGTAGTTTGCATCACTTGATATTACTGTTAGTCGCTGAATGTTTTTATCATAAAATAGTTGTCAAATATTAAATGTTTAGCTACTTACATCTTACGACGCACTCTTTCACTGCTATAAGTGTCACGTTGGAATTCGCACTAACAGTAAGCCCCGCCTTCTTTGATTTGATTGGCCATCTCACTCATTCTGAACATCTTCAAACTACCATTGGTCCATGGCGATTACGTAATAGGTAGGTGTGGCTCTGAGGCCCCGCCTTCTTTGACATGGAAATCTTCACCGGTTCATTTCTTCTGTTCAGTCCGTCAAGTTCAGACGCGAGTAAAAACACGAACACACTGGACTGTGGAGAGCTGCTTTATAGTAGAAATTGAAGTTTTAATTCTAATTAAAAGACACACTGACAGTTTTTCATGTATAATATTATAAAGCTGCTTGCTTTAAAACAATATTTTGTATGCAGTGGTATATTAATACTGTAAATGTGACGTGACATGACTTGACTGGAGTGCCAAATTACAGAGCTGGTGCAAACGTGTCCACATCGCTATGATTAGATGCTTGCTTAACCAATGTTTCCCCACCGCAGTCATTTTTGTTGTGTGTTTATTTTGTTATTGTGAGGAAAGAGCACAGCACATGTTCATCTAAACGCTGATCCAAGCACTGTGGGTGGAGTCGGGATGTTTGCTAATGTATATACTGCTGAAAAGGCATTTCAAAACTCTTTTTACTCCCAAGCAAAGAATGAAAAAGGACTTTGCCATGAGAATATCGGAGCTGTAAGGAATCAAACTCAAGTTTGATACATGCATTCAAACCAAATGCGAAAACATCCTAAAAGCACTCAAGGCTTGAGCGTGAACCCAAAGTCCTCAGTAGCTGAATGTCTTAAGCTAAACCAATGGAGTGTTTTTCAGAACAGGTGACACTGACATCTATTAGTTCATGTGAAGGGTTTATCTGATAAGAGGCTCAATGTTACGCAGAAGTGCAGTAAATCTCCACTAAGAGGAAGAGAACCATGTTAGAGTGAAAATGCCTGACAGACATGATTCCAACATGAACTCACTCGCTAACATAGTGCTCCCTGTCTTTAAATAGTCAAATCAATACGAATGTTGGGTAGGGTTTATTTGAATAGGGTAAGAACAAATCTGTTTGCGTTTTTAGTCGGAATCCAACTCCAAAGCAATTTATATTTTATATCAAAAGAAATGAAACGACAAAAAGGAACAGTATTACATCATTAGAGCCAAAACATACATAAATACATGAATGCTAGCAGTTATAGCTATGGAAGATTGATTACACTCATTGATGCATTTTAAAATGTGTCCAAATGCAGTTCATCATGCAATGCAGGTGATTTTTATTATAGAATCTAAGAAATAAGACCAAAAGTGGCATTGTTTTTTCACTAGAATGGAAACACTAAGCAAGTATATAAGAGCAGACACTTCTAGCACCCTAATGACGCTCTCTGAAATGTGACACAATGTCACACAAGTATATTCTCAACATTGCTGCAAAGGCCATTGTAGTGCATTACAGTAAACAGTCTGACATTTTAGATCAACTACTGTCATAAGGCAAAAATTTGAAGAGAATCTTGCTGAGCAAGTAAGAGTTAGTTAAACTGTCAACATGTTTATACTTGGCTACCTGCCAGTTTAGGGGCACAGACATTTAAAATCCCTGTAAAGGCAATTTTGAGATTTGTTTCTAAACACATTATAAATGTTAGAAATGTATTGCTGAAACACGTTACAAAGACTGTGAACTGTGTAGTACTGAATTGTGGAGTTAGACCATTAAACAGTTTTTCACCATTTCTGTGTTCAGGATTTTTTGGGCGGGGCTAAAACGGTGGCTTGATGACGCACTGGAGCCACTGAGCATATGGCCCCTCCCCCAACACTATCATAACTGTCGATGATGCACTGGAGCCACTGAGCCTGGCTCCTCCCCTAACACTATCATAACTGTTGATGATGCACTGGAGCCACTGAGCCTGGCCCCTCCCCTACTAGAGCGCATTCGCATCAGTTCGCCTGCTCGATCGCGAGTTACTGTCAGTCAGTACCATTAGTTACTACATCTTACAAAACAGCTTACAAAACAAAAACGATATCAAGAAGAGGTGGATTAATTTTGTGAACAGCTACCTTGATGGAGAGCTGAGGATCACCACCAACATCTGCCTCTGCAGTAACTTTACACCGGATAGTTTTACAAACTTTCATCGGAGACAACTGGGATTCACTGATAATCCGCTGCATAATGGAGCCGAACCGACCATCTCCCGCACCGGCCTTCATCCTCCCGTCCTGCCGAAATCTGGTGCCGTCGTGAGCTGTACGTGAGTGTTGTCTTGTGTGTTTACGGCAGCTTTCCCGCGAGTGGGCGTGGTTTCAGCGCAGACAGCGGACACGCCCCCAGCGTTTGAGAGCAGAGAATGCTGCTCATTTTTTCAAGATTTTGATAAGCTATTTTATTTACTTGGCGGATTTTTTTATCATTCAAATTTGGCTGGGTGGTTAATAACACAT